>JAEAOA010002175.1:3185000-3350958 GCA_016746295.1 Potamilus streckersoni
CGTTTTAATGGAAAGCACCTTGTTCTCCTTCACTGCTTACATTCTTTAAAAACATTATCTTGTTTCCTTGTAGTGATGTACTTTTTGTGTCCTTGCCTCATTATGTCTTGTGATGAAATGCAGACCTAAAAGAGTAGCATTTGCTGAAAATCAATAACTGATGTAACTGTAATTACATTGGCATCGCAATTGTCGGATATGTTTTGGTACAGTAAGAACCCAGGGTTTTATCTTCAACTTTCATCCGTTCTTTATGCCATTTACATTGCGATTTGAGTATTTGTTACTGTGATTGATTGTTTAATTTAAGGATCGATTGTTCTGCAATTATGCTACAGCATAACAAGTTGTCACAGAATAAGGCTAACACTAACTTAGTTTTGCCTTTAATCTATTTTTCACCTTATTCGTTGTACAGGCGTACAATGTTACCTGGGGTGAATCACTAGCCACCAGGTAAAGTGATTTTGAAATTACATGCAGGCAGCGTGCCACGGAAAAGCATGGATTACGTGTACATTTGACCATAATTATTAATCACTCCTATGGACTTAGGTTTGTCACATTGTGAACTGACACACAAGTCATTTGGATTTTGTCAGTGGTAGGCGAACTTTCTACTATCGTCTCAGGCCATAGGGGTAAGTGTCGAAGTTTCGTTTATTTGGTTTGTGAAACCATTTCTCGGTTTTATGTTATGTCGGGTGATAACGTTCCGTTTTTACAGTGCTTGTTCTTATTATTACCATTTTAGTAACAAATAGTTTTGCTTTGTTGTAGCCTTTTTGGATGCTAGTGACCTTTTTGGATATTATTGTGCCCTGTCGAATACTATTGTAGACTGTTTGATATCATTATAGACTACGGAATCCTATTGTGATTATGGGAATCTATTATGATTATGGAAGACTATTGTGAATTACGGGAGCTATTGTATCCTGTTGGATCCTTTTGTTGTAGCCCATTGGATAGTGGACATTAAGAGAGCTCAGTGAATATTGACGGATATCAATGGACATTATGGGGCTAACGGAGTCTCAGTGGAGATGAGGTGTCCAATGAGAGCTGACTGTAGGTTCGAATTCATATATCGTATAAACTGCAGAGTCAGTTTAACAAGTGGATTCCAGTTTAGTGACGTATATTTATTTGTGTTCATTCATTTGCGTTGAACGCAGGAATTAGTCGAAGTGTCAGAAATAACACTATTTAAGTATTGCTCATTTTCCTTTTTATTTCAAGAGATTTTGTGAATCTCAGTTCAATACATACACAAGATTAAGTGGATCTCGTGTTTCATTTTCTCACTTTTCATTTTTCATAACATGTGATACATTTGTTAGGTTAGATCATATTTTCGTCTTTTTCTCATTTCATGAGTGTATGTAGAACAAATTATATTTGTTTTATATCCATATATATATATATATATATATATATATATATATATATATATATATATATATATATATATATATATATATATATATATATATATATATATATATATAATTAGTATCGTATTTTATAAATGCAATCATTCATCGCTTTGTGTTGTTGTTATTAATTTAGTCCAAGTAGAGAAATCCCAATCGGTTTCAATTCTGTTACTCAAGTTTTGGAATTGTTCTCCACTTAGATGGATTTGAGAATTTATTGCAGAAACTGGACTGATCGTGAATATAGTATTTGTTTCACCAAAAGAGTAATGTTGTTGCTTCCTCAATGCCTAAACTCGTTCGTAGAAGCAAGATTTTACAATTTTCCAACCGAGGGCGTCCTCTGCTGGAAGTATTTTCAGTATGTTTGAGTGTAATCTCGTGCATTTCCTCGTTTTAAACTAAAGAGACACACGCACACACGTTCTCTGTGGAGCACCTACACTAATACACGTACACATAAACACATACATTGGCATCTTGTCACCTCAGTTGCATTTCTTAAATCATGTACATTGTTATATGCTGATTTCTGCTTGTGCTAAGCTTGTGTTCGACCAGATAGTAAGCAATCCATGCAACATTCAGCAAGTATGTTTGAAGTTTTAATTTTCTAATGACATACATTCGTAAAGCATAGTTATTTGGAAAATATTCAGTGGTTGTTTATATGTACAGTGAATGTATGAAGGTAATGAATGCGATGAAGAATAACAACGCATCTTGCAAGTCTATAGCTTCCGCTTTTAATTTCCTTCATCTAATAATAGTTTAAAACTCGTGTAAAGTTCAATGTGTGGGGGATTGGTGCAAATATGAAAACAAAGCAAGCATTTGTGGTGTATTACTCTTTGAGTGGATGTACAGTTCATACAAAAATATTTAATGACTATATAAACTTTTGAGCCAAGACAAATACGCAGTGGTTAAGACTGGCAGGCAAACACAACAACATATTGATACAAGTATGACGAACCTGTAGAAAGGCAGATGAATGACTAGAAAGGGAGCGAAAACAAGGACAAACTAAACGATGAACACAAAACGGACGAATTGGCAAAGAGAAAACTTACAGATGGGCAATTGGCGAACGAATAGATAAGAGTTGAGTTTCACGAAAAAAAATCTCTACCGCATTATACCGATGTGTTTCAAAACATATCGAGGTACGTGCCACTCTATACCACATTTATATTAGACATCAACAGTTTAATGCTTGTAGGATGTGGTCTGACACGTTTACATTTACGTCTGTCAATAGCTGGAACAACTCTGATTTATAGCAAATTAGCAGAATATTATATCAGTACTTTTTTCAAATTAATTTATATACACATAAAAGAATAAAATATATCAGCAATCCCATCCCACTTTGAGTTGTCTCAACTTGTTTGTTTATCCATTCGTTTTGGTGCTAGACAGCGTACTTATTTCTATAAGCATAGAAAATCCTGTATCTTCCCAAGCGATCACAATTCAGTCTCGTTTAATATAAATTATGGGTATCATCAAGGTCATACCCTTTCTCCTTATATCTTAAGTAAAAATTGTCATCGAAAAGTATCAACAGTATATGTTGTCCTTGTAGGATATTCTGATAATGAATAGTCTTTATGTAAAATAGGTCCAGGAAAGGCCTGATTCATCTTTGCTCGCAGTGTATAAACGTCAAGTGTTTTTGGACAAATGTATAGTTTTTCATTTTTATGTGGATTCACGTAATCTTCTAAATATTACATGCGAAGAAATAGTATTTGGGGTAGGATATCTAGAAATGCAGATCCTACTTCCAACTGCATTGTTTATAAGCAAAACAATATAAATCTAAATAAAAAAATCAATAAATGTAATTTATGTATACAAAGTCTTAAACGCTTGTTGTGAACAATTTACAAAATATAGAAATATATCGCTTACAACAAGTTCGCTGTTTCGTAAAAGAACTATATTGGGTTTCTTTGAATACTTTTCGTGCTAAAAATGTTTTTATTTTATAGCTGCAGCTAATCATATAATTATTTATGCAGATATTATTGCATGTCGGTCCCTTCTCTGTAATTATGGAAACAATGATGCAAGTGATAATCTGAGTTAAAATAGTAATATTTGTGGTGATGGTGACAATGGCAGCTGTAATAGCAATAACAACATCAAAACTAGTATTGGATTGTTGTTAAAGTTGTCGTTATTATTGTTATCATTGTAATCATCACTATTATTACTGTTAGTAATAAAATCTCTCTCCCCCTCCCTCCTTCCTTCCTGAGCTTTCTTTATATTTATTACTGCACTACAGTGGGGAGTAAAAGCAATTAAGAATGAAAGAAATAGAATGATAGAGGCTTAAAGACGCTAACGACACAAACAAGGGAAAATGTACAAAGAGTATTACCTGTGTTATCCTTTTGACCACATTTTCTCTTCAGTTCCTCAACTTGTATCATAAGTACCTCAACATCATTCTGTAACAGAAGCCTCTTGGCCTTTTCCTCCTCTAATCGAATACGAACAGCTTCAAGATTGGCTTGACCAACATCTTCAAAAATGTTTGTCCCTAAACAAGCGCTTGTAACAAATAAAAGCAGCAGTTTTGTTGAGAGCATAATTGTATTGATCTTACCATACCGTAACATAAGAGATACTGACTTGGAGAAGGTAATTTGTGCTCTATTTATGCCACTGGCAGAATACCGATGTTATGTGAATGCGTGCATCTGATAGTTTGTTCCATCAGACTTTCAATGACGCCATTCAGTTATCTAAAATAATACAGGGTAGATATTATTCTTTGAGTAAAATTATTTATAAATCAAGTACTAAACCTTCTTGCATTGGCAACATGAAATGTATATGTAATTTTTGTCGTTGCTTGTCTAGTGTTTGTGTTTTAATTTTTAAAGTTATCACTAGTAAAATAAAAACATTTGTTTTCAAGGCCAGTAGATTCGGAACTTTTATTAACAAATCTCACCTCATTTGAAACTAAATGTCACATTTAAAGCCTACAACCGTTGAAAGGACAATAACAACTGAACAGGGGTGACGTTACGGTACTGGCCACTGGCAACAATGTTGCAAGAAGCTGATTCCAGTTGGACGGAACAGTGTAGGAAAGTGTTGATCTCAATACGCGTTACTCTATGGACAAATAGAGACAGACATAGAGAGTGGTTTGAACCGTAGTTAGAGACAGGGTTAGAGACAGACAGACACATAGAAAAACAAACACATACACATACACACACAAACGTACGTGCGCACACATACACACAGAAATACACAATCACTATTTTTTGTCTTTATAGTCTCCCTACAATGTCCCTAAATGTGTCTCTATTATATCGCTTTTCTATGTCCCTATTTCTTTTTCCCTAGGTTAGAGACAGGGTTAGAGACAGAGATCTAAACATATTACACCAACATAGATTGATGAACAGAAATCTATTACATAAAATATCAAAGATTAATGAACATAAATCTATCACACACAAAAATTAATAGACTTATGAACACAAATCAGTCGCACAAAAAAATCGACAATTTATTTACGCAAGAGAAATATATATATATATATATATATATATATATATATATATATATATATATATATATATATATATATATATATATATATATATATATATATATATATATTCTAGGCAATGGAGTGGCCTGAAAATAGCTTTTTAACTTTCTTCTTTCTCTCCTCTCTTTTTCTCCTCCGCCATCTCTCATTTTCTCCATCATTGTTTAAGTCTTCTTCTTTTCTCCTCCTTATCTTCTTCCTCCTTTTTCCTTTTGCTCCTCTTTTCTCTTTCAGTTTTCTTCTTTTGTTTATTCTCTACGTCCTCCTTCTCCTCCTTTTCCTATTTAAATATACTTTCTTTATTTCTTTCTTCAAACCATTTGCCTCCATCTTTAGACCGTGGGGGCTATAAGTACCATCATACAATCTGACTGGCATCTCCTCTACCATGCCTAGGGTATCCACCACCTCTTGCAATTTTATTATCATCTTTGATGCCATTTTTTTTTTAATTCCGTGTCGAATGGAGGAAAATTTGTAAATAGACGTTTAAAGTCGCTTGCTGCCGTGAGGCTGATACGACTGCTTACAGTCCCAGACATGGACTGCCGTCCCTCTGGGAGGGCGCTTGGCCTTGGTGCTAGGTCTTTTCCTGACCCCTAGGAGCCAGGGACCTCCAAAAAAGACCTTATGAAGCATTTTGTAACAGAGCGTAACGGCTTTCCGCCTCAACTCCCGCCTACCAAAGTCCCTAATGTCTAAGTCCACCTAACTTTATCTCAGTTATGTGGATTATTGTGTCAAATTTAACCAGTTTTTCCTACGGGTGTCCCTATACCAATGATGTGTTAACCACCTATTCAATTATCCAAATGTTATTTATGCTTATAACTAAGGCTAAATTGACTAAAGGTAAGGAGTAATAATTGCTAGGATTCTTATTACAATTGATCTAAATTATTCTTTTTAGTTTTATATTTTATAATAGGTTTAATCAGTGTATAATAGGTTTAATTATACAGTGTATAATAGGTTTAATCAGTGAGCATAATTCTCAGAAATATTAAATTTGTGACGAAGTGGGGAGCGTAGGGCTCATGCTGAATTTGCTGCTTACGTCATTAGAATGCCATATTTGATTGGTTGTTGTAGATTTAATTTTAATCCTACTCTGGCCCGATATTGAATTTTCTGTATGGGGTAAGAGCGCCTAAATTTCGGCCAATCAAATGCAATCTTAGATTGAAGGCTTATTTATATTGTATTACCTAATTTGTAAGCTGGTTTAATATTTTACCCGGCACGGGGAAGGGAGAATTTTGTCTGGCGGGAGAAAAGTAATGTTTAATTTTGTTTTCTATTAAAAGTTTTAGGGATCTTTTTTGTGGAGAGTTTATATTATTGAGTAGTATTAAGATAATGATTAGGGACATTGGTGTGGTTTTATAATATTGCCCAAGATAAATGTAGCTGAGCATGTATTTATTCACTTATAGACAAAGAAATTTTTGTAACTGATAGTTGGTTTTCTTTTTTTTTTGGTTTAGTCAATTTGCTTTATAATTATTAAGAGAGTTATATTTTATATTGTTAGTCATAGTAGAAAGTTATTTAAGGTAATAGTTAGAAATCAGTTTTAGTTAGATTCATTATATATTTACATTGTGTCTAAGATAATAACGACAGTAAAATTTTAATGATACTGATAGTAATATTTATATTTGTAATTTAAATAGATTTTACTTTACCTTAGCCTTTTCCAAGTGTAGTGTCCATTATATGAAGTGAATCCATTATATGAAGTGAATCATCCAATATTATCCTAAAAGTCCGGAAGCTCAGAAAACACGTCCGCTCTGTTCAACAGCCCAGCTAAGAAACAACAAATAGAATAAATTGTAAATAGACGTTTTAAGTCGCTTGCTGCCGTGAGGCTCATACGACTGCTTAAAGTCCCAAGCAAAAAGAATAAATTGTAAATTGTAAATAGACGTTTTAAGTCGCTTGCTGCCGTGAGGATGATACGACTGCTTACAGTCCCAGGCATGGACTGCGGTCCCTCTGGGAGGGCGCTTGGCCTAGGTGCTAGTCCTTTTCCTGACCCATATGTGCCAGAGACCTCAAACAAAGACCTTATGAAGCTTATTGTAACAGAGCGTAACTGCTTTCCGCCTCAACTCCCGCCTACCATAGTCCCTAATTGAATGGAGGGATTGACGAACGCTTCAATTTATCTCCCGGAAACGCGAACGTGAAGGAAAACATTCTTACTCACCAACTACCCATATCACTTACTTAACTTTCACAGATATTAAATTATCTAACCAAACATAATTTTTAAAACCAACACTCTAATACCAACAAATAATTTTATATTTTCTATTAATACATAGATAGTTTGAAAGCACATTATCACCTACTGATACTGAGGCAAGTGAGTTAATCTTTATAGTCACACTACTTTAATTTTACACATAGCAAATGTTGTTTTGTGCAAGGACGTTGTTTCTTTCCCTTAAAAAAAATCAAACACAATACACAAAACGTACGCGAGCGCACATAATCATACACATACAAACACACATAAAGATATAGTCTCACAGAGACATACACACAACCATACGAGTGAACACATACACATACACACACGAACAAATTTACGCGCACACACATACACATACACACAAACAAACATCAGTAAAGGAGTCAGTGTTTATAGTCACACTACTCCACATTCACACAAGCTGGCAATTGATTAGTCTCTCTTTTCTAGAAATCTGGTTAACCCTGAAATGGGCTGGGTTTTTTTTCAACTCCAGTTGCACTTGGTTAAAGCTGGCACCTCTCAGGCCAGGCACAACAAATCTGGTTAACCCTGAAATGGGCTGGGTTTTTTTCCACTCAAGTTGCACTTGGTTAAAGCTAGCACCTCCCAGGCCAGGCACAACACTCGCAACGGCGGCTCCAGTCATTGTTCCAAGAAATAGTGAAAATGGGTAGTGCTGAATTTCACTCTCCCAATCCTAAATTCGAGAAATTCTGAACTCTCTTTCTCTCTCTCTCTCTCTCTCTCTCTCTCTCTCTCTCTCTCTCTCTCTCTCTCTCTCTCTCTCTCTCTCTCTCTCTCTCTCTCTCTCTCTTCCATCCTTCACGACTCTCTCCCTCTCTTTCCCTTTCTCTCTTTCTCTTTCCCTCTCTCTCTCTCTTTCTCTTTCTCTCTTTTTCTCTCTCTTTCTCTTTTTTCGCTCTCTTTCTCTCTCTTTTACTTTCCTTTCTTCACGACTCTGCGACCTGCCTGGGGATGTTGCTGTGGTCGATGTAGTTTCCGCTTTACTTGTTGTAGCTCCAAGTCCCAATTTTCTGTTTGAAACACTGTGAACGCTTGCGGTGGCTTCTGAAAGGGTGTCTTCACCATAGGTTTATATGGCAAATGGACCGCATCAGAAGGATTATGCCATGTTCTTTCTCTTTCTTCTCCTCTAAGGCAACTTCTTCTTCAGCCATAGTCTCCATAGCCTGCTCGTCTAGGAGGCGACGAGCATTTTCCAAATGTATCTGGAGTTCCATTATTTTCTGCCATCTATTCATTTTGTTGAAGTTATCAAATGAACTCTGGGGTAGCCAGACTGACAAACGCTGCGATTTATATCACTGAAGCGCAGACGTGTATAAAAACACCCATTTAAACAGAGACTAACAAAACCCACACCAACATCAAAACATGGAACGAGTGGGCCTACAAGAAACACTCTCGTTCACTTTTTTTTATCTACAAACACAGTTTATTATCACTGTCATACCGAAAACAGACTATCTTATAAGCTAAGGAAACCAAATGCTTATAGGCACACTTCTATATTTTCCTGCAGACAAACACATACACACACAATTTAACAACGTCAGATAAAAGAAGTGTTTATAGGTATACTTCTATCTTTTAACCTACAGACAAACACAAATACAGACAAATAGTTTGGCAATTTGACAACTATCTCTTTTCTAGATTGTTGGGGAAGCCCTGAAAAGGGTTGTTTTGTTTGGGGTTGTGGCAATATCATATCATCTAAGATGGCATCCCCGTCTGGATGCAGGGTTTCCATCAGGGATAAATTGATTTAGATCGATGTAATCTTCGGGCTGTCCTTTTATTTCAAATTCGATGGAGGCTGGGGTCGTCAAAGAGGAGACAGGATAAAATTCTACCAATTTGAATTTTTCCATCGTCATCATAGTGGGTTGCATGGCAACCAGTTTCAGTTCTGACTTGGAATATTCGCAAGACTATCGATGTATCACTTTTTTATGTTTAATAATCAAAGACGTCTGATTCTCAGACGGTTCTCCTTTTCTTGGTCTTTCCAGCTCTAGGTGTGTGAAATCCTCTGACGGGGTGCCTTCGTCGTTCCTTTGTGTCTTGTTCTTGCTATGGTATCGTGGAAGCAGGAATGCATGGCTCAGCAGTGTCAAGGTAATTTATTGGAGTTTTTCGTCGACATTAAACCTCTTTGCCGTCTTGAGAGCAGCCAAAAACAAATAATGAGGATATACAAATTGGGGGTGAATGTGATAGGTGTTTCCACCTTCTTCATTATCCCCGGCAGAATCCACTTTGAAAGGAATGTGTGTCCAACTACGTCGTACTCCACCACACTGAAGTACACAAAGATAAAATTTAGCCATTGGTTCAGATCTACTGGGGCCAGGAAAAAACTGAAAAAAGTCATTTTGTTGGCAATGGGTGGCATTAGTAGACACTAGATCATGTTGAGGTCTCCTCCCAAAATGTCAAGCAATTCATGACTAAATGTAAAGGAAAACGTTTTGACATCAACAGGCGACGAGCCACTTTATTAAATTTGGCAGCAATCGTGTACAGCAGATGTTGACCGCAAAAATATTAGCCTGCAGAAATTTTCAAATGATAGATTATCGTGGAGTATCGGGGACAACTGTTGTTTCATAGAGGCATCTACAGTTTCGTTTCCATTCAAGTATTATTCCACTTGGTCATTCAGAATTTCTACCTCAAAAGTGCTTTGATTTTCAGTGATGGGTTTGATTTGTGTACGGTGAATCATTTCTACCAAAGTCACTTCCCAATGGGCTTCGTGATCCAGTTGGATAGCGTGAGGTAATTTGGCAGTGAAACAACACAACGTATTATGGAGAAACACCTCCATGGAACCGTAACTGGCTGGGTAAAGTTGGTTGTTCATAATTCCAGAGTTATGCTGTCCGAGGGGTCAGTAGAGTGTCCAAAAGAAGGTTATTGTGGGGTTTTTTTGGTGGTGAATCTTGTAAAGGTGACTGGTGTTGGACGCCAGTGTCCCGTTGTTACCGTTAGAGTATTTCAGGGAAGGATTGGGGAAAAGATAACTGATGCAACTGCTCAGTAAAATGGTCCACAATTGTTTGTCTCCTTGTTGCAAACTCAAAGTGGCAGTGGCAGCACCGATGACACAATACACGACAAATATTGGGCAGAAAAAGCGATTTGTGTTTTAGACACACGTACACACAAGACACACAAGGGTTGGAGAAAAGAACTCTGTGAAGGAGTGGTCAATGTGGTGGATGTGGCTAAGTTGAGGGCATGATGGTCACTTCTTTTTATAGTCGATGACTTGCAAAACGTCGATCCAAGAGTCAAAACTTTCCAATGTACTTTGACTTTTTTGACAGACATTTTCAAACTTTTCGGTTCTTTGATCGGGAATGCTTTCTATGTCGTACACTTCGTCTTCTTCTTTGGTCACTCGTTGTAACTCGGGAAAGTAGAACGTACATTTTAGCACTTCTCCGTTTATGTCTTACAATTTATAGACGGTAGGATGACAGCCACGCACTCGTCCAGTGTCACGAAACAATTATGTGGTCCAGTTGGGTAAGTACCTTTGTCGAAAGTGCGCTTGGTTTTGCCAATGCGCACCCATACGACCAGTGTAAACACTCTACCTTTCTTGGGGAAAGCCACAGTCGGGGATGTACCAAACAGACGCTCAAAGACAGTCACTCCGTTGTCGGGAGTCACTTCTTAGCGGGGGCACATCCGATGCTCCAATGGTAAGATTGGTTGTAAGCTTTGACCAAGTGCGGTAAGACATCGATGTACTTAAGAGTGTGTTTATGCGTAAAATATTTCCACATGGGTTCTTTCAAGTCGCGTTGAAAACGTTCAACGATTCTTGCTTAGGTTTCTGGATTCTCGGTTGTGAAAAATTGAATGTCTCGTTTGTTTAATTCTTTTTGCAAGTTTGGTTCAGACATTTGGTGCCTAATTCAGTTTGCCATCGAAGAGGGTGATAAACGCTTGGTTTTTAAGAATAGATTTAGATTCACATTAACTCACTGCTCGATTTGGAAGTCAATGGCACGACCTAGGTACATTTGGAAAAGACGTTGGTGACACAAAACAAACATTTGTAGCCACGATTGTAGGTGGCCAAATGAGAGACATGGGCTAAATCGGCTTGCCATTGATGATCGATACCCTCCACTCGGTGCGATTTCTGGAAAATTTTCGTCGAATGATTGTTTTTAAGGTGTACGTAACTTATTCTTGTAAACATCGTTGCATTTGAAGTAAACAGACACTTTTGAGTAGGATTTTGGCAGCACGATACAATTTTTGAACTTTTCCGTATCTAGCAGGATGGGATGGATTGTAGTAAATGCTGTCTAACACATTCTTCATCAGGACATTTTTTTAATACGTCACCCACTGTTCACTGATGCTACTCTGGCTGGGGTGAGGTGGTGGCTTGGAAACAGCTTTACGTGTCCGACGTGTTACGGGAGTAGAAGTCGAGGGTAGTGGTAGTAATGGGATAGCTTTTGTCTTGATTTCTTTTTTTCACTTCTGGTTTCCCTTCTTTCTTTTTCACTTCTGTCGAAAGAGGAGTGGACATCATCTTTTTATCCCAAGCTTTGAGTTCTTCTCGTTGGTGTGCGGGGGGAAGTGATCAATAAGGACGCTGAAATCTTGCTAGTGATGAGAGACTCTGACGGTGTTTGAAAGACTTCTCGTACGGCTTCTTCCTTTGCAACCTTGTGGCTGCATCTGTCTTCATTACCAGGGTCTTAAAATCTTTCAGAGTAGTTCGAGCTATTTCGTCTATAGCTTTTTGGTGAAAGAGTTCAAGTCTCTGAACACTTGACCGTACTCTTGCGATCCATTAATGATTGCATTTCGTTTTGTAACTGAGACATCTCAATCAAGATCAGGATTGGAAGGTAAGTGTATAGCACGATTTTCTTGCCAACGATGGAATTCTGTCCATCTTTTGTAAGGCACTAAAGTCAGTTTTCGTCCTTCCATCAGATTACAAAGGTCACATCTGAGATCTTTTGACCCACTGGCCCCTTAAATCTTCTTGGTCCTTTCTATCTTGGACCAATGGTTAAAACACCTCCCAGGAGTCCTCTCAGCATGGCTCCAGCTATTACTTTGACAATGAGTCCAATCAGAGTTAAATATTCTCCGCGTTGCCCCAATATCTTTTTCTTTTGACGGAGATGAATTTTCTTAGGAACTATTTGGCGAAGAACGTTGTCGATGCTTGGCGAAGCGTTCTTGTTTAGACAAAGGTAACGTTCCTTTCAAGACATTCAAACAATATTCGTACACGGTATCGATGACATCTTTGGAAGCTATTTGAATGAGTTGTTTTTGCATAGGTGGAGGAACTTTAGATATGATGGACAACATGTCCCAATGTTTAGCTAAACGAGGAGACAGTCCTTTCCTTTCTCTTCCTTTTTTGACAAGAGAGTGATGGTGTTGTGCACTTCTTTTGGGGACATATGCTTGGTTCAGGAGCAAAAATACACTGAAGTCCATCGCTTGACATGCGTCCTTTTATCTTATTTTTCGACTGGTTTTAATAGACAAATAATTCTAAGAAGCTGTGGTAACACGACATGCATAAAAACTCCTCCCTTTTGGTTGCTTCTCCACGTTGAGGGGATTGCACGAACTAAATCGGAACAGTTTTTGCTAATATAAATCCAGTAAACTCTGTAACATACTCGATCTCTCTTGAGCTTTAATTTTGGAGGCGGGTACTTTGTTAGCAGCTGCCTCAGCGGCTAAAGAGGTGCAGGATGTTGCCGCTGAAGGATAAGTTCCTGGAGACACGGATTTCCATTTTTTCATCAAATTAGGAAAGAGGTGTGTCAAATTTTGTTTGGCTGGCATCACCAGCAATAATGCACAAGTGGTCGAACCTGAGGCTACTGGATACGTCACTGTCGCTACAGGTGTCGTAGCATCGGAATGTAAGGTTGTGTCCTGGCCAATGTGCCTGTCTTGCGTGAAGAAGCTGATTCCTAGGGTCTTTTCTGGGGCTGTGACCTGGTCTTGACACTACTTCTCTTTTCATCTGGATCCATTTTGGTCGGGTAGTTGCTTTTTTCTTTAGGATGATTTTGCTTTTTTCTTTAGGATGATTTTGCGGGCATTGGGATCCCATTTTAAGAAGGAGCGAATGATGACACCTTCTAGAGAACTGCTACCTCTAGGTTTCAAAATGATTTGCGTTTTGGTTTGAGTGTCGATGCGAGGATCTGCCAGTTGCGTCAAAATTACTTTGTTTCTCTAAAACAAGCGTTTGGTTTCATGAAGAATGTGAATGAAGTCTTGAAATAATTGACGTATTGTCACCATAAACCATCGTAAAACTTCTCTGAAACTGGTTTCTAAAACACAATCACGTGCTTGTGGATTTATTTTCGCTACTGATGCCGTATAGGGCACGAATCAATAGGACAGGAAGATGCGATTGAAGGGACGTCATGTTAACTATATGTGAGACAGACCAAAAGTGTCCGAAGTTTTTAAAGATATTTTTAAGTCGACGGGGAAGTGTACACGCCATGCCCCACCCCCGTCTTAGCACCAGTGGTGAAAGAGATGGGTATGAAATCGCAAATAATCAGGGGTAGTGGGTTTTAAATCCACGAGTAAATAGACTCGAGGCGTTTGAGTAGCATCGTCATACGCATGAGTTAGCCAAGGAGTTCCTAAGCGTTTGGCTAACACTAGTACGTTCGATTTATCTCAAAGACCACGTAATCAGCATTGAGATGTAAATTACACTGGCATTACGATTGCGTCTTTTGCCAGTAAACCAAAGTTTAATTTCTTCCTCGTCTTCTCCTAAAATGTTGTCGAAGATGACCAGATGAGTTTGACTGGAGTCAAACACGATCGCGTCGTCTTTGTCAGGAATGCCTCTACAAACACGATGGAATCGCTTTACGCCGATTGCCACTCTTTGTAACACCACAGGATACAATGAGGTGGGCCATCGATCAAATTATTTTTATGTTCGAACAAATGCTTGACAATTTCGGTTTTTTTCTGAACATCTAGGTCCAGCAATTGACATTTTAGAGGGATGACGAAGATACAAGGCCTCCCAAGTAACGAGATCTAAGATTTAGTCGATGACTTTGAGAGTGGAGAAAGAGGGAGCAGAGATAGCAAACGTAGCCATAGTGCAGGGAATGTGACTTTTGAAAGGAATACATGGATCATGAATACAGACAAGACAAGATCATGAATACAGACAAGACAAGAGTTTTTTTTATACTTTTTCAGACCACGCTTATTTCAAAATAATTTTAAATGGAACACAAAAGACAAAAATACATAAAAGCCAAATGTGCTATGTGTACAAAGCACGCTCTTCTGGTGTTAAATTTTATGGCACTCGATCAATGAACTGTTGAAATTATTTCCGGTGCTTTGCCAAAATGATTGTCGAAAATAGCTACAATCGTTTCGATCAGATATTTATTATTAAAAAATACTCAACAGGAATTCTCATGGGTTAGCCCAACTGAGGATTTAAGTTGAGGGCCTTTTAGATTTGTAAATGAGGGAATCAGTTTTGTCCATCTGTTCGTTTAGGATATCGACCATGAACATGTTTTGCCCCCTTGATCATATTCAGGGATTGTGTTAGATGAATGATATCCACAAAAGAACCTTAACAACCTGCTTCGTGATCTATTTGTATCGCTTCGGGAAATTTAGATGCGAACCAACATAAAATGTTGGGAAGCACATCCACAGAACTATCATTAGGTGATGTTAAATATAATTGTTTGTTCATAGTTTGATGTTTCTTGTTTCGAGTAGTCTCATTTGATGTCAAAGGAGAATGATTTTCTAATTGTTCCAAAAGATGGTTGCTGTTGTTACTGGAAGAATGATATTTTCCTCAAGGCTACCGTTGCTGCTGTGTCACTATCAATAGTTTATTTAAAAAAAAACAGGAAAGACAATAACCAATACAACTGCTGAGTAAAATGGTCCACAGATGTTAGTCTCCTTGCCAATTGAAATTGACAATCGCTCTTCCTATGACACAAAGCACCATAACGATTTTGCAGAAAAAAGCAATCTGATATTTAGAAACAAGTTCCCCACACCACATCCAGAGAGACTGCATTTGTAGTTTATGAAAGGAACTTTGAAAATGTGAGATAGCTGTTTAATTGTATGATTTTTACTTTTTATTTATATTGTCTATTTCTAGTGAAGCGCCAACACAAAAATCAAAACTAGGTGAATATCCTTTCCAACGTACTTTCACTTCCTCTAGTAGGCGTTGGACTATTTTACCTGTTTTACGTCCGTGAATGATTTAAATATAGTACACGTCGTCTTCAATTAGGTTCATTCTATGTGATTCAGGCAATTAAAATGTTTCTATCTTCCAATTTCTGGACAGGAAGGATCATGTTCACATACTTGTCCAGTGATATGAAACAATTCGGTTGTCCATTTAGGTAAATAATCGTTGAAAAATGTGCGTTTGGCTTTTCCGTGAGAATCCAATCTCTAGTTTTTACCACCGATTTTTTCTTTATGGTGGCATGTGACATTTCAAACGATTGATCAAAAGTTACGATGGTGCTATTGATTCGAAACTTTTACAAGACTCGGTAAGACGTTGATTGGCTTGAGTGTATTGATATGTAAGATATTTCTACAGAAGTCTTTTTCTAAGTTTTTCTCAAAACGTTCCACAATAATGGTTTCCTTTCAGGATTTTCATCGGTGAGAAATGAATATGTATTTTATCGGTTCATTTTGAAAAGCTTGATTTATAAATATTGTGGCCTTGTCTATTTGCCATTGTAAGGGGTGAAAAGTACTTCGTACCAAAACCAGTCTTAAAGCTCGCTCTAAATCCGATTTTGCTTTAGAAGCAAAAGAAACTACACAGCTTTCAAAAGAGCGTCGATGACACTAAACATAATTGTAATCACGATTGTATGCTGACAAATTAGTCATTATCCAACTCTGCTTTCCACTGAGGATAGATACTAGCCCATTTTGTTTGACTTCTGAAAATTTTATGTTGATTTGGTATGTTAAATGTGTTTTGATTGTTCTAGTAACCATTTATCGCAATCTGGTAAACGTACACTTTTAAATTTGGTTTATGCAGCACGATACAAATTTTGAACTGTTCCATAACCTGCATAATATGCAGTATTATAGCAAATGCTATCTAAAAGTTCATGATGGGGTCCACTGTAGCTCTTACTCTTAAATAAGTCAAAAACTATTTGATACTCTCTTATATTTGTGTGGTACTGGTTTGGACGAGGCTTGGACTGTCCTGAGAGCAATATAAGCAGATTGTTGGGTTGGTTATTTTTTTCTTCATCTCTTTTTCATTTCTGTCTTCCCTTCTTTCGCTTCTTCTCCTCTGCGAAAGAATGTATCGAAGTCATCTTTTTCACCTAAGTCTTTATTTGTTCGCGTCTTGGAACTATGGAGGATGACAACAAAGAAACTTCAATCTTGCTACGTACCGGAGCAGATGGATTTGTCTTCCTCTTTTTCAATCCCCATGGTTGTGACTGTCTTGGTTCGCTTTTCATGATCGTCTTGAAATCTCTCAGGGCAAGTTTAGATGTTTTGTTTAAAGCTTTCTGAAAGTGTTAAAGAAGTTGCAGGATTTGTCTATTTTTTGACAAATCGTTTCGATACATCAAGGGCAGTACACTAGCTGTAACAGTAATGTCTCGGTGAGATTAGACGTCGGAGGTAAATGAAGTACCCGTTGATCGTACTAGAGATATAGCTCCATCCATCGTTGTATCAAACTAAAGTGAGTTTTCGTCCTTCCATTAGATCCAAAGTTACAAGTGTGGTGTCTATTAAACAAGGTGTCCTTCATATCTTCTTTTTCTTTGCCATTATCTCATGACTCTTCCTAAAAGTGGTCCAGCAACCGATCCTAACAAAGGAGCAGACACCCTTAGCAAGGGCCCTATCAAGGCCAATATTTTCTTTCTTTGTCTGATACGTATTTTTATCACCATTTGGCATAGAATGTTAAGATGTTTTCAAACACGTTGTCTCCGTACTTTCGACAAAGGCACCGTTCCTTTCAACATTGCAAACAAAAATCAAAAGCAGGGTCGGTGAATTTTCTTGGTGCTTTTTGAATTTTTTTTTCGCATTGGATGACTGGATTTAGATAGTACTGAGAATTTTGAGGTAAGTCTATATGCGATTAAATATTCTGATATGCACGTACGATTTGATTATCTGCAGTTAAGCAAAATTTCTTCAGTGCGTTCCTGTTGACTGCTTAGCCTCAGAGAAACTTCAGACACTCCGAGTTTGTCAAATAACAGGGTTTCTTTATTTTCCTGATCCACCACGAGCACGTGTTAGTATGCGGTAATCCCATGTTGAATGTATATTTGTCATGCGTGAACATTTGTGGTATGTGTGAGAAAAGATAGCACTGAAGCGGTTTCCGACTGCATAAACGTTATAAACGTGATTCGGTATATAGTGAAGGTATCCACAATATTAATGTTTCTAATACAAACTACCAAGATTACCTCCGGCTTTATTGGTGTTGTTTTCGCGAGCTAATGTGACTATGTTTGGCTTCATTCTGCAAAACACAATGACTCCCTAAAGAGTTATGATCGACGCTGTGAAAATTCAAGGTTTAAATTTTTGTTGGTATTAATTACAACAAGCACTGGCCCATATACTGCAGCGTATCTGTCGTTTCCTAAAATATACTCTCTATTAGCTGCATGATTGGATGCATATTTTATAAACATCATTGCTATTGCAAGTAATAACTCATAATCATTGGTGTAACTGTTGAATCTAATACTTGACGTGGCAATTTCAAGAATTGTTTCGATTTCATTTCTATCGATATATTAATGTGCTCTGTGCTCTGTTGAACAAAACCATCATACAATTATTGAAAAACACAACTTGGTCATTTGGCATAATCCTGTTGCAACCCGTCAATTCCATAAATGACTCCCATGGAATAAAAAACCTTATGTTGTCTTGCACTTGTATATCTATCTTTTGTTGATCAGGGACCGTAACAGGGCTCTGCCATTGTGGGTATTTGAGAAAACTGTCATGTCGAAGGAAGATGGTTCTTCCCGGGATGTTAACTGGTTCTTCTCTCCCCCACCCCACTAGTTATACTAATTTGCCAAGTTTAGCCATCTTGCGTTCAGACATAGTTTTAACAACCCCACCCACCCCCAAAAACAATAGCAGCAATCAATTAACCAGTTTGCAATAGTCGAATTTGCTCTTCGTTTTTGAGCGACTTTCGAATCAGACAGTCCTTATTGACCAGAGACTGGGTATTGTTTCTGTTTATGGTAGTGTAATCGGCTTTGTTTAGCAATTGGTGCATGGTGCGAAGACAAGACCGTAAGCACCTTTTAATTCGGCTACAAACACCAAGGCCTATTGTGTTATGTCACGTAATCGAATTTTTTCGCGTTGCAACATGCACTCGTATAATACGTCCACGTAAGACTGTCATTATATTAAATATCACGTCGATCTCTAATGTACAATTGAGTTAGGAATGGTTCACCTCGAAGATTTATAATGTGTCTACATTGATCAACACGTTTACAACAAATGCGAGTCAACCGATCATTGACATGAAATATAAATAGGCGACAAAGGAATCGTCGATTTCAAACCAAATGGTTATATTGTTGGTGAAAACCGAAATAGTATATATCCCTCAAAAGCTGCACATGTAGTTTAAGACCAGCATTCATAACTGTCACTGATGGCATCACGGGTTAAAATGATTTGAATCGTTGAGGTGATCCTGACAATGAAAGGCAAAATATGTTATCCCATGCTTAAAATTCGTTTGTCATTGGAAATTATTTCAGGCCAACATTAACTTATGCCAATTGTGTCTGGTGCTTAATCAACTAAAATGACAGAATTGTGCGTGGACTAATGGAAGGTATAGAAATGTTAGGGTCTTTGTAGGTCAATAATATTCTTTGCATTTATTCATTGATTGATTATTTGTCGTACACTCCTGCAAGGAATTTAATATTTTTCCAGGTCGCGCCACTTTCTAATGAAAATATAAATGAATTATTTGCAACAAGAACAACAAAAGGTTGTGATCGTATATAAGGTCAGTGGTAATTAGCGCAACAATGGTAATGTAATTTCAAGAGTCCGCTATACACCAGGGGTAACAAGTGTAGAAAAATTCCCTAATTGTGTTTGTGCAAATTGGGCCAGAGCATTCTTCGGTCCCAATCATCGCTGCATTGGTTTCAGGCACTCTGTTAAACAGTTGCCTAGGTTTTGGCGCTATTTCTTTTGTCGGTTTGATCACTGGTACAAATGTTTTTACAAAACCTGATGTGAAGCACTTCTCGTGCTGCTTGTTTTGACTGTAGCTGCAAAAATCAAACTCTAGTTCAAACACGTAATAGTCGAAATGCAATCGCTCTAAGTTGCGTTCGATGTGGAGCATAAAAAGTTCTGCTTTATTTAAAATAAAACGTTGTTGTCGACTATGTCGCTGGTGCATTAACAATATTACCAGGAACATTATGGAGTAAATATCATGGTGAAAAGTATGTTCCCTGAATATAATTACTGTGCGCCTGATGCACGATTTGATATACGACTTGATTTTAACAACCAACCAAATCGTTGTGAAGCACCTATTAATTTTGTTGATTGTACATGTTACCAACATGACCTTGTTTAAAAAAATATCAAATGCCATTCATAAACATCAACACGCCAATATAGATCTAATTCATGACTCGATCTCGATTAATCCAACACTTGGAGAACAAATCGCACGATGGGTCATCAAAGACGGCACGACGGTTAAGATTGCCCTTTGTAGCCTTTGAAGATCAAGTATATTGATACAAAACAAAAATGGTTTCTGAGCGCATTCTATCAAAATATATTAGTCATCGTAGTTACTGAAGAGTTGAAGCCACTGTTAAAATATTGTCAAGCGCTGCAAATGTCACACATGGATTTTGCTCGTGACTGGCTGCCCAAACAAGCATTTTAACACATTTACCTACCACTGCCAAAATTTCGATGTAGAAATACATAATGAGGGTATTCAGGTTAATCACCTATTTATTCTACACGAATTTGCACTTGGACGACTATACCAATATGCGCTAACCATTGTCAATGTTGCAAGCAGATACAACGAAGATGTTGATGCACTTAAACATATTTATGAACGCGGACCATTAACATGGCCAAGATTATTACAAGTCAACCTTGATGAAGAATTTATCGGATCTAATGCAGCATTATTGGTAAAACATCACGTGTTGGGCATTGTGGAACGATTTAATCGCACACTTGCTTAAGACATCAATACTCACAAGAATCATCATTGTTGTTGTTGTTGTTGTTGTTGTTGTTGTTGTTCTTAACGCCATTTTTCAGCACACGATAGGCTATTCATGGCGGCCAGTATTAATGGTGGAGGAAAAAACCGGGAAATCACCGGAAAGAACCACCGACCCACGAGAAGCTACTGGCAAGCTTTCTCACATATCCACATTCGCCGAATCCTAGACTCGAACACACGCAGACAGAGGTGAGATGGCAGTGATCCGTAACGGACGGCGCTTTAGACCACTTGGCCACTCGGGGCCCCCACAATAATCATTAATGCGATCTTGGACTAAGAGTGCTCGCACGGATGGCTAACACGAAATTCATCAGTAATACATGCACTAAATAATGAAACAGCAAGTATAAATGGATTAAAACATGCAGATATAATTCGACAAAAGACTATCACTATTAACCAATAACTGCTTTCGCAACGACTACCTTTCTTTCGAACCACTTGGAAATAATTTTTTCAGTAATTGTATGCACCAGATGAGTTAAAGGGCGGGCAAAGTCGCGCTACTGACCTGTATAATCCGTTGATTTATTTACAATTTCACGCTGAATTGATTTTCCATGACAACCAACACGACAAACTCACTTTAGTACATCGGTAAATTGGTACATCGAGATCCTTTTGCACAATAACCCGTAGAAATCCTTTCGCCTTTTTCTTCTTTTGTCAGGGCCTATAATCCGTTGATTTATTTACAATTTCACGCTGAATTGATTTTCCATGACAACCAACACGACAAACTCACTTTAGTACATCGGTAAATTGGTACATCGAGATCCTTTTGCACAATAACCCGTAGAAATCCTTTCGCCTTTTTCTTCTTTTGTCAGGGCCTTTAAAACTGCCAGCTCAACCACGATTGAGAACATTTTACATCTAAGTTTCACATATCCTTTGATTGGTGTACCCGAGCATTTGAATTTGGTAACAGCCTTTATACTGGCATTCGTAGACAACGGGTTGAACAGTCGCTGTTGTTGAATCCTTTGTCGAGAAAGCTTAATGCGATATCTGATTAAACATCATCTATTGTTTCATAAATGAGCAGCGAGCAGGTATTGGTATAAAGCGTCTTGACATGATCCTAATAAAATGGGTTTATCTTGTCATAAAAATTCATAAATGTGGAGCTTCGACAAGCCGGTACTGGTGAATCAAAATTGAATGGTTTTGTCAACTTAAGTCTTGCTTTTTTTTTTTCTTTCTCAGGATGACTTTGGTTATTAGACTGGAACCCTTTCATATATAAAACTGCAAACTTCACATCATGCTTACACAGTTGCTCTAATTTTCCAAAAAAAATACATCTAATGGTTTTAAGTACAGAGCAGAACTGAACAGAGAACACATCTTTTTCATTAAGTACAGAAGCGGAGTTGATCAAATGGAAAAGTTCAAAAGTTGCACATTTTATGGATTTAATAAGTTATTAAGTTGAAGAAAAACAACAATAAATAAAGCTGTAACAACCATGTGGCGACATCTCAGAATTAGTATCCATGATCCTTTGAGCAACTTCTCCAAGCGCAGTGGGGCTACTTCTCCGACCACAATGGGGTGACTTCTCCTGACACCTGGGATGTGTTCTCCCAAGGCGTCTTCTCCATGGGGCAAGTTATCCCAGGCCAAGTTCTCCATGGGATGAGTTCTCCATAATTCAAATTAGGCCTGCCATATTTGTTGCAGGCAGTATTTGGAAGAATCAGTCTCTGAGGTCAATGTCATTTAATTTCACCCAGGTAACACACAACATACTTGCTAAAAGTCCCTTGTTTCAGCATATTTTGCATACAGTTTTGTTAATGAAGTTCATGTTTTCAAGTAGTAAAGATTTTGTGATAATGGATCACTAATGCACATAAGATAGGTTTGATCCACTTAAAAGCAATCATTTTGCAGTTTAAAATCTCTACAACCCAAATTACCATTCCACGCCCAGGACACTCTATGACTAATTTGTAAAACAAAATGCCCTCGAATTCCTGTACCACACTAAGCAATGGCAATGTCTTTGTCACACATGTTAAGCATGGTCATTTTGGATTCAGAGTTTCTTGTGCTACTTCCAGGGAAGTTTGTAGCTATTCAGCCCATTAAAAGTTTAACCATGCTATACCCACATGGTGATAGAGTTGACAGTATGCTAACAGTAATAAACAAGGATCGTCAGATTTTGCGTAGTATTAACTTCTTTGAGCCACTCTTTCTGCAAAAGAATTACTCTTCGTATATTTTGACCTACTTATCACATGATAGAATCCGTATTGCATTTAACATTTGTTCAAAGTTGTGGTGAGTATTGTGGACCATTATCTGATACCAATATTTCCAATATAACATGTCATGCAAACATTGAATCAGCAGACTGACAATTGCCATTTAACCTGTGCTTTATAATTTATGTCTACTGGCAAAGCTATCTATTACCAAGATATATATTTCTCCATTTAATTCAAGCTAATGTGAAGCCACTCTCTTACAGTGTCGAGTTGGAAATTCACTTTTTATCCTCACTACCAGTTGATATGTTGTGTTTCTAATGCATTTTTAACAAGATTTCACAAAATTCTCTGAGTTTTAAGGCTGCTCCACTAAACATATATTTTGCCCTGTTCTCGGCACTTTGCTATGCCTTGGTGAATATCACAAATTCCATGTAGGATTTCACCTTCTAAAAATATTGGTATGGCCAAGCGTGTCCCATTAGACAAGAAACCATTTTGAACAATACATTCACTTTTTTCTAACGACTATGATTAAAAGCTTTAATCCTTGTCAAGTTATATGCATTTCTCATTGTTCTGTATGCATTTTGTACTTCATCTCAATCGTTTCTTACAAGCATCTTGAAGAACAGATGGCTATCATATCCAGAGTAGTGAATGAACAACTGTATTCATTTTGGACATCAACATTCAAACTGAATTCATTATGTGCTAAATGTCTATACTTACCTCTTATGTTACTATGTTCATTAACATTGTTTTCAATTATTTCTCTATCACAGGTATGTTAGTATAAAATGTCTTCAAACTGCTGTGATAAATATAATTGGTCTTGTATTTCTTTTTATAAGCTTGTTTACTTTTGTAACACATCCTAAAATACTTTAATAAAATCTGTATGTCTATAGGCAATAAGTTAATCAGTCTTATAGGTTGATATGAGGTACAAGCAAAATTCTTCTGGAATTTGTTTGGCTGTTCTTTTTCATTCTCTAGGATTTACTGAACACTATGTCTATGTCTTGTATTGCACCACAGTGTCTGTGTGCAGTAGCATTCCTTTGGCATACATTCCACCCGAGGTATACAACACACCTCTAAAACTTACTTTCAAGATCACAATAACAGGTAAATAATATATGGAAATTTTTTTGATGCAGATATGTAGTTTAAAAATTTTCTAAGGCACCACTTTTACAAAAGTATTTTATCTTGTGTCCGTTTGTGATGACAACAATTTTAAAAACAATTAATTCAATGCCTTCCATCTTAAAGTCATTAGGACACCTGACTGAAATATAATTAATGTGTCAACATGTCTTTAATTACTTATTTCTATTATCCCAATATAATTAATGTCTCCAAATTGTGCTACTATGTTGCTCAATGCCAATTCGTTGACAATCCACAACATGGACATCCTTACCATTGTCTCAGTTTTCCATTATTTCAAGAAAGTTATAGATAATCTCTTTCATTTTTACATGACATCACTTAAATCAATGAAGGGACATACAGGTGGCCTAGAGTCTAAGGTGCAACACTTTACAGATCGCTGACTTCTCATATCTGTCTGGGTTTGATTCTCCTGTTTGACCAACATAGGTATGTGTGACAGCTTATCAGTAACTTTCCCTGGGTTTGTTGTTCTTTCTCCACCAGATATACTGGCCATCATCTATAGCATACATCTGCTGAAAAATGACTTTATACCCATAACAACAATGTAATTCAATGACTAATTTGTATTTGAATAGTCTGTCTTCATCATCACTTTGTGAATTTGACACCCTCTGCATATAAAAGCACTTACCATCTTTACCTCAATGTTTATACAAACAATTTATGACCCATTGAAGCAAAGTTATATATGATCTTCCTCTGAGTTCTTGATATGAATCTGCAATATTATATATTCAATTCTGTCAAACATTCAGTTCTCTCAAACATACATCTTGCACCTTCCCTTATTTCCTGGCTATATTTAGAAAAGGTTAAATAATAGTTTTGATGATAATATCCATATACCTGTCTTAAATATATTTAAAGGCTTTGTTCTGTGATAAAAATGTATATACATGTACTCAACTTGCTCTCCCTCCTAGGTGAGTGTCAGCATAAGTTCTGAGTTAAGTGTAACTCGACTTTCACACAAATTGTCAAATTATTTTTACTGATCATCTTCTACAAACATGGCATAATATAAAATCAATCAAATAAATCATAACTGCACAGTGATTTTTCATAGATTTTGTTTATATGTTCTAATTATTTTCTAGTTTGAACATTAAAGGTGGTTGAAATTTTTGTCAAACTAATAATTATGTTGTATCATACTCATTTATAATTATGAAAAACTTAAATATATATATCACCATTTTTCAAAATTTTAATAACAAAATTTCAATGTCTATTTCATTATTTAGATTTATTTTAAAATCAAATATTGCATTACCTTTTTCACTGTTTTTGCATGTCATTTAAGTGTTGGTAAATGCCCATCAGCAATTCTAGTCTGTGAATCCCGGAGGGACACCATTTATGATGTCTATGCACACCTAAAGGCTCCAATGTTCTGGATTCAATGCTTACAAAGGATTGGGAAGGTTGTTGCCACAGGTTTCTTAAACAAATTAGTAAGGATAATGCTGAATCACTTCCATTACATAACATGTGAGACTGTTCTCTAGAGATTTAAGACTGATTGTAAAACTGATCACCATTTGACAACCATGTACATATAATCTGGTTCAATTAAAGTCCATGTAACTGCCATGAAAGCTTATACAATTCAATATAATCCAGACAGTGTTCATAGAGAAACTGTATTCAATGTTAAATGGCTATGATTTCATTGGTTCCACAAGATTACAGCATTTAAAAAGATTTAAGATTAGTCACAATAAGTTTTCCCACTGCCAATCTAGAATTAATAGTAAACATTAATCAAATCAATACATAATGATTGCAGTTAATGAATCTTTGGTTTTACAATAAAAGAAAGAAGCAAAATCAGCAATGTTTCTAAAACTTAACAAATAATTTAATTTTCTAAGATATAAAAAGAAAATTTAAGAAAATAGTAAGAGTATTATGAATTACATCCAAACTAAGCTAAAAAAACCAGTTCTACAGAAGCCCAAATGAATAAAGTTCTGATTGAATTAGCCAGGCATCAAGTGTGCTGATTTATCAAAGAACTTGAATCTGCTGCCGTGCCAAACAGACCTGATATATTAAAATGAAAACTGTCCAAAACTCTTTTAAATGAATGCACAAAATCCCCAAAAATGCTGCTTTAGTCCAGTCATAAAATACTTTGTAGTTCCAATCCAAACAGCTGATTCTTCTCAAATTAAATCAAAACACAACATTAAAATACATCTACGGACCGATATTAAACAAGAACAATACTGGGAAATAGGAATTAAGAATCAATTTTCCACAGAACCCACCCGACTTATTCAACCAATGGGAAATTACCTCAAACTTGTAAACAGGTTCACTAAATAAGATAGGATGTCTGGTGGCCTAGTGGGTAGTGTCGGCCTTGGATGCAGGAGGTAGCATGATTGAACCTAGGCCAATAAATCAGCCCTTCACCCGTGATGATATTGATGTTGGGGTTAGCCCCAATATCAGAATTATCATGGGTGAAGGGCTGATTTATTGGTCTAGTTCGAACCCTGGCTGAGTCATACCAAAGACTTGTAAAAATGATACTAATATCTGCCTTGCTTGGCACTCAGCATTAGGGGTTTAGTGTTAGGACTGATTGGCCTGGTGATAATGTGACTGGGTGGGACATCAGGCTACATGTCTGTGGTGTGATGCCCCAGTGATAAACATCACTATAAACTGCCACACAACAGACATTGTAGTGATATGACTGAAACATTGTTAAAGCTATGTTAAATATCCAAATCACACACACACACACACACACAAAAGCAAGAATGCAAATGCACTCACACACTAAAGATATACATAACAGCAGGTATTTATAACCAAATCAGAGTAGCATTCTCCATTCCTTTTGATAAAATAACACTGCTGTTTAAAAGCTTTAAGCTAAATCTATCCATTTCAAATGATATGCCAATCAACAGATGCCACGCTATGCCAGTTTGGGAAACAGAATAAGGAATACCCTGCTCATTGGGGTTTTTTTGTCCTAAATGTTTATGACCTAACAGTAATCATTGTATTATATTATGTATGATCAATAATGATTTAACAAGGATTATAGATGTTAATAGATTATGGTTTGGTTACTAAAATGCACAAGCAGCTTCTAAATATCAATGTTACCTGGATTATTTTAGCAGGGTCAGTTTGGCATCAGTATTTAAAGTTTGTCAAGACAAATTAAACTATATGTATTTAGATCCTGATCAACAGGAAGTAGGATCTGCTATTGACAGTGACCAAGAGGAACTGCCAGAAAAAACCCATGTTGTTTCTGAAGCCATATTTGCATTCAATAAGGGAGTGATGTTTCTAGGACACCAGGACAATGAGCCCTTCATAATTATACAGCTGAGAAATATCATAGACTTTGCTATAAAAAAAATGATCTGATCTCAACCAACCTAACATCACCAAATACTTACAGTATGAAATACACATCATGTAAGTGAAGTATTTATTCCATTTGGATTAGTACATTTTGATAGCAAATGTGCTTGTTTTGGACATAATTGGATGTAATTTTGTCATTTGTCTGTCATTCTGTGTTTCTGAATTGCAGCATATGATATGACATCACTCAGTCACTTATCATCATATATAACTGATATTTTCAACTAAACATGAGATATTTAAATAATTAAAAGATGACCTGACATTATTCAAGGCATTTGTTACAGATTTTAATTTATTTAATTACAAAATAGAAGTGGTAAATATGTGATTGTGAGCTCCTAATTAACAAAGAATGAAGCTTTTAACATTGAGCTGCATTGACCGCCATAATCACTTTAAATTTGATGCAGCTGTAGAAAGAAATTATAACTGGTAAGAATATTTAAAATGAGGTGTTTATATTATTGATTTTTAATCAACTAACAGTATCACTATACATTTGGCTCAGGTTTCATTTACCCCACCCAAACACAAATACAATCAGTATTTTTCATAATTTTCGCTATAATAGTTTTGTACTCTTACTACTATGTTAGAAATGGGGGAGAGCTGTAGTGTGTACATAATCTGAACACTAATTTTAATGAAGAGTTTAGTAAAAAGTATATTTGATCCAAAGAAGTATTGTTGCAACATCAAGTTCTTAACTTATATTAAACAGACCTATTTTTTTTCTTGTGGAGTTTAATAATATTAATGATGTTGTATGCTATTATTTTTTGTACAACATTGCTTTTTGATGTTGGCAGTGAAAATATCTGTGCCAGTGTTTCTTGATTAAATGGTTTGTAATCTCAGTTGCCATTAGTCCAAAAGGAAATTTTCATAGCAAAATGTAATGTTACTTAGAGTAGTGCATTACTGTTGCAAAAAAAAATGAATTAACTCTCCAACAGGTACATTTTGATGGAATGATGATACTAGTTTCTAATGCATTACTTTATAAAAGTAACACTTCAACATTCTATGCTTTACTTTTGCCACTTGACATAAACAACAAATGGTATGAAAGTAAATAAACTGTAATTCTTGCATTATTAAAAAATATAATGCATACAAAACACAAAATATATATACATGTATATGGAATAGTGGAGGTCTGATGGACACTGATTATCATTTAGAACACCATCTGGCATAGTAAAGATTTGATGGACAAAGATGTCATTTAGAACACCATCTGGCATAGTAAAGATTTGATAGACAACTATGTCATTTAGAACACCATCTGGCATAGTAAAGATTTGATGGACAATGATGTCATTCAGAACACCATCTGGCATAGTAAAGATTTGATGGACAATGATGTCATTCAGAACACCATCTGGCATAGTAAAGATCTGATGGACAATGATGTCATTTAGAACACCATCTGGCATAGTAAAGATTTGATGGACAATGATGTCATTTAGAACACCATCTGGCATAGTAAAGATTTGATAGACAATGATGTCATTTAGAACACCATCTGGCATAGTAAAGATTTGATGGACAATGATGTCATTTAGAACACCATCTGGCATAGTAAAGATCTGATGGACAATGATATGTCATTCAGAACACCATCTGGCATAGTTAAAGATCTGATGGACAATGATATGTCATTCAGAACACCATCTGGCATAGTAAAGATCTGCTGAACAATAATATGTCATTTAGAACACCATCTGGCATAGTAAAGATTTGATGGACAATGATATGTCATTCAGAACACCATCTGGCATAGTAAAGATCTGCTGAACAATAATATGTCATTTAGAACACCATCTGGCATAGTAAAGATTATGTGGACAAAGATGTCATTCAGAACACCATCTGGCATAGTTAAAGATCTGATGGACAATGATATGTCATTCAGAACACCATCTGGCATAGTAAAGATCTGCTGAACAATAATATGTCATTTAGAACACCATCTGGCATAGTAAAGATTTGATGGACAATGATATGTCATTCAGAACACCATCTGGCATAGTAAAGATCTGCTGAACAATAATATGTCATTTAGAACACCATCTGGCATAGTAAAGATTATGTGGACAAAGATGTCATTTAGAACACCATCTGGCATAGTTAAAGATCTGATGGACAATGATATGTCATTCAGAACACCATCTGGCATAGTAAAGATCTGTTGAACAATAATATGTCATTTAGAACACCATCTGGCATAGTAAAGATTTGATGGACAATGATATGTCATTCAGAACACCATCTGGCATAGTAAAGATCTGCTGAACAATAATATGTCATTTAGAACACCATCTGGCATAGTAAAGATTATGTGGACAAAGATGTCATTTAGAACACCATCTGGCATAGTTAAAGATCTGATGGACAATGATATGTCATTCGGAACACCATCTGGCATAGTAAAGATCTGTTGAACAATAATATGTCATTTAGAACACCATCTGGCATAGTAAAGATTTGATGGACAATGATATGTCATTCAGAACACCATCTGGCATAGTAAAGATCTGCTGAACAATAATATGTCATTTAGAACACCATCTGGCATAGTAAAGATTATGTGGACAAAGATGTCATTTAGAACACCATCTGGCATAGTTAAAGATCTGATGGACAATGATATGTCATTCAGAACACCATCTGGCATAGTAAAGATCTGCTGAACAATAATATGCCATTGAAAACACCATCTGGCATAGTAAAGATCTGATGGACAATGATATGTCATTCAGAACACCATCTGGCAAAGTAAAGATCTGCTGAACAATAATATGTCATTTAGAACACCATCTGGCATAGTAAAAATTTGATGGACAATGATGTCACTTACAACACCATCTGGCATAGTAAAGATCTGATGGACAATGATACGTCATTAATAACATATCATTTCCAATTCTAACTCTCATCAACACTCTATTCACTTAACTAATGATACACATTCAATTTTAAAAGACTTTTTATAATATTTCAAACAAATCTTGAAAAAAGTTCAATTTTGCAACACTCACATATATAATGGTTGAAGAGAACATAATAACAGTTATCATTATTTTCATTGATGAACATTCTAGCTCAAAGCTAGAAAACATGCTCATTCAAAAGTAGAAAAAATAAAAGTGGATATTAAAATTTTTCCCATATAAATTTAATTTCATATTTTACATGAGTTATGAAGTCAGTAAGCTATAAAATTACACACTGCATGAATGGCTATAGCAAAGTGAAGTCTCTCTGCTATAGCTGTTCCTGCATAATGTAAATGATTTTCAACATGCAAAACTTCATGCATGTTTTTAAATTCAGTATGTGTTAATTACACAGTTCTATAATAATGAATATAAAATCTCAATAAATAAATAAAATAATTAAATTTTAACCATTTTTTAACAAACAAGAGTACATAAATACATACAAAAAATTTAGTGTGTTTCAACTAATAACTTCTAGTTTTTGGCATCAGATGATGTAATTTTAACCATTCTACATCTTTGTTACAAAGGCTTGGAAATATTCTGTAATCATTATCTATATACATGTGAATTGCTGGTGAATTTTGTTTAGGTCTGTTTATATTTCTTTCAGGTATGCTTTCTTCAATTTTGGCTTCCACTATTTATAATTTTCCATCACTCCCCTTCAGGTTTTTAAGGATAACTATTGACCATTTTCTTCATAGCCATACAAATACAACTGAGTTTCAATTATTCACATGCATGACTTTAAAATTCAGAAATTCTTGAGTTTTCTTTTGGTATATATTTTTTTTCCATTTTTCCATAATTCAGAAGGATTTGTTCATTTGTTTCTTTAATGTTGTCGTATTACTGATCAGCTAGCCTTTTTCAATCGATCACTGCTTAACTGAGCTGCTTCCATCCACTTGACCAGCTCAGGTAATGGTTCAGGCCGGATGGCATCCCGGCATCCAAGCTTTTCAAGAACCTGACTAGTACTGCTGTTCATGATGCTCAGTCGCATCACATTTACTGCACATACAAATTTGTCACTATCCCTGATGAACTGTTGCTCAAGATAGAAAGCCTTATCATCCCAGTATAATACCTACAAGGAAACAATTTATGAAATGTACATGCATTTATTACCACTGATAAATTTTCACATACAAAAGCAGTTTTCAATATTTTAAATATTTTAAATTATTTTTTTCAATGTCCTTTTTTAATATGCTTCCTGTTCATTTTCTGTTAATAAAGTAAATGACAATAGTTTATGCAAAATAATCATATGTAGTTCTGTCCTAAATGCAAAAACTTAACCCAGAAGTAAAAGATGGATTGAATGTGTGAATGTAACATGGACAAGGCTAACATTATATACATATATACATTCCTTGTCTGACATAAAAACTAACATAACAAACATGAAATCTAACTAAACTTTAACCCTCTAAGAACTGAATTATAAACAGAAAATGAAATGATAACTATATTTCCAATTATATTCATATTTCTTAAATATCTAGCAAGATATGAAAATAAATGTAATGACTTTCCTACAATGAGAAGTTTATATGAAATGTTTATGAACCTGCTGTGGTGATAATTTAGACTGTTAATACTTTTTGCAGTATGTTTCTGTTCTACTTGTCAAATTCCCACATTCAAATATGTACAATTCACTCTGTGCTCTCTGTGTGTGTGTGTATATATATATATATATATATATATATGAATTTGTATTAGAGAAGTATATGCTGGTCTTACTTTTGTTTCTATTCTATATCTATCAAACAGATTTATTGACTTCCTGTAGCGAATATTGTTTCCACCATTTGTAAAAGAGCCACCTAGTGAATAGAGAGCCTTGCCTATTCCAGACTCCACTAAAAATTTTATCCGTCCAAAATCTGCTTCCCGGAGATAGCGGGCATTATTCATATGAAACCAAAGATCCAAATCTGTGAAGAAACATGTATCTGAAAACAAAAATGTCACAATGTAAGATTTTTTTGACTGGTGAATAAAAGCTTCTGCTCTTTTTCATATATTAATCCTGATAATCATCATCACTACTGTTATCATCCTGATCATCGTCTTTGTCATATCATCAGTCACCAACCCTGAGTCATTAAAGTCAGTGTACCCTAAGCTGTCGTAATCATCATTATCATCATCATATTCATCATCAACAACAACATCCATTTTCTTCTTCCATTTTCTTCTTCAAGATGGCAACTAGAACAAACTTGCTGAACTACACCATTGAATTAATTTGGCAATAGACACAAATAAAGCAATATTAGCTGTCATGGAGATAATATACTCTAACAGTTGGTCACATAAACCTTGTCATCTTGCATTCAATGCTTTTAAGACTAGCATATTTTAGATATACATATATCTATTAAAGTTGCCTGATGAAAATCAGACTTTGGCCTGATTTTGCAAAACTAAAATAAATATGAAAATTAAGCCTGATGAACATTATTAGTTTTATTAATCATGTCATTTTTTCATGCATAATGCTGCAAGTTTCAAGTGCACATGACAATTCCAGTCATAGGAAGGTATTACTCCATTTGATGATTTAAGGAGGTAACAATATCACATTAATGTTATCTTCTTTCTAGCAAGGTGAGACAGTATCTATGTTACGACTAGAATGTGTTTTGACTGAACATAAGAAATATATCTTGTACCAGTTGCACTGTAGAGACATTTTTTATTCCACATTGTTGATCTTTGTTATGGATATTCTCAATCAATGTGTAATAATGGCAATATGGGATCAACAATATATTCACAGAAATATAAATATATCCAAATGGGACACCCTAACTTTACATGATCGTTTCAATGATAGAATGTTCATAAATCCATCATTATACAACTCATGAAAAAGCTACTTTTCACCTCGTATCAGACATTCAGCTGATACAGATTTAGATTTCTTGCTATTCAGGATGATGTCATCATGTCACCTAGCAACAGTCACCTAACAGTCATAATATAAAAGGTCTGACCATAAACTTAAAGTTCTACAGCATAAATTATAAAGAAAAAGCTACTCTATTTACAATGATTTTGTTAGTCCTTCTCAAAGTTAGTGACCCAGTGATTGCATCTCTTTGTTATTCTCTGTTTTTGTAATGGTTTCCCTGTAATGAATCTTTCAATTTTGGCAAAATCCAGAAGTCTCAAGGAGTAAAATCTGGGCAGTATGGTGAATGATTCATGTGTATATAGTAATGTATTCCCCAGAGGTGAATGACTAAGAGTAAAAAATCCTCTTGGTGTTAGAATTGGGGATCAGACTGAGGAAAAGATAACTTTGGCATCAGAACTGGGCATCAAATTAAAATTTGGGGGGTCCTGAAGCACAAATGAGGGTAAAGGGAAACACTGATATAGGGCCATTATCTTAGTTCAAAATGAAGCCACCCTTCAGTACATCTTGACATTTTATGCCAACAACCTCCTGTGTGAATTATTACCATGGCACAGCATTGTCCACTCACTGTCGGATTCTCTGGTATCATGCTATTAAAAATTATTCCTTGTGTGTTTATAAAATATAATGAAAATAACCTTTCCAACAGATTTGCAAAAGGCATGATTTTATATATAATGGTGAACATATGTGCTTTCTCCATTTTGTCTTATATTCTTGAGTTCAAAGTAGTGTATCCACGTTATATAAAAAGTGTAACTCTCTACTCTTCTAAATGAAATGTCCACAGCCTAGATTTTCTTATATCACATTGAAAAGAGTCATTGCCTTCACTAGCAACTGTCTTCTAATTTCACTTAGAACTCAGCAACATAAAATACATTTATAAATGAAATAACTTTTCTCACAACTCTAGATCTTAAACCATGTGACAAAGAGAAAAAGTGAAACCAACATGCTTAGAAAAATCAACAAAATATTTTATATCTCAAAAAATCCAGTGAAAATTCGAAAGACATTTTACAGCATTGTGAATGATGTTCTGTCTGAACCTGGAACAATTAGATGTGGAGTACCACAAAGCTCAATTCTAGGTCCATTTCTATTTATATTATCTAATAATGACCTGCCACTTTTACTGGGGGACTCAATTTCATCCACAGATCTCTATGCGAATGACACAACATCATCAGACATCCAAAACAATCAATAACAGGAAATTTCTGTACAGGAAGACCTAAAAAACTCAGACAACTGGTGCACATGCGATCACATGGTAATAAATACTGGTAAAACTTAAATATTACCTATCTCAACATGACAAAAAAGAACAAATCTTGATGGTAATGAATTATGCCTGACATGAAAGGATAAAAATTTGCAAATGGTCTGTCATGATATGTTACATGGTGCTTTGGTAGACAAGAACCTATCAAGGACTGAACATATCAACACATCATTAAAAAAGTTAATTCAAGTTTATGGCTTCTCAACAGGATATGACATTTTCTCTCAGAAAGGCACAGAAAACTATTTTATAATAGTTATTTTAATACAGTATGGGATAATTCAAATGATAAAAACATAGCAAAGCTAGCACATCTTTTAAAAAAAAGAGCATTTGAGCTAATATCAATCCAAACAGAAAGCAAGGAAAATTTAGTTGGTAACTTAAACATTTTACCTATTAAAGACTAAATCCAGTTGAGAAAAGACAGTTAATGTACAGGATATGAAATAAAAGTGCTCCTGATTATTTAAGTCTCTATTTAAGTATTGGCTACCTGGTAATACTCCTTACCTTTAATCCATGAGTACCAAACAGTATAAATTCTCAAATTAAGGAATTATTAAAATAGAGTTTCCAGTACTCTTCAACCATATCTGGAATAGTACTCCAGTTATAATTAGAAATGTCTACTCTATTTCCTTTCTTCAAAACCAAAATGTCCAGTGGCTTCAGAGATGTAGTTTAAACGAGAATGAAAACAACAGTATTTGTATTCATGAATGTGTCTGGGCATCATTTAATATACTACTCATCTATTTTGTCACTAACTGCATGTTGCATGTATATTGACTATAAAGGTTCAATATGCATGGCCGAGTATCAATCTGGTGAAAGAAAAGAAAGTAAATATACTGTTGTATATAAATAAATTCTTTTGTATGAGGGCCTCAAGGTAGGTTAGTTTTTCAGCTCTTTTACCTTCTTGAAAAAAGTCAAATAAAGTCATTATTATTATTATTATTATTATTATTATTATTATTATTATTATTATTATTATTATTACACCTAATAAATACATCATTTGATCAGAAACATAATCTGAGAGCTTGTATCAAATCTCATTTGATTACAGAGTAACATAGAATCAGCCTCATTCTTTTGAATCTGGCTTGATCTATTTCCTTCTGTTTTCAATCTCAATGCCATTCAAGCACCTTGAACAAGTTACTGTACAGATAACTAATATATATTTCTACATGAAATAGAAGTTGGTTGATTTTTCACTATTGATATGTCTGAAAGGTTCTTTCTTCTCTATGATAAAAAAAATTAGTGATGAGTTTTTTTGTCCTTATTGTACTTATTTCAAGAGGGAATGGGCTAAATTTCTACCAATGCATGTTCTCAGTTAATCCAACATATAACTTCTGAAATCCTCATAAGCAACACAGATAACTTTTAACTAATTGAATAAGCAAACTTTTGTGAATTTGTACTCTCCAACATCAACATATGATTCATACCTTCTTTTAGTTTTTTAATATAGCATTCACTGTTTACACCTTTATCTGTTCATTTGTACTAACATACCAAATGTGTAGTATATAGTAAAATGAAATGTATCAGCTGACCAGGTGGGTAAGTACAACATTTGTTTTTTATTTTCAGCTATACACAAGTACATGAACCAAGTGGTCTGGCATTTTGTGAAGCAGTTTTATTAATCTATTTATATTCATTTTATTATATTATAAGGTGAGTTTGTAATTTTTACATTAAAGTATTGATATCAAGTTTAGATCTAATAAAAAAAATACTGTAACTAAATTTAAACTATCCCCTTAACTGTGGTAATAGGTAAGGAAAATTTAGTACATCAATGGGAGAGTCATATTCAAAATGTATTTCAATAGTTCCCATTATATGGTGATAATGGTTATGAATCTCGATTCATTAAGTGAAAGCAAAACTCTGAACATTATATATACATACTTTATAATAAGGATATTGTATCCTGTACTTTATTATAATGCTGTCTTGCTGTGTGGTGGTATACTCCATGACACACATGGAACAGCGTTCTAAAGAGTACTATATGATATAAAAAGAATCTGATTTTAATATCATTAATCAAACAAGTGAAATTTACATTTTTACATTTTTAATCATTTTTATATATCATTAAATAACTTTATTTAAAAATATAAAGTTTTTAAAATATGGATTTCGTTTTTAACAATTTTTAAATGAGACTATACATGAATGAATAAATAAAGAGGCCTAAGGTTAAAAACATTTACCCTAATTAATGCCAAATTACACCATTTACAAAAAATAAGGGAGGTACAGTGCCATTTATTGAGGTAATTGTTTAGTTATATGGTGTCATCTAAGCCTATAAAATGAGCAAACAGAATCTGAACACAGTTAATGGTTCAGTACCCAGTCTATTTTTAGATCATTTTTTTTTTTCCTGTCTCCATTTGTTGGCGATACAAGAGTTAGATTTTGGCATTCTTGGTAAGGCTTTAAAGGCAATTGTTTATTCTTTAGAATGTGAACTTATGGTGTGGTTGTCTGTGTGTATTTTGTCGACAGTACACATTGAGTAATAAGGCCATGGTGATGATTTGGAAGTGAAATCTGTGTTCTGTTGCATGGTGTGTTGTTTACAATTCAGCCTCAAAAAATGCAGGTCAACCCTTGACAAGAACTTCACCGTTAAGTCATCTTTGAAGATATTTTAGATTAACATACAATTTGTATTGATTGTCACACAGTGGAAAGTTCAGTACTGAGAAACAAATGTAGAGACTATATAGTAAAATTAATTGTGTTCTATGGCTAAACGTGCATGCATGACCCATGTGACCCAACCAATTCTCATGGCATCAGTACACAATTAATAAAATCCGGTTCAGTACCACGAATGTAGTCCCAGTCTATTTTTAGATCACTTTTTCCTGTCTGAAATTGGTGGTGATACTAGAGATAGATTTTGGCAATCTTGGTAAGGATTTAAAGCCAATTGTTTATTCTTTAATATGTGAGCTTATGGTGTGGTTGTCTGTGTGCATTTCGGCGACAGTGCACATTGAGTAAAAAGGTCATGGTGATGATTTGGAAGTGAAATCTGTGTTCCGTTGCCTGGTGTTTTGTTTACAATTCAGCCTCTCAAAAAAATGTAGACCAACCCTTGACAAGAACTTCACCGTAAAGTCATCTTTGAAGGTATTTTAGATTAACATATGATTTGTATTGATTGTCACACAGTGGAATGTTCAGTACTGAGAAACAAATGTAGAGACAATATAGTAAATTTAATTATGTTTTATGGCCTCATATGACGAAAGTTTGAAGGTCTTACCGTAATGCACACTTGTTTCAAACGGTGATATTGGTTTCCTTATAAAATTTATGTAACTTCTGATAAAAGTCCATATACCTCTAATAAAATAATTCATATCAAAAAGAAAGTATATAAAGAAAAGTATCACGTATATCATTTGTTTCGCCGGTCAATTACATCCGATTTCAGAGTAAACTCCCTTTAAAATTTGTACCAATACCGGATTCAAAATTCACATCGAAGCAAATCCCGGTAAGAGGCAGAGTTGGAAAGAAAATTAAAAAGAAACAAATAAATTAAGTCTGTTGAAACCGCGTAACGACTCTGTATTCTTAATAATAATAATAATAATAATAATAATAATAATAATAATAATAATAATAATAATAATAATAATAATAATAATAATAATAATAATTGTCGTCGTTGTTGTTATTTTACATGTATGTATTTGATAAGGTTACAAACGATGCGGTTCTTGTAGACAAAATATAGAACTCCAATGGAGGCCTACTAAATGTGTATGAGGAGAACTGTTTTACTTCTGTATTAAGATTGTTTGGTATGGAATATATCTGGCTTAGGTGAGAAACTTTATGGAGAACAAAAAAGGCATAATTTTATTTACTATGTTGAAAAATTTTTATACTAGGCTTTGTTAAAAGTGGGCAGAACTACCTATCGGTTTCATATTAGCGGTTACAAAATCTTTGATATCATAAGAAATGAATCACAATCAGCTTAAAAAAATAGTTTGGGGGATCTTAGTGTTTGTTAGTGAACCTCTCTTCAAATATATCAATATATCCAGAGGCGTAGCTATGATATTTTGCGCCCGGGGACAAACTATAAAATTGTCGCCCCAGCCCCTCCCCGTTTAATCACATTTTTCTATTTTACTTATTATAATGTAACGTTGTAGGCCTCATTTTGGCGCCCTGTACCTTGGCGCCCGGGGACATATGAACCCCCTGCCCCACCCTAGCTACGCCTCTGAATATATCAATATATCAAAAGAAAAAGTGTCTCAAAAATATTGTTTGGTTAGTTATATCATTTCAGGCTAGCATACTAAAGTGGGACTAACATTTGGTTATGTATATTTATTACCTGAATACCCCTCTGTTCATTCTAAAGAAAATCAATATGCAGCGGTAGAAAATGAGTTAGCTCAACTAAAAGTGAAATATACTGACTATAAAAATAATAATTGCTAGAGATTTCCATGCATATACTGGTACGGAGCCAGATTTTATCAAATATGATAGTTATTTACCTTCTTCAGGAATTTAATTTTACCGAAAACGAAAATATGTATGATCAGGCTAATCAAGACGTAAGGGAGTTAATAACCATGAGAAAAAAAATTCTACAAGTATGTCAGATGATTGGGTTAGCGATTGCCAGTGATATCTATGGATCAGATAAAGGGATAGAGAAACCTATATGTATCCATGGCACCTCGGCCTAGATTATATTTTAGCTGAGGTATGTGTTTTATAAAGAAAATATATAACACTTTGAGATAGATGATAGATTGGAATCAATGCATGTGCCCATTGTAGTTTCCCGTGACTACATGGATAAACTAGAGTGTTAACCTTTAAGTGTCTCTGAGAGTAATAAAATAGATACATATATTGAACAAGAAAAAGTTCTATATGTTATCCATAATTGCAAAGATCTATTATCTCAAAATGTGTGCATGAAGATTTTAATTGATAAGAACAATAACAAACTCAATGAATGCGTCGAAACAGTTATTGATATATACCATGATGCAGCAAACACAATGAAGACAATCAATAGAAAGTAAAAACTAGCTGCGATATCTCCAAGAAAATTTGCTAAATGTCTGCCTTTGTTTAACATAGATTGCATTACTATAGTTAGTGAAAATATTAGTAGAAAAATGTTTAGAATCATAAGGACAATTTATAATGATGTAAAAACATTTGTAAAGTACAACAAAACATTTGTTAAGTACAACAATCTTATTACCAATGTGTCTAATTGTCCTATGGGCGAACGGCAAGGTTGTGTGTTATCGCCTGTACTCTTTTATTTATTTTTTGAACGATTTGAAGCCATTTTACCTAGTGGAAACAGCCGAGTGTCAGTAGAACATTTAGAACTAATTTTTAATATTGTATACAGAAGATTTAATTGGCTTTGCTGACACTGCTCACCAATTGTAAAATAGTTGCATGCATGAATATGGAAAATAAAGAGTGATTGTATTTCGCAGAGGTGACTATCTCAGAAGTTGCGAAAAATGGTACTATGGTACGATTCAGAGGTAAAGACTGAATCATATTAAACGTCCCTAGCACGCATATTTTCTTCAAAACTCTCTGGGTATATGTTTTATGTGAATAAGCTTTTATTTCTCATAAACTCTTAACAATGTTCTGTACCATGGCCGGAAAAAGAGAGAGAGAGAGAGAGAGAGAGAGAGAGAGAGAGAGAGAGAGAGAGAGAGAGAGAGAGAGAGAGAGAGAGAGAGAGAGAGAGAGAGAGAGAGAGAGAGAGAGAGAGAGAGAGAGAGAGAGAGAGAGAGAGAGAGAGAGAGAGAGAGAGAGAGAGAGAGAGAGAGAGAGAGAGAGAGAGAGAGAGAGAGAGAGAGAGAGAGAGAGAGAGAGAGAGAGAGAGAGAGAGAGAGAGAGAGACTTTTGAGGATAAAGGTGTGTGTCAAAAGGTGTGTGTCACTCATAGCTGTGTAGATATGACTACATTTCTGATTTGGGGGGAACTGGGCAGTGCGAAAGTCTGTCTCCGGACTATGTAATGAAGAGATAGAAATCTGCTTCTGACTCTGGGACAGAGTGATTATACTTAGCTGGCTGAAACACAGTCTCCATTGAATCAGAACAACTCTCAACCCTTTCCACAAGAAAAACGCGTGAATCATAAATTTGCAAGCCTTTAAACGCAACTGCGCGATTACAAACCTTGTATACAATTGAACTGTATAAATACGTAGTATCAGCTTGTCATGAAGTCTAAACTTTGTTTTGACGATAACCTCTAAAATGCAAGAGAGTGTACTAGCTCACATGCGTGATTTACCAAAACAGCGCACAGCTGTTGCGACTCGAACAAATTAAATGTCAGTCTCACTATTGCTTAGTGCACAATGCGATTTTAGAGTTGATTTCAAACATACTTTTTACTAAAATATACTGTATTGTAATATATGTGCCAGAAAGCTCGATCCTTGCAGGCTCTGGAGGCTATACATATGCTGAAGTAAAGTCTTTAAAAATTTGGCAAATTTCCCGTAACTGAATTACTTAGACCGTTTGATTAGAAGATAGCGCCCATCTTTAACTAAAGGGCTGGGGTTTGGGGGTTTTATGATGTTGAATATGTTGAAAAAGTTCATTTGAAAGTTTGTAAATATATTATTGGTATATCTAAGTCTGCACCAAATGCATTAGTGTATACTTGATAAGGACGAATTAGTATGCAGATTATAAAATATAAACGTAGTTTGAAATATTGGATAAGAATTCTGAAAGTGCCAGAAGACAGATATACTAAACAATGCTTCAATTTACAGTGTTTTAAGGATGACTTGAAGACATCTTGGAGAAAATGACTTGAGAAAATTTGTGATCTTTTTCCCTCCTTTAGCTATCCGTGGAATTGGAATATCTTCTTGGGTAGTCTCTCTTTGATAGCCTGAAGACCTGGCCTGCAAATCTCATTTATAATTTCCTCAGGAGAGTGTCTTGGAATGCCTGAAACTGTGAGAACCTTAGGGTCCGGGACACTGTCCAATATTATCCTCTTCCGTTTCCCCAACCAGCCCCCCCCCCCCTGTAAAAATGGTTTAATTTCGCTGCATGAAGTATGTACACAATCTAGGTTTCGTATGCATACAGCCCTTAATACAATGACTTTGTAGACCTTAAGTGGTGGTGGTGATATGGTGATTGCTGGGCTAACAAAGTTAAGAAAAACATTTTATTTACATTTGGAAATGGCACTGTTTGGTTTTTCACAGGGTGTACATGGTGACAATAACTTTTTAAGATTGTTTAGTGATAGATGTGAAGATATTTCTATGCAGAAGTTGCAAGAATAGATTATGTTTCTATAGATTATTGGATGCAGAATTTAATTGTCAGATATATCTAGAATTGTTTGGAGATAGCGTTTTTTGTTACACGATCACACTGCTTAGAATGTGGAGCTTGCCAGTCAGATGAAGATATGAAAATATTTATTATGAAGAAAGATTATGTCAAATATGTAACGTTAATATGGAAAATTATTTCCCTTTTATTATTGCTTGTCATCTATATGAAAAATTACAAAGAAAATATTTACACGCCTCTGTATATAAAATCCTTAGAAAAATGTGTACGTATTCTGTAGAATATTATCTGTTAAGTATTATTGTTTTAAAAATCAATATTGATAATTTCATCGGAAGACTTATATTGAGAATGTCGTTGTGCAGATACATATATTTTAGCATAGCGCAGTCATTCTAGCTTATACTCTCTCACATTCATATTTTTCTGCATCCGAAACACAGTTTTGTCCACCCTATCAACTTCAAATATGAATGCTGTTTACATGTAATATATCTCACTCAACACTGTGACGAAAAAGACATGTAACATAAATATACAGTGCTACGAAAAAAGGTATCTAATACATATATACAGCGTAACTTTAAATAAATAGTACAATGGTCAGGTAAAGTATCTGAATCACCGACCTAAGAAGTGGTAAAATTATTAAATTTGGAGCGTCAACAAAACCAATTACAAGATAAGTATATTTTACTACATTTTTGCCCAACCCTACTATTCCATTCATTGTCCGTGGACCAGTTGCTTTACAGATATCGAAAAGTGAGTGACCGTTGTAGTTAATGCTGTAAAATCTTGAGGTGAGCGTAGTAGAAGAAACTCTGGTACAGAATCTGGTATCAAAGAATTCTAGTATAAATCAGTGCTGATAGGAAACAATAACATAGTAAACATGTATTTCTTATTGGTAATGCGTGACACAGCAAGCACTTACTTCTTTTTAGTAATGCTTGACAATGCAAGCATGTACTTCTTACTGGTAATGCATGACTCAGAAAGCACGTACTTCTTATTGGTAATACATAACACAGTAAACATGTGCTTCATATTGGCAATACAAAACACAGCAAACATCTTATTCTTACATGACAGAGCAAACGCGTGCTTTTTATTACTACTACATGACACAGCAACCACTTACTTCTTATTAGTAATACATAACTGCAAACGCGTACTTCACAAAAGTAATACGTAACACAACAGACTAGTAGGCCTACTTCCCAATAATATATAACACAGCAAACAAATTCTCCTCCATGGTAATATATAACACAGTAAACCAGCACATTCTAATGGTAATATCTAAGACAGTAAGCAAATTCCCGCCCCTATTGTAATACATAACACAGTAAATCAGCACATCCTAATTATAATAACTAAGACAAAAAATAAATGCGCCCCAATGGTAATAAAAAACACAACAACAAAGTATTTTTTAATGGCACTACATTCCACAGCAATCTTAAAATATTGGTTTGGTTTCTGTGACAACATAAGAGGCTTATCAGGCCAATTCGCTTTCTGAGCTGTCTGTGGAAAAGTAGACAGGAGATACCGCTTAGGGCCGCTCTATTGATAGAGGACGTGAAGCCGTTCTGAGATTTATAATGCTCGTGCTGCCCATGCATTTCCCCTCAGTTCAAAGTATGTAGCTCCAGTATGGATTATACTCCACCAGGTGGACCTATCCTGTGCGAGATCTTCCCAATACACGGGGTCAATATTGCAGTGTTAATCCTGTTCTTTGGAAGTTGCTCTTTTGAGAGCCTGGAGACATGATCTGCCCATCTCAACTTTGATTTCCTCAGTAGACTGTGGATTCTTGGAATGCCTGCCTGTGTTAGAACCTCCCCGCCAGTAACCCTGTCCTGCAATGTCATCTTTATCCGTTTTCTCAAGCTCCGTTAAAAATGGTTTAGCTTCACCAGACCGACCAGTCCTAACACTAACCTCTTAATGCTTAGCGTCAAGCGAGGAAGCTGTTAGTACCATTTTTGTAAGTCTTTGATATGACTCGACAGGGGATTTAACCCAACACCTCCCGCATGCGAGGTGGACGCTCTAACCACTAGGCCACCGGAGCGGTTAAGAGGGCCTGGTAGAGTGTTCTACATATGGCTGATGAGATGTGCGTGAGAGAGCAGTAGATTACGAGAGGAGTAAAAGGATTAAACGGCGATAATATGTATGATTGTAGTAGTATTTTACGCCTCCTCAGCACATTAGTAGCTATATGATACCAACAAATGTAAAGTTCGAAACAAATGTAAAAATGAAATGCACCATTTAGGGAGATTTGTTGTTGTTGTTGTTGTTTTTGTTGTTGTAGTAGGGTTTAAGGTACAGCACAAGATAGGCTATACATGGTGGCTAGTATAAACGGTGTAGGAAGAACCCGGAAAACCATGGAAAGAACAGTAGTAGAAAGTAGTAGGCACAACAGAGATTTCTAGCCCAGAGACCCTATTTCTTTAGCCTAGAGACCTTATTTTTCTCTAGCCCAGAGACCCTATTTTCTCTGACCCAGAAGACCCTACTTTTCTCAAAACAAATACAAAGACGCATTTTTAAACCTTCCCGACCAACCCATCAGGGAAGACACGGTGGAAAAGCCCGCTGTTTGAGATTATTTTATTACTAAAGTTTAGAAAAACTTTTACAAATCTTCATCACCTATTCTTATTGTTTTAACTGTGTATATAAGAAATATTTTATTATCATGATGGTAAAGACAGAACTTTATTCTACCGCGTACCCAACGACGACATATTTCTGGCTTATTAAGTGGATATTTTTGTTAATTGAAAATACTTTTAAGGCATCAAGATCACTGATATGTTTGGTATATTTATGTTGACTGATTGGATCATGGAAGTTATTAAATCCTGCTGACAATTCCTGGTTTAATTTCTCAATATAATTGAAATATTCGATGTTGTCACAACTAACAATCGAAAAGTTTTAGCTTGTCATGGCCGCTGAAACATATTCCTGAAGTTTTATTGTTAATTTCGACTGAAAACGTTTTACCGTCTATCACTAGGTATTTGAACTTGCTATTGCTGCTATTTTTCACTTTCATACATTCAAACATACTTTTATAATTTAGATGACATTTAATAAAAGATAATGTCAAATATAGATTTGTCGTCAACTACGTCGTCAGACGTAAAGATAATATCAAGTATAGATTTATCGTTAATGATTTCGTCGTCGAAATGACAGTAACAAAGTGCAAACGCATCCATTCGTTTCCCAATAACATTTGTCATCAAAATTACTTAATACGCGTTGGATAATAATATCTCTTCAAGTTCATGATGATTTGTTCGAATAGCCATTGCTGTTATAAACAAACATCTCCATCAAGCGCATATCATCAAACCCAATAAATTGTTCGACAAAATCACGAGGCAAACCTTTTCTTATGTGTTGTTTTATTATTGTCCAACAACACGACATACTCTTTACTACGCAATCCAATAAAGTATCTGATAAATTTACCAATAACATTTTTATTTATATCATCATTAAATTTACTATTGCAAGAATAATCGGAAAGATCAAATAGATGTCGGTTATCAAAGATATCCTAATAGACGTCCTCGCTCTTTATTTCATCAATAAGCTAGTCAGTATCGTTAATCAATAATTTACTTGACGGTCACTGCTTCTTAACAAAATTATAATGAAAGTCGTACATGAACCATTGTAATAAATCTAACACAGAAGCCCCAACATAAATCGACTTATTTAGTTTTAAATTTATTTTCTTCGTTGTATCGCGACAAGATTTTCATTAAAACTTTTTATGCTGACAAAATCATCGTCTAGCACAAGTTTGTTTCAGCGGTTAATATCATTAACTAGTTCAACGTTTACTCTCTTTCTAATATTTTCCATCGTTTTCCCAAGAAAGAGTTATTCAAAAGCTTAAAGTTTTTCTTGAAATCAATTTTCGCTACAGCTCTTCGCGAAGTGTTTGAGCTAATATAACCTCTCATCCACGGCGACTAATTTAATTTTAACATACGATGAACATTTCTCAACACAAGCCCAGCATCTACTGCATACTTAAGAATTTTGTAATGCAAAACATAATTTCGCTTATCAGGTAAATTTGGGACTAGTTTACTTACCACAGACGTTTGTTATGACGATGCAATTGCTTGTTGTTCCTAAGATAAACTATAATCGATTATCAATGATTCCGCACAAAACGGATAATCGCTGTGTAAATCTTGCAGTGAAGTAGGATAATTGAGTACAACTTTAACAAAATACGAAACATCGCCAGGTATCTTTTTCCTGTCTCCGCTAAAAATTGGTAAGGTGTAATCCAACGAAATCCACCAAATGGCATTGGTTTTGATAATGCATAACCATAGAGGCTTCTTGTATAGAGATAAATAATATACTTCAAAGGAATCTCAGGATTGTTCTCTTTTATGCATTTGTTTTTTGCTTGCGAATATTTCTTTGTTTCAACGTTAATATCGCCACGGATACCTTTTTAGATAAAGTTAAACATGTCAACATCTGTTAGTAATTATCTCTACCTTCCTAAATGTTAGCAAAGCATCCCACGATAACCCAGAGGCAGAGGAATACCAAGGATCTAATCCGTAATTATTATAGCTCACTTTTCGAAAACTCTCAATTACATCAACTAGCAATAATACATCAGTTTTCAAATACAAATTATGATAATCGCCAAATGTCTTGCAATAAATTCTTTACAAATATCCTGCGCATAATTGTACTCATCAGTTTTATTTTTGTTTTTTTAGCTGTGAATAAGCTTTAACTTTGTCAGGTAAAGAAGTTTCATCAAATTTACTCCAATCATCGAGATACTCTTATGGAAATACATATTTTTTATTAGCATGCTTGCTTTATTACCAAAGAAATCTTGTAGGTTATAAAACTCGCTACCACCGCTTACAGCATTTGTTTTTACAAATTCTTCTAACGATACTAATGTAAACTGTAGGCTGTCGATAAAATGCAACTTGGCATATACTTTTCAAAACTATTTGAAATACACTTAAGAACGTTATCAAGTTTTAAACGAGAGTTTATTTCAGGACCATCAAAAGCTTATACGATAATATGACTGTCATATCCTTGGAAACTGTAAAGAACAACTGTAATAAAATCTGGAGCATGAAACTTTCGTTGCGCTTTTTCGTGATTCGCTCCACAATATTGTCCATCCAAATGATAATGATCGCATACTTTTCATTACCAGGTGAAGGCGATATGTGTGTTGTGTCAAAGTTTTTTTTCTCACAAATATGACATTTTTTTTGTTCTTGATCGGATTTTTGTAGAGCTGTCAGTTTTATTATTGAAGTTGTTTTTCCTAAACGTTTAAATATATCATCAACTTCGCTAATCAACTGCTTGAGAAGCCAAACAGCTGGATTAGGCCCCTTGACTCTGTCACTGCGATATATTTTAATCGATTTGAATAAACTCGGATCAACACAGCAAACTATCTTTTACGCAACTCTGCAAGAAACATAGTTTTGAGGTTTTTTTGTCCTTGATTGGTTATGATTATTTCCTGCACCAATTACAGGCTGAAGTAAACACTCGAAGTCAGCGTAAATAACGAAAGGAAATTTTAATTTATGTTTGTACGTTGACAAACCGAAGAATTTTTTTCCTCTTCCTCTGGCATTGTTATTAATTGTACTTCGGAACAATATTGTATATACTTTTGTAATTTTTCAATGTCGGAGAAACCGTGTAACCAACAATAACAGAAGTACAACTTTTTTGCTGAACTGTCTACCAACAAGTCCTTTGAAGCTTTTGATCCATACGTACTGATATTTATATAACATCAGATTTATTGTTGATTATGAGGTTGTTTCAGAAATATATATTGGATAGATGTTTTCATGCTCGTCAAGACCAATTACTTTAAAAGAAATAGTATCTTGCTTTTAAAATTTTGATGTTTGATTTTCTCCAAAGGGGAAGTCAATACCAGTAAAATCTAATTTTTTAACGTGACTAAGATACTTGTCAACATGATCAGTGTGATTTTTCTGCTGAAATTATCTTGGAAAGAATGGCTTACTGGGATCATTTGTTATCAAAGTTGTTGACGTTGATGCAGCAATTTTTGTTCTTTATTTTCTGAGGCATGACAATATATGAACTACGGCGCAATACATTATATTTCGTTGTGTGAAAAAAAATTCGGAAATAATCTCAAACTTTCAACCCGAGTCTGATTCAGAGAACTCTTCTATCTGTTTCCAAATGTCCTGATGTATTTTATCAGCTAGCAATGAAAGATTAGTTCCAGGCAAAGCACGCTTGGATTTTGCGTTAACAAAAGGATCTGCAATTTCCTCGTCAACATCATCTCCAGAAACATATGATTTCGTGAATAAAACGTGGTTACTGCACTAGAATCATCAAACCTTTGTGTTTTTCAAGTTTTAACAGCTTCGTTTAGATTATCAGTACGATATATCCTTGCTTGCTCTATATATCTTATATTGTCCATTATTATTATTATTATTTAGATTTTTAAAATTATATTATACCATGGGTCTTCTCAAAAACCTAAACTATGTTTATGATATGCCATTAACTTTAGAAATAGCACAAGAAGCCGAGCATGATGAAGTCGTCAACAACAACGTCAGTGAAGCTGATGCCAGCGACGAAGCCGGGAACACATTTGTTATCAACAACGAAATTACCACTGTTCCCATGGCAATGTCGTGGGATAAGAAAAACCACAGAAGACCGACAATCGGTCGATGCAATGTTAAGTATCATATCGCAAACAATTGATGTTACAGTGGACAAGAATCAGTTGTTTTGGCAGCTAATAAAACCATTTTTAAATATCAACTTAATTATAAGGTTTTTCCAGGAGTGGATTTTTATTTTTATCTAGCTGTTTATCTAGCGGAATATACGGCCCAGTGTATGTCCAACCTTCTCTCGGTATTTTGTAATTTACTGATAAATTTGCGGATATTAATGCCGCTACCGATTACTTCTCGACGATTGCAGAATTGACAATACGTGACAATTTTGTCTTCTCCGATACATAAATCTTTATCACAATCGCAGTTACACTTTTTCATTGTTTTATTTTTTAACCACCCACAAAAATAACTCCGTTTGCTGTAGACGGCGTCACCACTACGTATTTGCATGGCATTGCCTCTGACAAAGTCAGGAATATACTTTGTTTTTTTACAAAACAAAATAGCACATATTCTTTTTAATATCATTCTGTTGCATTTTGTTGGGTCTTTTTCTTCGTTCGTCCTTGTTTGGCGTTTTAGGTTTTGCATTTGAGACAATATGTTGTTGATGTTTGTGTCACTTTTTAAACTATTTGTTTGTCACATATAATTATCATCAGAATCATCTAAGCTGACGTTGATGACTATATTGTCTCTCTAGCTTATCATTGTTCTTACTCTGGTACCTAACAAACTGTAAAACTTAGAAAATCAGGATCTTTTGACATCTGCCATACGAACACAATACAATTATCACCACAAGTGGATGCTTTGATTGTTTGTAGTTCATTAGAGAAGTAATTTATTTTTTAATTTTTTAATATATATATATATATATATATATATATATATATATATATATATATATATATATATATATATATTAAATCACTCAGTGGAAATACGAACGAATCAAAATAATTATCATTGTAAACAGCAACCAAGTGAGTACCAACAATATCATTGAAGTTTTGTATATTTACAATGAACAAACCACTTGCTAGTACATTACCTAGTTCTTCTTTGGAATATCATTTATGAAATTCTTTTTCGAGGACAGCGTCGTTATATTTTAGTTTTTCGAGCATATTAAAATTACGTAACTGTGTCTGGTTCCTGGTAGAGTCATTCCGCTTCTGATCCCTAACAATTTGACAGTATACAACCGGGTAACCCCGCTAAAAGTGGAATTAAAGGAATAATTCCTCCTTATTTCTTTTTTGTGTTGTTGCCGTTTTCTTTTTCTTTTTTAGTTCTCGTCGAAGTTTGCCTTTAGCGATTTTGTTTTTCTAGCTAGCATTTCATGTCACCACACAAAATTTATACAATGTATTTGATACCGTCTCCGGCAAATGATTTTTTAGTTGTCCCTGATGATGATAGTAGTCTTAGTGTCCCTAATGCAAGTACTAGTTTTGGTTTAATAGTTCTGGCTATTGCTGCCAATGCTGGTCCAAAAAAGCTTTCGTGTTTCACTGGTTTTTCTTTAGAAAGTTTATTGATTTCTTGTTGCGTCAACATTACTTTCATTCCTGTTTTATTCGACGTTGTCAATGACTCCGTCGTCGGAGATACCTTTAAAGAAACACAGATCCTATTAGCTACCGCTACTGATATTTTTTCAACTTGACCGTGCGTTAGATTTATTTCATTAGTTGTGTATTCGGTTTTCAATAATATTTAATTTTGTTAGATTAAACTTGCATCGTTATCCTACCTTTAACCAGATCAATTGTCAAGAATCTATCGCTGTAAACAAGCGCAAACAGGTTAAATGGAGTTGCTGAAACGTCTACAAGCGTCCAAGTTACTTCTATTTCCGCGATCGAATTAATCATTCGTTCGGAATGTTTTAATGTCAAAATAAAAATCGGGTAAAGCGTACGGAAATCTTCAATAATAATCTGTGATCTGCAGTCCGTGTCTTGGTATTTTTGCATTGCTTGGATCAGGTACATATACGCTATCGTAACATTTTTACCACCGTCGGCTGTAAAATAACATTCGATCACACGTTCTGGGTAATAGTTAAGAGTTTATTCTGACGAATATTCTTCTAATGTCAGATGTATCGAACACGGCGTTATTTTTAGTTGCTTACCAAGTCGTGCTGTTTGCTGAAAAACAGCAAATATATTCCTTGGTAATTGTTTGTTTGGAGTCGCTGTAATACGCCAGGTACAGGTGATTGCGTTAAGAACATTTCTTTAAAATATATTATGTTGATGGAAATAATTTTTTTGTGTATGCTTCCAGCATTATATTAATCTCTATTAACTTAACCACTTCTGGAATAACTCGAGGCATGTACAGTGCCATTTGCCATTTTCGTAATCACAATCTTTAAATCTGCTCAACCAACTCGATCAAGACAATTATTGTCCCGATCAAAATAAGAGTGTGTTTCAACCATCGAAATACTTGTGGTAGTCGCAACAAAATTGTAATATTGTACTTAACAGAAACATAATTGTTATTTGTTATGATTCTGATGTAAGAGTTTTTCGTTTGGTATATCCCTATGTCTAGCATTGTTGTCGTATATTTCCAACTGCATCTCTTATTGCCTGTAGTAGTATTATCAGCAGTATCTCCGATTAGATTATAATCTGCGCCAAGAGCACCAGCAGCAGTACGAATTTAAATTCCAACAGCTTGTCCTAATCCCGTATCCCTCAACCACATCATATTTGTTGTGATTGATCTTGAATAATCGTCTCTAACTGAAACAATATACGTCAAAATATCATCCACGGTTTAATTTGCTAGTTAATATCGTACACTTTTAAACAAACTCCAGCCATTGTTGACAAATGTAACTTCTGTGCCAGCTGCAATAAAACCATCACATGTTGTCAATATTCGTCCACGAACTTCCAGCATCACCTTGTGCGGAAACAAAAACATATCTTCGTCCCTGGTCTTAAAAATTCGCTGACCAGCTTTATTTGGATTGTTCAAGATATTGACGATATATTCGATATACTCGAATTCTGTTACTCTGTCTTCAGTATATTTTTCACCATTATCAAGAAAATATTTATCTGAAATTTTATTGCTTAATGGCCACATAAAATTACTAAATCTGAGGTAAATATCATGTTTGCTTTTTGTTTTATTTACTAGTTTGCGTATTACCGCGTGGTGATAGTAACTTTATTTGTGGTAGCTATCATATCTCGTTTTGTTTCTTCTTTTAGTGGAATATCTAATATTGCTTGTTTTTTATTTCCGTTGCCGACTGTGGGCTTCCCTTAATTTTATCAGCGTTCTTTTGTCCGACTGCGGTGCCAGCTGCACTAGCTGCCCCCGTCTCAAAAGATTTAGACACGTCCATTGCAATTGATGCGATTCTTGGTATATTTTCGATCAACTTTGTATATATATATATATATATATATATATATATATATATATATATATATATATATATATATATATATATATATATATATATATATATTGCCGAGCAATCGACCAACGATTGTTTTTCGATACATTTTTTGGTCTCATCTTGTATTTAGGACACGTGATTTAACATTTCGCCGATTGTGCTCGCGGGTGTAGTAATACTTGACGACTTCGTTATTAAAATCTGGTTGTCTTCCAGACTAATCTGTTAGTTGCATCGTTATATTGTCTGATTTTCAAGATTTATCGGATAGTATATTATTTGTTGAGAAATAATTTGCATAGTCTATCAGGATCTAGTACTATTCGTGGATTATAAGTAAAAGAAAAGTTTGTGCTCGACGACGCAGTCAACGACAAAGTCATTGCGCTAGACTAATCGAGTAATAATGTTGTCAATGATAGCATTTCTATTTTCTAGTGTTTCATAATATTTTACGCAAAAAGATCGGATATAAAATTTCGTATTCAGACGATTTTAGCGATCCGCGTGATCGAAGATGGTCTAATATATTAATAATTTCAATGTTGATTTCAATGCTTTTTTTACTAGCTTCATTTGATGATATAAGCAACGTAAGCCGGTCAACCATTTCCTCGATAGATGTAAATAATGCTTTAACGCCATATCCACGTCTTTCTTCGTCAAGAATTTATGCTAGCGTACTTAATTTTATCTCTGGTTGGTAAAACCTCCTTCATTAGCCAATATATTGCTAAAAATTTTACGGTAAATCCCAGCAATAAAGCAATATCAAAACCCGTTATACAACCCGATAATTGTATCCTTATTTTTTGGATCTGAAATTTCCTCAGCATTAAGAAACGTTTTTTATTTGTAAAATTACTTTAGTTAAAAATATTGTACTCTTATTAATCTTTTAATTTTATTATATAATTTACTGAGCCAATCATATATAACAATTTTGCGTTTATTTCTTTTCTTTATTTGTTCAAATCTTTCTTCTTCAATTTTTGCAAGTAACTTTTTATATATGGTTCAGCTTGTTCCACAATTATTTTTAACAGCAGTTTGCTTCCGCTTTGTTTTTTCCGAGTAGACGTAACAAACATTTCAAGCTCGTCTACTGATAATTTTGTTATATCAGGGTGTTGCCAAATACTGGTTCCGTAACTGGCTTGAAATGTTTGGAAGTTTCTTTTTCAGCTTGAACGTGTCATTCACGTGCTTCTTCCACCTTTTTCTTAAAAGTAACTTGAGATGCAACAAATTTCTTCAATAATTGAACGTTTTAATGATAATCCGTTATTTCTATTTCTTTAAAAAAATTCGTCTGTATATATTTTATCTCTACAACAAAACATCATAGCTGGATCACGTGCAAGTTTATCAAAAAAAAGTTATATTTGTCTTTGGTAGCTCTATAATATAATTCAGTCAATTTATCTTTGGTCACATCACCGCACTGCTCATTTGCAATGTTTCTCACATCAACATTGTCTAGTCCTGGAATAGTACAAAACATTCTGTATTTCGTCATATAAACCTGTCAACGTTAAAAAACTCCTACGCAAGATAAACTGAATTACACTTTTTGTTTTGCCACAATGAAAAGTAAGATCTAATCTTATTCATCTCCTCATTGTTCAACGGAATATCGTCAAATATAATTATTTTATGATCGGACGAATCAAGCTTATTCACAGGAACTAAATCTTCTGTTTGTTTGATCATAAATATCTTCGACAGAGCCAAGATCGCGAACTTTGTCGTTAGACTCGCTCAACAACTCGCATTTTGTCTGCCACGAATTGTGTAAATATACATCTTATCATCGTAACTAAAGTTGTCGTTGCGCAAAAGATTCAATAACAGATTTGTTTTACCAGATTCTGTACGACCAGCAATAAGATAATGACAATCTGGATGTTATTTGTTGTGTTTGTGTTTGCCGTTCGGTATCAAAATTTATTAGTGTATTTTTCACCGATGGCTGCGTCATTATAAAATTTTTTGTTATATATTTTATCCAAACGAGTTATTACACAAAATTTGGAACAATACTCAGAGGATCCATTTCCGCTGACGAACCAACAATAACTGATGCATGTTTAGTCGTCAAGAAAACCGGTGATATAATGACTGGTAATTTATTTATGTCAAATCAACGTGTACTTGGTTTAGAAGTAGATTATCCAACAACAAATGTTTACCTTACTTAAGCAGTAAGTTACAACTAAAAACAATCAATGATAACAAACTATCATTGACAGAAGGAACGTTGAACGGTAACTTTTTGATGTCAGGAAAAATGTTATAAATTTGGAGACAGCATATCCACCAGCATACTTATATGAAACCCAAGCAATAAGTTATCTGTAGTTGAAATACATAGATAAGAACATGTTTGATAAAACTGGTGATACGGTTACTGGCAATATTGTCAAGTAAAACAATTATAGGGTTGGAAACCACATATCTGCCAGCAAACGCTGAGAATATACAAGCGGTGAGTTATGCTCAACTAAAATCTGTTGAGGATAACAAGTTTAAAAAGGCCAGCAACACAATGACTAGTAACCTGATAATGAGAAATAACTCAAAAGTAACTGGGCTTTCAATTCGCCATCAGCTGATGAAACTGATGCTATTTTAGTTATGCTCAGTTAAAAGAAGCACTCACTCTGTATTTAAATTTATATGATGGAATGATGACTTGATGAATTAATTTATAATATTTAGCTTGACAATACAACTCTTAGCTATGATGACTGGTTGACCAAGACAACTTTGTTGTTGTTGTTCGGCTTAACGCCACCCTTCAGCACACGATAGGCTATTTATGGCGGCCAGTATTATTGGTGGAGGAAGAAACCGGGAAATCACCGGAAAGAACCACCGACCCACGAGAAGCTACTGGCAAGCTTTGTCACATATCCACATTCGCCGAATCCTAGACTCGAACTCACGCAGAGGTGAGATGGCAGTGATCCGTAACAGACAGCGCTTTAGACCACTCGGCCACTCGGGGCCCCTAAGACAACTTTGTAAAATAACCGGAGGTACAATGTCAGGTAAGTTAAGAATGGGATCTAAACAAATAACAATAAATTATGCTCCAGTTAATGCTGATGATATAACCAATAAAGCTTACGTTGACAGAAATTGAGGAGGAGGACGTATAAAATTAACCAAAAACAATGCTGGGTATATTGCAACACTTTTTGAGGCAATTGATAATAGAGCTTGGTTTGAGGCAAATGCATCAACATATCCTGGAAATCATCCTCATTATGCGTCCCTTCTTAGCTCTGCCGTTGACGGTCAAGAATGGATGACTAACGGATAAATTGAAAACTTTTGGATTAAATCAAATGTCCCATTGCAGTTGCTATTTGGCAATTTCATTTGCACGGTTGATTAAACGCAAATACCGGTCGTAATTTTAGTTGGGCATTAGAAGGATCAAGTGATGATACAATCTGGACAATGTTGTATAGTACAGCAAACACATTCATCTCAAAAACTCAGCATTTTACAATTCCAACTGTTGTTAACAAGTACTTTTATTTTTGAATTTATGCTGTCGCTGCTAAAAGTCCGTTTCCATGATTGACACATACACTTGATGAACAAATTTAATCGAACATTGTAAAATGACTGAACCAGTTATTATAGCCATTGCAAGAGAATTTCACAGTAAAATTTTTAATGTGAGAAAAAAATTGTTTCTACAACAGATGTTGACAGATCACAAGCGGCAAACAAAATATAAAGAAATAAATATTTTAGCATCAATTTAATAAATAGTCAAATATTTTTGAAAAGTGAAGGTAATTTTGTTCGTGTTAAGCATATGTGAGGACAACAACTAACAGAAGCAACAGGAAGCTTTGATATTGTAAGATAATGTCATCCTGATGATTGCCCTGAATAACAATAGTTCAAATCCTGCTAAAAAAAAAATATTGCTTGAGCTTAACAAGGAAAATACATATTTGATAATACAATCAGATCTAATAAAAGCACGAGCTAATGGTGGAAGAGCACAGGGGAAAAAAACAAATAAAAGACAATCATGGTCATCTTGACAAACTAGCAGAAGCTAAAAAAAAAAAATTAACAGTTACGTGATAGTTTTTAAAAACAAATTTTTTACATCTCGGTATATATTACCATGACAAACGAACCCTAGTCAAACTTGCTAGCATATGAGTGGATAATTAATTAATAATCAATGTACTTAAAACACAATTTACCAATAATGTGAAAATATTAATTTTGATCTTATTATTGACAAATCTCTAGAGATAATCAAATATCATGAGGAAATTACTAATTTCAATGATGTTGAGTGAGAAAATGTTTTTGAGGAAGTCGAATCAACAAGTTTGGAAGAAAAGATTTCTTCTTACTATGACATCAGTGAAGAAGATAATGTTCCATTTCCATTGCTCCAATTGTCAATACAAAATTATTACAATGAAATCGAGAAAATATTTAGGCAACCAACCAAAAAATTGTTAAAAGTAGGTTAAGTGAATAGATTCTCGATTTAATTGTTGGTATTAGAACTTTTTTCGTTGCATAAAAATTGTAAACAAATATTGTATAATAAAGAAACAGATCATCAATTTAAATGTTTCAGAGGAAATTCCAAAACAATATGTGGATGCACTAATGCAATCTTACAGGTTATTTCATAAAAACCTTTGGTTTGTAAAACAATGTTACAAATACTATAGCAAAATACATCGGGTAATATCATATTTACCACTGCTAATGACTGGCTCTATTGGAGTATCATTAAGACATAACTAATATCAATTGGTGTTTCTCTTGCAACAATTAAGCCTCGACTTAAGACCAACTAAAATACCTGTAAAACAGTATCATTTATAATAAAAATTACTCAGATACAATCATATCTGCATGGTGTAAAATACAATATGGACGACTTAATATGTTTGTTTCATGTTACTGACAGTGTTAACAGATATTCTTCCAATGACAGCAGGTATGAAAAAAAAATTATCAAAAAAGTATGGTGATGATAGGGTATAAAATTTTGTCTAAACTTAAAAAAAATAATCTCTAACAGCAGCTTTGCCATTAACTTAATGAGTGTGGTCAGGGTGGGTTAAAAAATGTGTCTTTGTATTTGGGTCTCTAGGCTAGAGAAATTGGGTCTATGGGCTAGAAATCTCCATTACACTTACTACTGGAACTACTGTCTCATAAGAAGCTACTGGCATGCTTTATCACATACCCACATTGACCGAGACTTTGAGTAAAACCCACGTAGACAGAGGTGAGATGGCCATGATCCGTAACGGTGAGCGGTTTAGACCACTTGGCCACTCTGACCCTATTTAGGAAGATAAATCTTGCAAATAAATGTAAACATCAAGAACATGATGATAAAATACAAATTGCGATGAAGGCTTCTATATGAAGCCTCCGTTACTACGTTCAGAATCTTCAGGAGAGAGTTAGGCAAATAGCAGAAAACGACAACTTCGTGTCCCATCTTGCTAAAGGAACAAGTATTTGTGAAATTCTGTCTGGAGAACCATTGACTGATCCTTGATAGGTCAGAAAATTCATCAAAAAACAAAATTCTGCATATGGATATAATCATGCTTCTCCTAAATGGGGATTAAGCATAGAGTCAAAGACAGATACTTCAAAAGGGACATCTGCATCTGAGGACATGTGCATCAACCAGTTATCAAAGTACTGTAGGATATAAATTCCTAAGGATCTCAATAAAACCGCTAATACACCCAACATGGTGAACTCTGAAAGTAGAGGCTATACCAAGAAGAACAGTGTGTAAAACTGAAGGATTTTCTGTTCTTCTTCTGTCCCCACCAAAAGGGCAGAAATTTCCAGTGGATGTTTTAGACCATTCAGCCACATATGGCCCCAGTTCTGAATTGCACATCATAGGTATGGAGTTTGCATCATTAAGATGGCACTGAATGTATACAGCAAAGACTTTTATAATTGTTAAATGTAAAAACATATTCTGACTTCGTTGCATACCGTGAACATGGAAGAATCCCACTAAAATAGTTGTCTGGTTAAGTTGGTTAAATATTGGTTAAAAATTTAAAATTTTGCAAATATTTTACTGATCACTGCATATAGGCAGTTATGCAATGAAAATAAAATTCAGATTTCTACTTACCCAATCACACTAACAGCAATTTCATCTTTTGGAAAAACTGGATTTAAGAGGTAGCATGTTTATATCCGGACGTTAATGTGATTAGGAACATATCCGAAGGAGAATCATAGTATAAATTTGGTTCCACTCCTAAAAGATACTTCAAACAAATTCTGCTTTGGTGATTTGTTTCCAGATTCTTTAAGTTGCTCCAAGATTAATCCAATGTTTAAACAAAGAGTTTTAGAAGATTTTCTATCAAACTAGAATAATAAATTACAAAATTCTAACAAACTGTCTATTGATACACATATCAATGCTGACTTTCAGCTGCAAAGATTTTACATTCCTGTGTCACCATAAACCTGATCAGCTCTGAGAAAGCTCCAGGTATCTTCCAATTAATCTGATAACTGAAAGTGGGAAATATGGAAGCAATAAAATCAACAGAAGTGAAAGATATTGGATGTTCTGAAACAACCATGACGTTGCAGATGAATGTCACTTTCTTTTAGAAAGTCTGGTGTATATTAACTTGCAAGTCAACATTATTCAAAAGTACTTATGGAATACACCATCCAGGGTCATATACATTAAATTGTTAACTTCTAGTAATAAGAAAATAGTATGTTTGCTAGCTGAATTTGCTTATGAGGCATATAAAATAAGAGCTAGATTATTACTTCTAGAGTAATTTATTACAAATATTGTGCATATTTGTTGATCCCCCTTTTTCTAGCTCCCACCAAATGTATTTTGAGGTTCTCTTTACAGTTTTAAATATAGCATTTGATAACCATTCAATATATGTAATATTTTTTTTCCAATATGTACTCTATAAACATTTAAATGCTTATGATAATAAACTACTTCCAGTATATCTAGATGACAAATTACAAAATGGTAAAAAATCTGTCACTAAAATAAGCAATACACATTCATTTGTGAACTGACCCTTCAAACATGTAGTTGCAAAGTTGAAGTTACTCATACACAAGTGGTGACCACTGTTGATTGTATATATGACTGCTACTGTGCAATCATATTGGCAAATGTGATTTCATGTACATTTATTGGAGTTACTCTGAAAGAGCTTTCAAATTTTTTTTGGACTTTGTCATGCTTGAGTTGTTACGACTATGGTCTAAAAACTAAGTAACAGAAAGAAGCAAAACCAACTAGTACAATTCAGCAATTTATTTCCCTAAAATACAAAGTGAATCATCAAAACACACAGTATTGTGATTGAAATCCCAATTCATCCAAAATGTTCTATCACACGTAAGGTACAGAATGTTCCGAACTAATTTTAATAATCCTGAATGTCCTGATGTATCAAGTCTTGAATGTCTTGATGTACCTAGTCTTGAATGTACTCATATACAAAGTCTTGAACATGTTGATGTACCAACAGTCCCTTTATATCACAATTAAATAATCCAAAATATGTTTGAATAAATTTACAATAATCCCAAAGTAGTGTTTTAGTCCAAAAAGTAAATGAGCACTTTGTAAATCTAATAAACAATTTAAATAAATGATTTCTCTCAAATTATATCTGAAAACAACAGAAATGATTTCATAAACTGAACGGGAATTAATACTTTCTTTAAAACAAACCTACCCACATAATACTAACTTTACTATGACAACTGATTGTCTATTTCAAATGTAAAATTCCATCAGAAAAAAGTTTATGCCTTGAAATTAAATTTAAAAAAAAACCATCTTGTTATTCATTTATAATATAACAAAATCAGGAAAGCAAAACATGATAATAGACAGGTAGGCCAAAACTACCCTCAATCACATATATATATATATATATATATATATATATATATATATATATATATATATATATATATATATATATATATATATATATATATATATATAAAACATTGTGAGTGCATAAAACCTGTTAACTGTATATTTAATTGCTATTAAGAAAACCAGTTCAGTTCTTGTTTAAATAAACAAACAGTCCTCACTGTGACAGAATTAATTTTAATTGAAATAAATTATCCAAAAATATAAAAATGAATGAGCTCCCACAGAATATCCTAATAACATTGTCAGGCAGATGGACATTAAAGCAATTTTAGGTAATTATTCTCCAGTGGTTGAAAACAAAGCAGATATTGGACATGGTTACCTAGTTTTTCAACAAATTTGTTAAAATGTGCTATTGAGTCAGCAATGCAAGTTGACATTCTATCAAAAGGCAGCCCTTTGTTTGAATAATAATAATAATAATAATAATAATAATAATAATAATAATAATAATAATAATAATAATAATAATAATAATATATCAGCTCCTTCATGAAATACCAGTCTACATAAATGTAAAAGACAACAAGATCGTCTGAGAGAACACAATATAAAATCAAGCAATTATTCATTGAGGGCATGTCTTTATTTGATACAAATTCTTGTGTATAGCCTAGGTAAATAAAGGTCAAGAACTCTGATCATGACAAGAGAGTACTTCTAAATAAGCACTAGAAAGTGCCACATACAACTTCTACCTTGAAGGTCAGTGTCATAATCATCAATGATATCAACACCTTCTGACTGCCCAGGCAGACATCAAACTAAAGCCTGTTTGCAACTGTTGGCTTCAAGCTAGGAGAAAGCTAAAAGAAACTAATACAGAAATTATGACTTCGTTTTTAGATGCTGTCATACAATAAAAATAAGTACAGTCTAACAGCAGTTTTAACTATATACCAATTGCTGGTCATAATTAGTGTTTTTCTGTTTTCTTTCATATTTTTGGTGAAACACCAGTCACCCATATGGATGGAAAATCCAATGGGTGCAAAGAATTTCCAGGAAGTGTTGAAACCATCTCTGATGTATGATGATGAAAAGATTTTCAAATTAGCAACTACTGGTACACAAATTGGATGTCAGATTCACACCATTTTCATTTAGGATGAAGCAGACATAGTCATAAGTTCCTAGGTGAAAACACCATGTAATAACGATCATCCAATCAGAGAGTAATGACAACAAAATTTCTAAGACAGGCGTCATAGCAGACATACTGGATGTATGACTGGCACAAAAAACAATGTCACAGTGAACAGAGATAGTAGTAATAAGACAGTTGTCATTGTAGCCACACTGGATACACAACTGGCACCATTTTTATTGGACTAGCTAGATATCATAGGAGAATATAGCCATCCATTTGGAGAGGAGTAGAGATAACAAGTTTTAAGGCTATGACTTTCCATTCAGGAGGAGTAACAATAACATTTTTTTTAAAATGGCTTATGTGACAGCCATAATGAATGTCAGTTCAACATCATCTTCATTTAACATCATCTAGACATCACATGAAGACTTCTGGTGAAAAACATATGTCAATTTGATTTTCCATCCAAGCAGAGTTGTGTTAAAATTTTTAACATGGCATTCATACTGGTTGTCAGATAAACAACATTTCTATTTACAATCATTCTAGACATCATGAGAAGTCTTTCAGTAAAATTCCTATGTTGATAAGACCATCCATTCAGTAGGAGTAGCAGTAACAAGATTTTCAAGATGGCTGATGTAGTGCCATATTAGGCTTCAGATCAGTACTATTTTCATTTAGGATCAACTTAGCATCGTAAGAAGTGTTTTAGTCAGAACCCATGCTTTCTCGAGGAATAGTGACAAGATTTTCAAAATGACCAATATGGTGTCCATATTGGATGTCCAAACAGCATCATTTTCATTCAGGATCAGATGACCTGATAGATGTTTGTGCAAAGTTTCAGAGTAATCCTTCATGTAGTTTAGGAGATGCAGAAATAATGAACTTTTGCAAAAGGATGGACAATGGACAACAGAACATCCAGTAAATTTTTCTGGTCTATGACCAGCAGCGCTAAAATGAACAATGCATAATATTAACTGCAGATTGTTTCTGTGATCGAATTAATTCCTCCAATTGCTTAAAGCGTGCACTCATGGGCCTGATATCAGAGTCAACTTGCCTCAAGTTTTGATCTTGAGAATAACTTCCTGTTGAGGTTGTAGAATGCTGTGAAAGGAAGCTGTTTGGTGATGTCTGATGTTGAAATTTCTGTGAAAAGCCTTCTTTACAAAAATTGCTATCACTAGCCTTTTCCACACTAAATCTCTGTTCAGCATCCCCAGAATGCATCTTTAGTACTTTAGGTACCATATTAGAACCAATCTGACCTTCAATATGAGACACCAAAGCTGTTCTGTTTTGAGGTATGTTCCATTTCATATCGGAAATATCATTACTTATACCATGCTGTCCTTGGTTGAAGAGAGAGAGTGAAGTAGATTGATCTGACCATTTTTCAATGACAGCTGGACCTGGAACTTTCTGACCATCTGATAATCTTTGTGAAACACAAGAGTCCCTGTGATTTTTTGATGCTAAATATACAGACAAATCATTCTCATCTGATGGATTCCAGAATCCCTCATTAGCTTCTTCTCTCCTTGAATGCAAATTATTTTTACCTGCTTTGCATAATCCTTCTGCTTTACCTTGGTTTTGTTCAAAATGCACTTTCTTTGAATTATTTTCTAACTTCTTTTTATCAGACGTTTTTGTTGTCTTTGGCAGAATGGCACCAGCTGGCATTAAGTTATAATCCTCCAAGCGTTTACCAATGCTTGGCACTGGGGAAAGGTAAGACTTTTGCTGTTGCATAATGGCTCGTATTAGACTGGTTCCTGAAAGTCCTTCAATCAATTTTTCACCACTGCCACTATCATAAGTTCCTGATTTCCCCTTATCATCTGAGGAATCAAATGGTAATGGGTATGTAAATGCAGTCTTTGGAACTGAATTGCCTAACTCATCTTTGTCAGGACTAGGACCTGTAAAAGTACTGTTTTTTGGAGTGGAATTTACCATCTGATAGTTTTTTGGAGTTAAATTTATTGGAGACCCTGTCTTAGTATCCAATTTTCCTGCATCACATGGTGAAATTTTGTTTCCAGGAATAGGAAAATCCTCCTGTGAATCTCTTGCTAACACACCTCGGCCTTTACCCATCTTGAATCCTACAAAATAAATTATAAACTATTAGCACCATTGCTGCAGCTAGCATGAGATTATGAACCTCCAAACTTTTACCAGTACAGTATGTTTTATTATACTTTTTAGTAATGGTTTCTTCAGCAGTACAAAAAGAGGCAACAAAAGTACCCAATTTGTACTACAATTTTGACAAACTTTACTAAATTGTAACTAAGAAGAAAGGTTATATATAAAAAATAATTATTTTGAAAGACTGATGGTATATGAAAAATAAGATGACATAATTAGCCAAAACTGTTAAAATTATTTGTGTTTTTTGTGGGTCTCACAATTTTTAATTCAACAGCTCAGGCTGCTCACAATGACAGATTTGTTGTTGTTATTAGGTTTAATGCCATTTTTCAGCACAAGATAGGCTATACATGGCAGCCAGTATCAATGGTGGAGGAAGAACCAGGGAAAACCCCTGAAAGAACCACCGACCCACAAGAAGCTACCTGCAAGCTTTCTCATATACCCGCATTGGCTGACTTGAACCCATGAAGACAGGTGGGATGGCAGTGATCTGTTATAAGAACACTCAGCCTCTTGGGATTTTTAAAACTATATCCATCACTTTTTGTCACTTTAGAGAATACAAGTTGGAACTGGAATATCCCTGGATAGCTCTGATAACAGGACCATTCTGCAATCCATGATTTTCAAGTTATGAATCCCCCTCAACCATAACACACACAAAAAAGTACCAGTGAAATGCGCCAAATCAAAAGTTGCTAAGTGTGCAAAAAGGAAGAAGGAAAACTGTATTTAAACTCAACATATTTAAAATTGCCATTTATATACAATCTCTAACTTTCATTTGACCAATATTGCTCCAAAATTACTAGGCATAATAAAAAACCTGCTTTCATTGCCAGCACCTTGTCGTTATCATACCTTGGTTCTATTATATTCACTAGTATTAGTGAAAAATAGTTTCACTTAATGGAACAACTGTTGTGCCACACAACCTCTCAACAAAGAAACCTCTTGATCAGAGTAGCTCTCATTTCTCAGTAAATTCCTAGCCACAGTGAAATTAAGCAATTAAAAAAGATTGTTTTTTTTACCTGCATTCTATTAATCTCTTGTTAACTTTGTTAACAACATAATCACCAGAATCTTGCTCTGAACTCAGAAATTTGATACAGAATTATTTACAACTTATTATATTCTGCAAGAATTGCCCAGAGAATCACATACCTCATAAACATGACTTAATCTCCCCCTTTATATTATTAAAAATAATTGATTATTTTGATTTTTTATGTTTCTGTTTATTTTTTGGAAGAATTTAAGTTGGTATAGCAGTGTATTGCTGTCTGCTAAATGGGTCTGAACAGCAGCAGTTTATGATTTTAACATTAATTGCTTTCACTAATTATTTCTATTTAATGCATTTTACATAAAAATTGTTTTATTTTTCTAATGCTTGCACATGTTTTTGATGACTAAACTTCAAATTCCTGTGCTTTATTCTCACTATATTAAATGCCCATGAAATATAGGGTTATCAACATGCCACCTATTATGTGGGCAGAAAACTCCACAATTTAGCCGAGTGACCTAGTTTTCGTATGGTTGGGTGACTTACTGAGATCATGAACTTACCAATTTTCATGCATGTCGGAAACATGGGGTGGAAGATACACAGTGGAATGTATGGAAAGCTGAAATTACTCTGAAGTTATTCAAGCATGAAAATTAAGTCAATGTGATCTAGTTTTCTTCTAATTGAGTACACAACATACCTGGTTAAGTCCAACAGTAAAGCTTTATCAGATTTCTCCAAAGAAATACTGGGGCATTATAAAAAAGGTTACTTCTGATGTTATTATCTTTCTTCTTTTTATTAAGATTTAGGCAAGATTTATGATTTTGTAAAGGTCTAGTATTCAATGACACATTGCTGAACATTTGAGTTACAAATCAAATGTGAGGTTCTAATGACAGCTCTGCCTTTCAAAGGCAATAATTAAACTATAGGATTTGTGGTATGTGCTGGAGAATGTCGTTTGCTTTATGACTTTAGTGTTTAAACAACTGGGAAATATATAATTGATGAATAATTGCAATGGATAATAATACATTTTTGTCAAATGTTTTGGTGCCCTTGGGTCTGAGATATTAACAATTAATCAAGCAAATAGCTTAAAATATTACAACCACTCTAGGTGAAAACTTTGTCATAGTGACCTAGTCTTGGTATGGTTGAGTTACTCTTGAAATGCATCAACAATCTTTCACATATAGATGAAACACAGAAAAAAATATTAAGGCTAAAACAACAGTTGAAAATGCAAAAATCACTCATGCATAAAAATACAAGAGTCATGCAAGCATGAATATTTTGTAAAAATGACTTGCATTTATATGGTTCAATAACTCACCTTGAGATGCATCCACACTCCAATTGTTATAAGAGTAGTTAAAAAAAAACAGTATCAAAGATATTAATTGCCAAATAAATGAATCATTAAAACAAAGTTGATCATGTGTGTATCAATTAAATCACACATATCTCTTTTTTAAACTATTGTGATTAAGATTTTAAATGCATCCACAGAATAATTGTGATGGGTATAAGTGAAATGGGGTCCATAATACTGAAGGTATAACAAACATATGTGTCAAAACACAGCAGACTACTTTTTGGCATGGCTCACTTTCCCTTGATATTCATCAATATAATTTTAAAAGGTGTAGATTATAGTCCAAGATACTGCTGAAGCAATGAACTAATAGCTGAAAACATCTCACTCAAGCAAGCATATTAGGTCTCAGTAACCTAGTTTTGGCAAGACCATATTAGGTTTTTGTTGAAACATCCACATACCAAGTTTCGTGAGTAGAAGTTTAAAAGGATCCAAGATTTTGCAGGCCTAATGATGAAGTTAACAAATAGAAATGCAAATAAATGTACAAATACAAGATGAAATGGCCAAATGATATAGCCCCTTTGCAGCTTCATTGGTGATGTACTCAAGTCATTTCTTTGGGTAAACAAGATGGATGACATGACATTAATCTTCTGTTTCAACAAAAGCTGCAATTGGAATATCAACAAAAGAGACAAATGGTGAAGTGCAGGAAGGTTTGTGCAGTTACATTGTTTTAACTTATAATAGTCCATTTCTTTTTGTGGTTGGTATCTTTTGATTGGAAATCACAGGAGTGGGTGGGTGGGTGGGTTTTTGTTGTTGTTACTATTAGGGTGTAATGGGTAGATACAGATAAAACTTTACATCAGTTGACATGGAAACAAGGAGCCAAAACAGTATGCAGAATTTAATGATGTGCAAAAAGCTGCAATCAATATCATGTGACCATTTACATCCAATCGAATGCAGTCAAGTCATAAAAATTATAATTATAGTTGGTCAAATTCTGTTGAGTGGTTAATGAAACAAACTGTACAAAGTTTTATGATAGATCAGTATCTCTTATTACATAAATGAAAGCCATTTCAATGTCATTTGGTCAAATTCTGTTCAGAAGTTCTTAAAAGTTGATTAAAAGTTTTACAATTGTTAATAAAGAAAACCATAGCTATTGGTGGATCAGCATGATTAGTATGAACCGGAAAGCCCTTAATGACAGGATGCTTTCTGTCCAATCTGATTTTTAAAAATGTTGAGCACATTGAAAAATCATCCTTTCAAAGTTTTTGTTTTTTGGTAACGGATATCATAATTGATAGTCCATTTTGCCCAATTCTTTATTACAAATTTGGTGAAATTCTGCTGAGCAGTTATTAAGGAAGAAAAACTGAAACTGTTTTTCTTTTTCAACTAATGGCAGCTAAATTTGATGGTCAATTAACATATGCACAAATTTGAAAGCTTTTGCCAGTAAAGTATGTTTTTTGTGAAATTTATTCAAATCATGTAGTAAGTTTTTAAGAATGCAGTTTTAATGTTTTTGAATTTTTCATAACATGGTGGATCATCATTCCCTAAAACTTTCAAACAGTTTCATGCCAGAAAGCTTTCTATAAAATTTCGTCAAATTCTATTCAGCCTTTTAAGAAGTCATTGAATGATTTTTCTACTTTTAGTTATTGTGGCCATATTTGATAGTGGATTGACATCCTTGGTAAAATAAATTCCATAGCCATTTGTGTCAAGTTTTTTGCTGAATATGGTCAAATTCTGTTGCAATTTTTGTGAAATCTCTTAAAAGCTTTTCAATGTCAGTAACAGTGGCCATATCTGATGGCTGATTGGAACCATTTGAATATATTTCAAAACCCTTAAAACCAAAAGGCACTGTTAACTTCTGGTAAATTCTATAAATAGGTGTTTAAAATGAAGTTAATTAAAAGTTTTTGACCATATAGTAAATGTAGCTATATCCCATAATGGATCAGAATCAAATGTCACCATCTGAAGGGACCCTGGGTGGCGGAGTTGTCTAAGGCACTCATCTTGACCAATTATTGGCAACAGACGTCTGTCAACATGGGTTCAATCTTCATTCTTAGTCAACTCTGGTTAGAAATAATGCCAGTAGCTTTCTATCGGGTAGTGGTTCTTCCCCAATGTTTTTAAGGGTTTTTCCACCACCAGATATACTGGGTGCCATGTTTTATCATATGTTGAAAAATGGCATTACACCAAAACAAACCCCAAAAATTTGAAAACCTATCATGCCATTATGCTGTCAAAAACTGGGTCAAAACTGTTACAATGGATTTTGAAATGTTGAAAATGGCAATTCTTAATGATTCATGACACAGTGACAGATGTCGGACAACATTAGATGCACAATGGATGTATGACCATGCCATAAGCTTGCTTGTCCTTATGGCCTGGTGAGCTAAAAGACTGTCACAATATCTGGCACAGACATTTTCATGGTGAGATTTTTCAAGAATTATACAAATGAACCTGAGATCTATGCAGCTCTCTGTACAAAAGTATATGGATATATTTACAGCAACTGATCCTTCTGCAAGTGAAGATATAATTAACTTATCAGGTATGTTAAACAATAAAGACTGTATAATACCTGTATGCCAAAAAGAATGCCTGGAAAAGACAATATTGGGATTTGTGACACCTGTAATGTTTTCACTGAATCCATTATGTTCTGAAACTCTTTTAACTGGCCCATGATAGGTGGCCATGAATTCCTTGATGTCTTGAAAAGCTATTGGGAGAAGATGGACCATTCCCTGCAAACAAAGAGTAAATACACAGATTAAACAAGGTTTGTGGATTAAAAATTTTGGTGAAATATGCAGGAAAACAAATTTTTCAATTTTACTAGCTTATTTTTATTTAAATTTTATTTCACCTGATATTTTTTGGCATCTTCTATGGAGGCATCTCGGACCTGTGACAGATAAATATCCACACCTGCAACGAATTCTTCCAGCATCTTCTCCAAAAGAACATTCCTTAGTTCCAACAGGTACATGACATTTTTTGCTGCTGCCTCTAACAGCTGCTGTGGAGCAGGACGCCTTGACCAAACCTCTTCATCATCCTATCAATAGCAAAAAAGAAAAATTATACACGTGAACCTCCAGGACAATTCTCCCAGTATTAGAATTGCCTCCCATCCCATCAATAAATGTGGGAAATTTTCCAGTCACCCATTTTTAAACAGAAAAATTATGTTATAAGATTTCCAGATTTAACAGCATACATTATCAGTGTCCATACCAGTATCTTAACAGCATACACTATCAGTGTCCATACCCAGGTCTAACAGTAGACGCTTATCAGTGTCCATTTCTGGGACTAAATGTACAGAGGTCCCCCCATTGAACAGACCCCCTCCAAACCAGCGACTACCCGCTTCTTACGGCCAGAATCCCTTGACACCGAGTTTATGATCAAAAGTACCCCTCAAGAATGGCCACCCCTCTAACGCAACCAGTTGCCATCATATTAGTATAAAAATGTAAAATGTTCTCTTCACAAGCAGCCACTTTTTTATTTCAAATGTATCCAGAACCATTAATTCATATCGTGATGTAAGTTAAGTAATCAGATTATCTCTATCATCAATTCATGTCTCCCAATATCAAGTTTCCGTTACTGAAAGAAGTGTTGACTAAAGTACATGTAAGACTAAGATTAATATTATATCATTGTCTACAAATGCATGTTGACAGAAAATGGACTCAATGCTATGATAGAGCTTCGGGCTTCAGACATCTGTCTAGCTCTTCTCAACCGGACATAATTGTCAAGATCATAACAGGGTCAGCATAGGCTAAAATAGATTTTGTGCATTCACACATACACAGAGAAATTAACCTTGAACAGGGTACCAAACAAATCTGAAAAATCACATGACAACACATTCATGGCTTCCTTTACAAAAAGGCATTTTGTCCACTCTACAAACATTTTGTTTGCATAATTAGATCACATACAGTTAGCACATCCAAATAAATCATTACCAAACATTAACATGTCATCACATAAACAGAGATGTATTATTTTAGAAGTCGGTTATTCTACTCGATAATATTGGGTGAGATGGGGAAGGGGAACTTGGCGAACAATTTTATGTAGAAAAGACATGAATAAAACAATTTAATGTTGAAAAGATTTGAATACACAATGTCGTAGTAACCGATAAGGAGGTTATTCAGCAGCAGTGAGAAAATGGAGCAAATGGAAAGAGAATTATGTATGTACCAAGATTTAAATGATGTTTTTAAATGGTTCTGTAATGTGCATGACAACAATACCCACTCACATATAATGCTTATGCAAAGAATAAGAACTATTGATGTATATTCAGTTGAAATAAGTCTATTATTATAACAAGAACTTTTTAATAATTAATGTTACTTTTAAACAAAGATATTAGATAAAGATATTAAATGTTTTTAAGTAGCTTTCTTACTACGTACATTACATATACTTCTCACAAAAAATTTAGTCTTCCTCTGGAACGGCCACCTGTCTTATAAGGCCACTTTCCCGGTGCAGAAGGGGTGGCCATATGAGGGGACCACTGTATACATTATTAGTTTCAATACTTGTAAAGCTGTTTATTAGTAGTATCTGATCTACAGGTACAGCATCTGAAAATATTTGTTCAAAGTAACTTACATACCGGGCAACATTTCAGAAAGTTTCAGAAGATTCAAAACCTCTGTTTTCTGATCCCAAGATGGGATCAGTAAGTGTTGTTACCCAAATATGTTATATTGTATAATTGAGAATAAAGAATCTATTCATAAAAGCCTCTACAAATGACTGTAAATTCAAACTTGATTAAAAGAAAATAAAATGTTTTCTTTGAAGTATATAACAAAATTTACTAGTATACTTAGCATCATTATATTATCATTACTGCATGCACACAATTAAATCTTTTCTGTTTTTGTTCTTTGATATTGTCCTTCATTGTATGTATGTATGTACATATGCACATATGATTCAAGGAATAATAATTATTGTAGTTTTTGGAAGTTTATAATCACATTAAATAATTCTTACTGACCAAAAAAAGTGAAGGTTGTTCCTGTTAAATTACTAGTAACTTTTACATAAACACAGCACAGCAGATCTTAGGCTGTGTCTGAAAACACAAGTTTTATGGGAAAAAAGAACAGTTAAGCAATGTCCAAAAATTACAAGGCATTTAATTAGTTTTGCCCAAAACTTACCACAGCCAAAAGAATGCCATACATGCAGTATATTGTTTACCTTAAATGTGATAGATTGTATCAACTTTCTTATATAGAGAGCTGAAATGCTGAAACAAAGAGATGAATGGTGACTGTCCTGCCAGCATCAAAGTTGATATAACATATATACTTTGTCACAGAATAAGGCTATAAAAAAAACTTGGTTTTGCCTTGAATCTATTTTCCACCTTTATTCGTTGTACAGGTGTACAATGTTACCTGGGGTAAATCGCTCTTCTCCAGGTAAAGCGATTTCAAAATTACATGCGGCACAAACTCACGAAAGCATGGTATACACAAGTATTTGACCAGTAACTATTATTCACTCCTATGGATTTAACTTGATACGTTTCGAACTGAGACACAAGTCATTTGGATTTTGTCAGTGATGTGTGTATTATCCACTATTGTCTCAGGCCATAGGGGTAAGTGTCAAAGTTTTGTTTCATTTGATTTGTGAAACCTTTTCTCGGTTTAATGTTATGTGGGGTGATGAAGCGTTGTTAGATTGTGTGCTTTGTTATTACCATTTTAGTAATAAATAGTTTGGTTTTGCTGTAGCTTATTGAATACTATTGACCATTAGTGGACACTATGGGATCTTAGTGTACACTATGGGAGCTATTGGATACTATTGACCATTATGGGAGCAATTGGACATTATTGAAGCTTATGGACATTATTGGGGCTGACAATATATTATTGCGGCTAATGATGTTTTATTAGGGCTGATGGTGTCTTATTGGAGCTGACGATGTCTTATGGGAGATTCAGTGTCCGATAAGAGCTGACTATAGCTATCTGTACTGCAGAATACTGTCTACATCTATGTGTATGAATACATGTATGTATATGAATGAATACATATAAGGGATCTATGAAGGGTATGAACATGGATCAATAAAAAAAGGATCTAGTGAAATTGCAGAGTTCCATTTTAAGTATATTGAATAAACTGTAGAGTGACAGTTTGTCAAGTGAATGACTATTCCAGTTTACAGTAATGTGTGTACATCTATTTTTCTTTTTAGTTGAACGCAGTATTGTTTAGTCAAAACAATGGTAATAACATTACGAGTATTGCTCATTTTCCTTTCTCAGTTCTATCTCAATTACTGACTCTCAAAGCTTAATGTTTTACAAGCGATCACATGAATTTCATTTTACATGATACATGGTATATTTGTACTTATCATTTTAGGCTATATGCCAATGAATCATATTACTGTATTTTTTTCTCTTTATCACTTCATGAGTGTGTAATGGGTAATTTACAGCAATTGTATAATAGGAGTGTGAGATTCAGTTTTATATTCACACACACACATAGTATTTCATTTTATAAATTCCAATCATTCATCACTTTGTGTTTGTTGTTATTCATTTAGTCCTAATGGATAAAACCCACTCGGTTTCAATTCTGCTACATACTTCTAATATGGATAGTGGAGACGTGATCATTCACTAATTTTGTTAAGCAGTGATGCTTAAAACTGGGACCAAGATTACAGTACTTCTCCAAGTCTCACAATATGATATTACAATGCACTCTGTATGCATTTCTTATAGCTAACCGTTGACACCATATAGTCTGGATTGCATTGATGTGCCTTTAAATCACACACAAACACAAGTTTTTGAATAATGGTAGTTCAAATATATTGTTGAATATGCCACATCTTATTTAAATATAAATATGTTGATATTCATCAATGATTTTTCATTTACCAAAAAAATAATTCAATGAAAATCCTCTTGATTTTAGAAGAAATCTGTAAATCTCATCTGATTTAGTGAAGACAAAAAAGCCAAGCTTTGAATGGGATGCAACTAAAAAGTCTTTCCAGTTGATTAGAAACAAGTGTACAAAATATAATAACCTCTACATCTGGTTATATCTCTCCATGTTCTGGCAACAACCTTAAGATTCATTTTTTTTTATGACTGACCATGCCTCAAAGGTCCAAGGAGCAAGCTTGCCAAATTGAATTCTCATAATGATGCTGCTCAAATGTGAAGGAATGCAACAACAGGTTTGAGAAATATCAGCAAATGAATGCAATCACCCTGTGGAGATACAAAGGGAAAAACAAAATTCCTGGATGGTAGCCATGGTAACCTTGGGGTACAAAAATACTTACTGCTTATTACAAAAATACTGATTTTCAGGAACTGATTTATAAAATATTTATGCACAAGTAGCTTCTTACAACATCTACAACACTATCTGTCAAGTAGGACAGTACCTTCCTTAATTATTTAATGTCAAAGATGCTGGTGGTATTGCACTTTTGCACCTTCGGCTGTGCTGAGTTTGATCCCTTATTCATCCTAAATCATTTTTTTCTTTTTTTTCTCATGTTTTTTAACCTCAAACACCACATGAAGCTACCTTTATCATGTACTATATCTGTTAAAAACCTCATATAGTAAACATTTAAAATAAAAAACAATATTAATATAAACTTGTAGCATTTTAAGAAGTTAAGAAAGGGTGGATGCAGCTTACTTTTCTAGAGTTTTCCCTGACAGTCATGAAGTGGACATCCTGACACTGTAGGTTGAGGTGGTGCATCAAACAAGCTGGCAATCCCTGGACATGCCGTGGCCAACTGCTCTTTCTTGTTCTGTACACAAATACATCAGCTACCTGAAAATAATAATAATAATAATAATAATAATAATAATAATAATAATAATAATAATAATAATAATAATAATAATAATAATAATAAAATGAAGAAGAAGAAGAAGAAGAAGAAGAAGAAGAAGAAGAAGAAGAAGAAGAAGAAGAAGAAGAAGAAGAAGAATTATCATTATTATTATTTGTAGCAGTAATAGTATTAATGATATACATGTTATGCTTTAAATATAATAATGTAACAAGTAACACAGGAAAGTGGTAGGTACTGACATTTCAAATCTAAAGGTGGCTTTGCCCTTGATAAAGACACATAATCTGCTTTGCTTCAGTCATTACAGATGTAAATGGGTACCAGTATCTGCATCAGTGTTAACTCATGATGGATTGGGATTCCATTTATAACAGGCATGTACTCTCATTTGCTTCACGTTGTCAACACCTGGAAAACTCCAATCATGTAAGCCATCTAGAGATGCAGCCTAACTCAAATCTATCTTGATTTCAGTCATGCATTTTAAAACCAACTGCTACTTTCTCCTTTCTCCTCATTTAACAGCATATGACAAGGACTAAATCACAAAGCAAATACATGCATATAAAGTGCTGTAAAAACATTTGCTAGATTTTTAATTAAAAATACATTTAAAAATCACCAAGTCATCAGATGCTAAGTTTTGGCATATGTATTATAAATTCAAAAGAAACTGATCTTATTGGTTGTTCATGATTTAAAAAAAGCTTAAATATTAGGACTTCTCATAAAGAAACTGTATAAAAAGGACACAAATATTATTTCCATATTTTTTTTACAAAATGGTAACAATGTTATGCCATTCAGACAAGTACAAAATTTGCTCATTTTGTGTAAACTGTTTTGGACCAAAGTTTTTCCTTGTCAAGTCTTACCAACAGAAACTGAATGTGGACATAAAATTAGAACTGAAATTAATCAATTAAACTGGATGAACTTGAAGCCAAAATCTGGAACAATTAAATGTCCCAAGATGGGACTTTTTCACATTTGGTTTAGTTTGGTGTGTAATGGCACATCAACAAAAAAGTTTACATCATGCCTAGGCAACTAAAGTAATGCACCTTGTCAAGGGGCACATGACTGTGGCCAACCCTAGCTGGTTTAGCCATAATTCAAACTGACACCCTTTTGACTACAAGTTCAGCAAGCTAAATACTAAGTCATGAAAGTCTCCTTATTTAAAGATAAGTTGGTGAAACTGTTACTGTGTTGTTAAATCAAGACTTTGTACCTGTGAAAACTCCAGATATTCATTAAACTTAAAGGACAAGATAAAATAAATACTTGCTTGTGTATCAAAAATGTTGACCAATTTAATGTCATATTGATGGAAAAGAAGATCTGATGGAAATCTGCAGTTGTGTAACACCTGAAAAAAATAACATTTTCTGTGTGATTAAAATTTTACTTTCATCACATAAATTACAGCCCCTTCATATTACTAAAAGGCCAAAACTAAATGCAGATCAACCAATAATATAAACATCCATTTTATATGAATAGTTTATGTTTATCTTAGGAATTTTGTAATGAAAATAAAGTTCTTAGCATTTAAGTTTGGGTTAATGCTTATGGAAATCATTACTTATTGTTATCTGAATCAGAATGTGTCCTAAAAACAAGCATAATAAACAAGACCAGTTATCCGATTTTAAATAGGAAACCCAAAATCCATTTTCTAACATTTGAACTATGTAACATGTTATTCAACTACAATGTCATCAAACCTTTAATACATAACTCTTTCAAAAGCAAAAAAAAAAATCCTCAGTAACCTAAAAATCTGGACATAAAAGGAAATAATTCATATCTCATTTTTCTGGATAAAGTATGTGCTAATGAAAATTATACAAATATTTTGCCTAGAAAATTATATGCCTCTATTGCCAAGCACACAATATAGTTAAAGAAAAAAAATTGCACACAAAAACTACAATATTTTTTTCATATATACTTATCTTTCCATGACACATCAGAAGTACGTCAATTAGCTTGTTTTAGCAACTGCTAAAAGATTATCTGTTTGCAAGGTGAAAGTTAGATTCCAATGGTCTACCCTTGGAAGGAAGGACAAGTATAAGGTATAATGGTACCAACTGTACAAAAAACTCCAGGTGGGCAAAGCTTAAAGTGTAGGGAACATTGCATTCAGAAATAAACCACAAAACTAACTGTCTGTGATTGGTGCATTATGTAAAAGTTTTACTTTCTGTTAGGCATTAAAAAAAATTGAGCCTCTTGGCAACATGTGAGATTATGTTCATTCCTAACTATATCGCATTCTGTACTTTTTATGATTTTTTTTTCAATATGGTACTCATAACTGAAAATGTGTCTGGTGTAACTAGATAACTCTGACCCATGTCTAGTTCCAGCAGAGTTATCTCTCTTAAATGCAATGGAGTACCTGGTTCTGTCCTTGTCAAAGTGACAATCTAACATTGTTTTCTGTGAAAGTGGGTGACATGCATGCTGAGGTAGGATAAAAAGTATATTTATTTCACAAAACATTTGCATTGAGGTCTATGGAAGAACAACTGGTACCATGATACCATAGACTTTGATCAATTCTCAGTTACTACTGGAGTGGATGTGCACAATTTTCCAGGATGTAAATGAGTGGAGTATTTGGGAGGGTGTGCCAATATTATGATCATGTAAACTTTATATAAGCAACCTATTTTACTCTAAAATCAGTTTCTTCTTTAAATACATTTCCCAATCTTTACACATTAGGAAAATAGATAAAATATGGGAGTTACATCTTCCCACTCCACAGCTGACACCATCTCCAACTTTTTAACGTATATGATACCCTTTGAGTTGTGCTAGATATGGGCTAGGGTTAACCACATGATTTAGGCATGATCATAAATTAAACAACAAAACAATTCCCATTCCCATAAATCCTGCATAAGTAGAGTAACTCATGTTTTGTTATGAAGTTGCTGAGGAATCAAGGACTGTAACTTGTTGTCCTACTGATACAGGTTCCACCAGGTTAAACTGAACCCTTTCGGATCTCAGAGGTAAAAGCTATAGAATGTCCTCTCTAATTATCATCCCACTGCCTGAATAATGTTAGATAAGAAGCACTCCAGCATTATGCTAATGGTGAGCACCATAACCTTTGTTCTGATTTGAACATGAATTTGTGTCACCTTTGGCAAGTTCCTTCCAAGCTGAGTGGACAGTCCATCATATCTATAATGGTACTAAGCTGAAACATCATCCTTTCTTTAAGTGTCAAGAACAAATGAGATTTTCCCCATCTGATCAGTTCAGTTCATTATTTTCAACCCTTCAAAGCCCTGATGGAGTCTTGTAGAAGATCTTTGGATAGGAGTCCAAACAAATAAGAGTAGTTTCAAGACACATGAATGATTTCCCATCAGCAAAAATTAACCAAACTGGTGGAACTGAAATAGTCTTGGTCAACCAACTAAGCATGTATCTCTCAAATTCTGCTAGAGCTCGAGACAGTGGTTTGAAAGAATGTCTTTTTGAACTATATCAGAACCCACAGAAAATTCCATTCAGACAAGGAACCCAAGGTGGCAGAGTGGTCTAAGATGCTCACCTTTATCGATTACATACATCTCACTTTTGTCCATGTGAGATCAAGTTTCAGCTTGACCAATGTGGGTCTAACCAAAATATGTATGCTTTCATGTTTAGAAAAATGGTGTTAAACCCCAAAATGACAATCCTTGGTCAAAACAAATCGAAATTTACAAGAAGGTTTAAAAGGTCTTTATTCTGGCCTAAATCCTCCCTTCATTGTGATGGAAACAAAGTTGTTCTCCTTAAAAAGCCATAGAGAAAGGTAGCTATTTGTAGTAATAAAGCTTTTCCATTTGTACTGCTATATATATCATTCAGCACAGCATTATGAATGCTATCAATGTCTTTAGCTCAATGAATTTTCAGGTTAGTGTCATTAAATGTAGCTAATTTGTTATGTGCACAAATTATTATAACACTATTAAAACTGATCTAGAGCATAAAACATCTTATTAAATAGGTGGTCTGTTTACATTAAAGTTTTCTATGCTGCAATGACCTGTGGAAAGAGTTGATTTGTTTATTAAGGGGTGATCAGCATTCCAATGCAGCTATTTTTGGCCATAATGTACTTGCCTCCCTTTGATTTCTTTGCAGTATCAAAAATGGATTCTTCCAGAACACAAGATAAATAAGGAGGATTGTAAACGATTGATTAGAGAGCAGTTGCACCCAAACACTTCACAAAATTTTGCTACATTTCAAGATGCCAATGTGAAAATTCAATGAAAATGTACCCATCCAGTTCTCCTCCAAAAATACATATAAATATACCTTCAAGATGTTTCCATTTTCTAAGATGTCTTTCAACCCCTCATCAAAGCAGTCTTTTCCAAGAGTTAGAACATCAAAGAGAAAAACATGATCTGGAAGGCCAATCTTACATGAAATCAGAAACATAGGATATTATATTTTTATAGAAAAAAAATTACAATCTTGTGTGTCTGTGCTTACTGTGATATTTAAAAGTAATTACACAATGTAGAAATGGCTTTTAAAAAACATGTAACATGCTTCAAACCACTTATTGTGATTTTCTTTCCAAAATTAATTAAAAGAAACAAAATTACCAAAAATGCACATTATGTGCCTTCTTGGATAAGCATTTACAAGATGAAATATGACAAATACAACTTAATTACAGTCAATGTCTTTTAAATACTATCAAAATCTACTGGTTAATAACAGATTAACTCAGCAAATTTATGTTATTTAGCCATATCACTTAAAAAAATATCACTCCTGGGTTTTATATTTACTATGATGCACCAAAAGTACAAATGAAGCAAGAGTTTCATTTCATTTCTCCTATTCTGTCCACTTAATTTCTAAGCTTTCCATGCAAAAAATTTTAAATATAAATTGCAACTTGTTTATAATGACATGTTGTAAATCAGGATGTATTAGGCTTGTCATACGACCATTCTTGGAACTTTAATAAATCACTTACCTGCAACCAAAGTAATTTTCCATTTCGTCCTATTTCAACACCCTCTAATGCTACACCTATTACTTTATGCTTCTTTACATAGGCAATCTGAATAGTACAATTAGAAAAAAATTAAAATAATGTTTCAGGTAACACTATCAAAGCACAATAATATTTCAAACTATAAAATAATTAATGCTCATACAGTATTCCCTGCTTTAAAAATAATGAATTATGACAATGTATTTAGAAACAAATTTCTCAATTACTCTTTTTCACTGCTGGAGGTTCTAATATTAGCAAATTACAAGAGTAGCATGCCCTGCCCTGTGTTTAATGGATCTTTATGTATGTAGTAATTGACAATGACATTGAACAGTACTAAGAAACCATCAGGTCATTCGGATATGGACCTATAAGCTGCTGGGTTACAATATTTGTAACAATCCTTTCTCATATCAACAAGCAATCCTAAAAGTATGATGACATATTATGATGTATAATTAAATTTATTCACAGAGAATATTTCTTTTCTATCACTCTGTCCTTGATATTTTACCTTTTGATCACACAATCCAAAAGACTTCTTACTGCCCCAAGAACAAGCCATCAACAAAATTTTAAGGGACAGGTTTTACAACTAAACTTACTGAATGGGAATAAGTCTGTATTTTTATTATTAGATTATGACATTGACCATTGACAATTTTTATCATATTAACAAAGTCTTTGGACCCAATGTGAAGGCCATCCACTAAGTCTGTTAAAGTATATTGTCTTGAAGTAATGCTAATACAGTCCAGCACGGTCACCCTCAATTACGTGGGGGGGGGAGGTGTTGGTGTTTTATGATTTTTAATCTAGCTTTAACAATTTTTCAGTCATATTGCTACAATGACTGCAGTGTGGCAGTTTATAGTGATGTCTAGCACTGGGGCATCATGCCGCAGACATGTAGCATGATGTCCCACCCAGTCACATTATCCTGACACCAGGCCGACCAGTCCTAACACTAACCTCTTAATGCTGAGCGTCAAGCGAGGCAGCTGTTATTACCATTTTTGTAAGTCTTTGGTATGACTCAACTGGGGATCGAACCCACGACTTCCTGCATCTGAGGCGGACGCTCTAACCACTAGGCCACCGGAACGATTATGTGGGGGGAGGCAAACATAACCAGGTCCCAAGATATCAGGGTTTATGTAATAAATCTACTGCAGAACAATGATTATGCATCTGAAGTACCAAAAATGAGGAGTTTTATTTCTAAAAACAAATGGCATTTCTAATGCATGATAAGAATAACAATTCAGTCATGCCTGGTTGGAGAAAAAAGAAGATTGGAGGTCTTTTAATAACATCAAGTAACAAGTCACATTTTTTTACAAAAGCAAATTACTTTAACAATGTCAGTGGTTTAAAGTTGTTTGTATTTTCCTGTGAATAGCCTCATCTCTTTGGTAGCCTCAGCAAGACAATGATCTTCTCATGCTATCCCATATCTAGGCAAACTGAAGTACGTGTACATGTAGGACTATATATATATTTTTTTAAGTGTTTTTTTTTGTTAGAGTTGACTTGTGATTAGCAGCAAAATGTAACTGACCAATATTGTGCATGTAAATTATTCATTTTGTTAACATCAGAGGTTCATTTACACCAGTATTGGCCAGTTTTTACTCAGAAAAAAACGGGGCTGTTGGTATTCATGTACTGACAAACTGTAAAATGAGATTCAAGTTTTTAAAGTTAACTGTCTCAACATCAAATTCTGTATGAAGGCAATTTATTCCATTCATGCAGTTAGAAGACAACTTATTCCATTCATACAGTTAGAAGACAACTGATTCCATTCATAAAGCTGTAGTCCCATATCCTTCCTGACTTTGATCAGTGATTGTAAGGCAAGGCAATTTATTCCATTCATGCAATTAGCAGACAACTGATTCCATTCATAAAGATGTAGTCCCATATCCTTCCTGACTTTGATCAGTGATTGTAAGGCAAGGTAACTTATTCCATTCATGCAATTAGAAGACAACTGATTCCATTCATAAAGATGTAGTCCCATATCCTTCCTGACTTTGATCAGTGATTGTAAGGCAAGGTAACTTATTCCATTCATGCAATTAGAAGACAACTGATTCCATTCATAAAGATGTAGTCCCATATCCTTCCTGACTTTGATCAGTGATTGTAAGGCAAGGCAATTTATTCCATTCATGCAATTAGCAGACAACTGATTCCATTCATACAGCTGTAGTCCCATATCCTTCCTGACTTTGATCAGTGATTGTAAGGCAAGGTAACTTATTCCATTCATGCAATTAGAAGACAACTGATTCCATTCATAAAGATGTAGTCCCATATCCTTCCTGACTTTGATCAGTGATTGTAAGGCAAGGCAATTTATTCCATTCATGCAATTAGAAGACAACTGATTCCATTCATAAAGATGTAGTCCCATATCCTTCCTGACTTTGATCAGTGATTGTAAGGCAAGGCAATTTATTCCATTCATGCAATTAGCAGACAACTGATTCCATTCATAATGATGTAGTCCCATATCCTTCCTGACTTTGATCAGTGATTGTAAGGCAAGGCAATTTATTCCATTCATGCAATTAGAAGACAACTGATTCCATTCATAAAGATGTAGTCCCATATCCTTCCTGACTTTGATCAGTGATTGTAAGGCAAGGCAATTTATTCCATTCATGCAATTAGAAGACAACTGATTCCATTCATAAAGATGTAGTCCCATATCCTTCCTGACTTTGATCAGTGATTGTAAGGCAAGGCAATTTATTCCATTCATGCAATTAGAAGACAATTGATTCCATTCATAAAGATGTAGTCCCATATCCTTCCTGACTTTGATCAGTGATTGTAAAGCAAGGTAACTTATTCCATTCATGCAGTTAGAAGACAACTGATTCCATTCATAAAGATGTAGTCCCATATCCTTCCTGACTTTGATCAGTGATTTTAAGGCAAGGCAATTTATTCCATTCATGCAATTAGAAGACAACTGATTCCATTCATAAAGATGTAGTCCCATATCCTTCCTGACTTTGATCAGTGATTGTAAGGCAAGGCAATTTATTCCATTCATGCAATTAGAAGACAACTGATTCCATTCATAAAGATGTAGTCCCATATCCTTCCTGACTTTGATCAGTGATTGTAAGGCAAGGCAATTTATTCCATTCATGCAATTAGAAGACAACTGATTCCATTCATAAAGATGTAGTCCCATATCCTTCCTGACTTTGATCAGTGATTGTAAAGCAAGGTAACTTATTCCATTCATGCAGTTAGAAGACAACTGATTCCATTCATAAAGATGTAGTCCCATATCCTTCCTGACTTTGATCAGTGATTGTAAGGCAAGGTAACTTATTCCATTCATGCAGTTAGAAGACAACTGATTCCATTCATAAAGATGTAGTCCCATATCCTTCCTGACTTTGATCAGTGATTGTAAGGCAAGTACACAGCAACAGGAGTCAGCTAATCTCTATGATGATTGCAAAACTTTGAAATTTAAGATAAAAACAACACAAATGAAAGCAATCTTCTTTCTGTTTCAAATTTTAATCCTATCAGTCACCTTCTGCTTCATTCCATTTGTGTTGAAGAATATGTAATCGTCATATAGTGATTGCCATTCTCATTTTAAAAAATACTGAGTGCTATAGACGTTTTTTTACAATACCATTGGTGATTTTATTTACTCTTATTCAAAACAAATTAATAACCAATTGAGCATGGTAAGTGGGGGGAGGGCAGCTTATTTTGGAGTTTTGCAGGTTTTATTTATAGAATATTGAGTCACATGATCTTGTAATGCTGAAGTTGAAGGCTTACGTTCGCATAAAGCATGAAAACATTTTAATTATTACTGAATTTGTTTTAAATATATCACATAAAACAAATTAGTTATTTTTAGCTACATTTAATGATGTTAACCTGACAATTTTATGAGTTAAAGACAAGATCAAATTTGTGATGCTGTGTGGGACGAACTATATTGTTGTGGTGTGGTCATGCGATAATGTCCATTTTGAATGCAGCTGACAAAGTCAGAAACGCATGCATTCAATTTCTTTACTCTTGTTTACATGATAATTTTCTCCAATGTATAAGTGATAAACCATGCATTGATGATTAGCAATTGTACCAGCAAAATTTGATCTTGTACCAACTTTTTCCATCCTTGCTAGTTCAAGGTGCCAGTAATAGCAGAAACACTGGATCATTTCTTGTAAAATTTCTCTGAGATGGACATTAAAAGTTGCATTTCATTAAATTAAGCAGATCCATGTTACTTCATACCGAAACTTATGCCCAACATAACGAGTTATCGACTTAACAGGGGTCAAGATAAGCAGGGAAAATTAGCATAACAAAGGATTTTTTAGGGACTAGACCAACATGCTCGAAATACGTGGGTTTTTGAGATAACCAAGATCGAGATAAGTGGGTTTGACTATAAGTGGAAACCATTTTTCTTTCGAGTCACTCTGACCATGATTGATCACCTACTGACACAAAACTAATTAGGTTTCTTTCTTATTAACATTGTAAGTCAATCATAAAAATTAGTCAAATTGCCAGGTCAAGAACTAAACTAAAATATAAATTTTTGTGGAAACCTGAAAAAAAAACACATTTACACTTGACAATCTGTCATAGCAAAGAAGGGGCTGTACTATGGAATTTTCCATTCTGGATTCTGCCTTGTTTAGGTTTCTTTCTTATTTAAAGTGTTTCATTTACTAAATTCCTTTCTTCTGATGTCTTAAGAGTATGGTTCTTTTTAAATTAATAATGCATTAATTTATTGCTTGATTATTATTTCTTAAATTTCTTTCCGTACAAAATAGTTCTTTTTAATGAATACCATACTGAAAATACATTAAACAAGTGTTCAGAAATGACTTTGCACTGTTACTTTGTGGATAACAGGATAAAATTTGAAATTTTGTATGAACAAATGTGTTGTTTTGAATAAAAATTAATATCAATCTCAAACATTTGATTATCCTTAGCAATTTAGGCAATTGCTATCATTAATACATTGAAATTAAAATACTCAGCCATAAAATATATATCAAATTATTGAAATAGATTTCTTTACAACAAGCTAGACCCAGTCAACAGGTATTTTGGTAGCATTTAAAGATAATCAAGAATCTTTTTGAAAAGCATCTATCAGTACTCACAGCTTCTTTAAACAGGTCCGACATCTGATCAAGAACTGTGAACCATTCTGTCTGTGGCTCCATGCTATTATCTTTTCTTCTCATTGTCGTATCTGCTGTGAATGTTTTAGGTAAAGTAAAAACACTGGTCTACATAAAAACAGGTTTAACAGCTGTTCACCCAAGATATGATAACCATCTTCATCTTCAATTTCAGCACAAAAAAGGATAAATGCCAAACACTATCAGTATCATATATGACAAGTTTTAGTAACATGCAATTGTTGTGAATTTAACAAAAATACAACTCAATTTGTTAATATTTCTTCATGCAAAATGTAGCCTAGCCAAAGAACCAGAAAAATATCACACAAATGAACCCCTTGCCACTCTCTTTTCTGAAATATATGAATCCCTGCCAAACTGCCTTAATCATAAAACCTGATAACCTAAGACAAGATAGCACAAAACATTGAAGATATTCACTTAAAAGTCATGCTGAACTACACACACAGATCTCTTATCATGCAATGTAATGTCAGATCTGGGTCTATGCAGTTTGTTAGGAGTAATCAGTAGAACTTAAAATACAGACCCTGATCTACTAGTGATTATGCAACAACAGATCAGTGTCTGTGTTATCAGAAAATGGACTCAACTTATTTTTGGTGGAATGATTTTGCACTCTTAACAATGCATTTTCCTACAAAACTGCATGCTACTGCAGCTAAAAAGTATGAAACACTGGCCTATATGCAAATCAAAATCAAAGTGGGATGGACCGACACTGGAATCGATTAAAAAGGGTAACACTTTATGCAAATCATAACCAAAGTGGGATGGACAGACACTGGAATGGATTAAAAAGGGTAACCCTATATGCCTCATCCACATATATTCAAATGTTAGAATAAATTCTTCACAATGTCACTGTAATTGCAATGTTCCTATGACTGATGTCTGACCCATTTTCATGGATGCTACACTAGAGGCCCCAAGAAAATACCCATCTCAGATAGTTATGACATGTGCCAAGTATTGTGAACAAAGTGGTTATGGAGAAGATTGGGCAAAGGACATACTAACACACAGACAGATGAACCAAATTTCTATGTAGTCTTTGTATGTGTTCCTATTTACAATATTAACAAAACACGTTACTTTCCAAATGCTTTCTTTTATTTAGTGAACTACACCAGAAATCATGTGATACTTCCATTAGGAGAACTTACTCTTGTTATATGAATTGAAACCATTTATTGATTGTAATTTTATCATTTTATTTATTCGGTTCTCGGTGCTCTATGAAATTTGAAGTAAGCAATTTCTTTAACTCCATTGTCACAAATTCCATGACCTTTCCAAAACTTTGCAAGGTTTTGATAAATTCCATAACTTTTCATGGCCAAAACTTTTCCAGGATTCCATGACTTGCAGGAACCCTGCTGATTATCATTATCTGACTTATGTGACACTGATTGTTAATATCTGACCTATGTGACCCTGATTGTTAATATCTGACCTATGTGACCCTGATTGTTAATATCTGACCTATGTGACCCTGACTGTTAATATCTGACCTATGTGACCTTGATTATTAATATTATTAATATCTGAAACTTAAGGGGTACTCTATGGTCCAGCTCCTTCCTCTTAAAAACTTGCCGGACTGATAATGATCCACTGATGCAAACCAAGGATTGTAACACAAATGTTTTCAATTTCAAGCTAAATCACAAGAACAGACAAGAAAGTCGTTTCCTTTTTGTTAAGCACATTATCAAATAATTGCTGTAAAACATGACCCTGACCCCATGGTCAAAAAGTTGAACAATCATATCACAAATTGAATTATTTTTATCAATTGATCAAAAGTCAAACAAAAATCCAGAAAGGTTTATGAAATATAAACAGATCAAAAAAAAACTTTCCCCAAAAGCATAACTTATATTTTCTATGCCTATGCCCTTGACCCCATGATAAAAATGGAAGTACAAAGAACTAGCTGAATGAAAGGTTTTGCATCATGACAATTTAAGTATTCAAGGGTCACAGAGTATTGATCTTTCTTATTTTACAAAATTCCAAATTTAGCTCCCCTTGAGCTCAATTTCCACTTTAGATTTCAATCTTACAAATAAATGTTGCAGATGTCTGTGACTGAAACTTACCCATGTTTTCTTTCTCATCTTCATTCTTGTCAAGAATGTCTTTAAACAGAACTTCTTTGTTTTCAAAAATCTGCAGTCTTTCAAGATGAGAAGGTAAATATTTTGTCCCCATAAGTCTAGAACCTCTGAAATGCAAGTAGACTGAGTTTTTACTTAAGGTAAACAGGCTCAACAAAGACCTTTATCAAAAGTTTTTACTCATCATAAGCATGTTTAAGAAAGACTGCTATAAAAAGTTTTAATTTGAGTAAACAGGTTAAATAAAGACCATTATCAAGTTTTAATTAAACAGATCCAATAGTGACCTTTGTCAAAAGTTTTAAACTGAAGTAAACTGGTTCAACAAAGACCATTTTCAAGTTTTAATTAAACAGATCCAATAGTGACCTTTGTCAAAAGTTTTAAACTGAAGTAAACTGGTTCAACAAAGACCATTTTCAAGTTTTAATTAAACAGATCCAATAGTGACCTTTGTCAAAAGTTTTGAACTGAAGCAAGCTGGTTCAACAAAGACCATTTTCAAGATTTAATTAAACAGATCCAATAGTGACCTTTGTCAAAAGTTTTGAACTGAAGTAAACTGGTTCAACAAAGACCAGTATCAAGTTTTAATTAAACAGATCAAATACTGACCTTTGTCAAAAGTTTTGAACTGAAGCAAACTGGTTCAACAAAGACCATTTTCAAGATTTAATTAAACAGATCCGATAGTGACCTTTGTCAAAAGTTTTGAACTGAAGTAAACTGGTTCAACAAAGACCAGTATCAAGTTTTAATTAAACAGATCCAATAGTGACCTTTGTCAAAAGTTTTGAACTGAAGTAAACTGGTTCAACAAAGACCAGTATCAAGTTTTAATTAAACAGATCCAATAGTGACCTTTGTCAAAAGTTTTGAACTGAAGTAAACTGGTTCAACAAAGACCATTATCAAGAGTTTAAACAAGAGACCAAAGTAAGCCTGGCAAGCTGTCATGGCCTACAAGATGTTAAGTATTGAAAGGAATCAATTTGACATTTCTGGCAAGCTGTCATGGCCTACAATATGTTAAATATTGATAGGAACCAATTTGACACTTCTGATAATGCCATTCTGCTTTACCTGGGAGACATTCTAAGATTCAAACAACACATGTATGCATGACATCAGAGATTCATGTGGAGAATTATGATTTATCTGAAGCAGATTATCCAAGTGCACTCAAGCTGCACTCAATATTGGGTGTTTGTTCTTAATTTTATCTGGCTTTATTGCCTTACTATGAAAAACTTTTGCACTTACTAATGGTGAGCTTTGTTACTTTCTGGTTCTCACCACTCAATTCTATGATGACAATTGCCATCACATTGAAAGTCCAAATCACTGGTCATATTGTTCCTGATCCAATTATTGATTGCTTATTAAAGTTTTCTCATACTGGAAAAAACTGTAAACTTTGTCACCCATGCTCCATACCCACCACTAACTCCAACATGAGGGCACAATTTACTCTTACTTACTGTTTTTTTGGTTTGCCTGGGCTATTCTAAATCCTAATGCAACTGACCTTTGCTACCATCCTCAAAGCCATGTCATGTATCAAGTTCAAGAAAATATTTTCAGTTTACCTTAACTATTAACTGTGAGCTTAGAGAGCAAGAAGACATATGGAAACTATTTATTATTATTGTCATCTACGAACCAATTGATTAGATCAGACCGTTCGACTCCCTGACAGGCCTATTGTTGAAGCCTAAGTAGTGTGTTGCACAGAATGTCAAAAATCAAGCCTCTCCTACGCTAAACTACCAAGAGCCTCTCCTCCACTAATATGGGATAAAAACAGGTTCCTTCCTTTAGAAACCTCTTTAAAATATGCATGATGGAATATCTGGACTATTCTATATCATCTAGACTGCCAGGAAATTTATTGAAGCTTCACATAAAACCAAATCAATAACCATCTTTACATGATGATTGTTTTGTCATGCTTCTAACAGAACAGGAGGTAATAAAGTCTACAATATGTTGTCCATCCAAAATCATAACCAGTCTTTGTATAGTTTCAGCTTTCAAGCAATTCTAATTGGCAAGTTTCACCTTCTCTCAGACTTCTGTCTTGGCTTATGTGGGTTACTATATCTGCTGAAAAATTGTGTCAAGCCCACATAAGCATCATTCATATCTAACTCTAAGCCAAATTTCACCATCTTTGCCAATGATAATTTCTCTATGTCAAGATCATATCGTGTGACTGGAGCAAGAGCTTAAAAAAAATGCAGACACTACAAATATTTTTCGCAAACATTTTAATATGTAAGTTGCCTCAATACTTTTATAATGTTTTTCTTGTTTTGTGTTCAGATTATTATAATCTGGTTGCGAAATATTCCATATATCGGATTAAATGAATGGACGAAAACAGATGGTCTGAGCATAATGATCATTGCAAATAGAAGAGACTACCTGAAAGATTTTGTACTTTTTCATAAAAGCAATCATTGAGCAGTTTGGACATTTAATAATTCATTATTATCTGTATATCTGATTAAAGGTTAAAAAGCATGCTTTGATAACACTTTTTGGTTTTTGTCCTTTTTGTGCAGATCTATTATGTAATCTTGATTGAAACAAGGAGCCTATGCTCATCTTCAAAATCATAATAGCTGTAAAAACCTAGAGTTGCATTAGCAATTACAAAGCTAAGATAATCAAGGGTCATAAGTCATAGAAACATGTACAGAACAAGCACATTAATGTAATCAGGCTTTGCTTAAAATGATAAAATAAACATGGATTCTAGTGCAGTCACAAGGCGGTCAGATGAAAGAAAACTATTCAAAATAGCAGCAGGGGACAAAGAAGCAAGTTGTAATTCTGTGTTCAACAAAGCACATTCCAGAGACCATGAGTTAAAATGTCATAGTACCCATCTATTGAGAATCCTGCCATGCTAGAATCTCAAAGCATGGAGAAACAAATATTTTCAATGCATTTGTTTCAGTGTAACAGTGATTTTTTGATGAGTTTGGGTTAAAGTTAAAGTATTGAACTTGAAAACTTTAAAGCATTTTAAGCAATATCATTTTCTCTGTAACAATCTAACACTGAATAAACAACATGTTTTTTGCAAAATCACCAATTAAAAATATGAAATTATGAATACAAATACATATAAGTTAATTATATAGTGTAGTTATAAAAATAATACTGGATAATTTACTTTGTATTTGCCTGTATTTCTGGAGATTTCTTTTTTCCCTTTCCACTAATTTGCTGCTTTGTCTCCTCTAAAACCTCAACTGAAATAAAAATAATATTTAGTGTATGATACTAATATTAGCTATAATCAGCAAGCCTCTTTCATTGAAAGATTTCATCTAGTTCTCTCAGATATTTAGACAATGTGATTAAAAAGAACAACAAAAAACTTTGGTATTAGTTTGCTGGGAACTGGAAGGGGTATGAGGGATGATTTTTTGCATACAAAATAATTAATTCTTCTAAACAAGAAAATAAAGAAACTTGAATGTCTAACCATCACAAAACCATTCCATTTGTACCTAATACATAACCTGAAATCTGTTAACATTCTTCCTTCTAGGTAGGCCTATATGAATGGTTTGTGGAATAATAATAATAATAATAATAATAATAATAATAATAATAATAATAATAATAATAATAATAATAATAATAATAATAATAATAATAATAATAATAATATCAATAATGATCATCATCATCATCATAATCATGTTTTCCACACAACACAGTGCCTCATCTACCTCTGTGTGTTTGTCATTATAGCCCTTTAGTCCCTAAGTATTATTCAAAAGCTTCTGCTGAATGCAGCCCTTGACATAAGATATGTGCCTTTCACAAACTTTAAAAAAAAAAACATTCAATATTTTTCACCATAATGCTTAAAAAAAGTGAACCCCTATCACGAAAATGCATTCACTTTGGACATGCAGTGATACTATCAGATAGCTTCAATTCAATGTATCAACTGATGTAAAAGATTTCAAAATTTGCACATAACTTTATATAACTATATACTTTTGATGCTGATAATACCAGAATGTGACATGACTTGAGAAGTGAGACTATAATACCATAAGTCCCTTGAAGGGGCTGATGTCCTACCATCTAAAAAAATATCCAGTAATTCAAGACATGACCATTTGTTCATTTTAACTGCTTGGTTTTGAAACAATCTCTAATATTGTTGATTGATAATATTTTCAAACTAGCAGTCATAATGGATGTAACATCTACAAAAGGAGGACAGGTAAGATTTTCAAGATGGTGGTCATAATGGATGTGGAATCAGCACCCTTTTCATGTAACTGAACTAGACCATGGGGTGAATGCACGTATCAAGTTTCATGGCAGCAGCTTAGAAGGAGTAGCCGTAACTTGTGTTAACGGACTGTGGACAGAAAAACACCATTATATAAGCTCTTCTGGTCCATGATATATCTTTAAATTGTTTCCTTAAACAGGCTTTCAAAATATTGAGAAACATTTTTTAAAAAAATATTTTTAAAAATCTTGTTTAACATGAAATCCTTCATAATGCTGATGTTATAATGAGATCTGCTTTCACTGTAGCATATTGGGTATTCTCTTAAATCACTTGTCAGAAAAATTCCAATATGTACAAAAAAAGATGGATTTTCTTTATCCAGATGAGCTAATTCTGTAGTTACTGTAATGATCTATATTCTAATTTGCTTTATCACTGTTACTGTTATTAAAACTTAAAAAAGGGGCCAAACATCCCATGATAAGAGATTTTGTCATCTGGTGGCCATGGCACATCTGTTACATCCTCTTCTTTAATGAATTGATCCATGTATAGTTATGCCAAGGGTGACTTAGGTTTTGATGTTTGGCTGTAATAGTTAGCAAAGTTAACTCTGCAACTTACAGGCAGGAGAATAACTGATACCTTAAAGTAAACTTTTAATGTATATGACATGCCAATAAACTATGTTAATTTCAATTAAAATGTTTATGATCTATGTATTTTATGTGTTGTATAATTATTATTTTTATATGAATGCAAATATTTTAAGAACTATGAATAAAGAACAAATTACATGAACAGCAATTACTGGTATTTTGCCTTCTTAAATTCAGCTAATTTTGGCTTGAAAACTGGCACACCTGCAAAAATCTGTTATGAGAGAACACATGTTCAGCAGCAAATTTATTTGCAAAAATAGTGAAGATGGGTTTTAATGTATATTTGAAAGAAAGGAAATGAAAGAATATGAACACCAACCTATACATATTTAATGATGTTGGGTTGCTTGGGACCTTAGCTATGTAAAAGTATAAAGTTATAAACAAGTTAAATACTCCATTAATTCACAAGCAATTATTCTCAACTGCTCAAGAAAATTTTTTTCTCATAGTTTTTGTTTAATTTAAATGGAAAATCCATACAAAGATAAAATATGTATTCAATAAAAAAAAGTTAATTTTATTCATCTGCACATTTTGCACATATCTGGCCCACCAGTTTAGAACTCAATCGTTTGCCTTTTTCTCTCAAATGGCATAGCATCTGTGATGTGTAGCCAGCACTTCCCATTTTTGTACTGTTAGCTGTCAGAGCTTCTGAACTTACTGATGTCTATATGTGATAAAGGGAGGTGAGTCAGCACATTTATATACCAGCATTGCATGTTTAAGTTAAGCCAGCATACTGCATTTTTAGTCACAGATTATAAACATGATGCTGAGAATGAGTAACTGTTATACACAAATTTCATCAAATTCATAAAACTTATCTCACAAAAAAGTCTCAAAACCCAATATCATAGTAATCATCCATTCATAGGGAGTAGTGACAAGTTTGTTTAGAGTGTTGCCACAGCATCCATATTAGATGTATGACTGGCACCATTTTCATAAAGAAAAACTACATGTTAGTATCATTATAAGTCTATTGGTGAAAAACCCATGCTGATTAAGCCATCTACTGGATGTCAGATCAATACCATTTTCATTTATGACCAACTAGACATCATAATAAGTTTTCTGGAGAAAAAAAACACATCAATAGAACTTACTAGACAAGTAGAGCTGGTAAGACAATATTTTCAAGATTGATGATATGGTGGCCATACTGGATGTCAGAGTATCACCATTTTTATTTAGAACCAACTAGAAATCATAGCACCATAAATTCAAAAGGAGTAGCAATATGACTACCATGATGGCCATATTTGACATCAGATTGGCACCATTTTAATTTAAGACCAATCAGACCTCATAATAAGTCTTCTAGCAAAAACCCCAGGTTGATCTGGCCATTCACTCAAGAGGAGAAGTAATAACAAGATTTTTATGATGGAAACAACAGCAGCCACACTGGATGTCCAAGCAGCACCATTTTCAGTGAGGACCAACTAGATAATGGTATGAACAAGTGTGAAGCAATCCAAATAGTTTAAGAGTAGTAGCAATAACAAACTTGCACTAACAGATTTCAAACAACAAAATGTCCCATAAGCTCTTCTGGTCTTTGAGCTTACAAAATAAACTTATATAATTCTACTTTATGGATTGCAAAAAGTAGCAAAATTCTGATTGAGAAAAGTAGAATATGTATGGATTTTGTGTAAATTATTTAAGATGAACCAATTATCAGACCTAGAAATTTTATATTCTTTATAGACAGATAGTGAAATTTACATAGTCCTAATGAATCTTCACTAGTTCTTACCACAAAACTGGCAAAAACTGAAGTATTACCACCCACCAGCCCAATAAATTATCAAAACTACTTGTCTGACAGAAAATTTACCAGCTTCAGGCTAGCAGATAAAGCTAATTTTGAGCCCTGCTTTAAAAAACTGATTACTTACACATTTCATTACACAGAAACAGTCTGTTGAAAGTGGGCTTGTGAGTTCTAAGAGGGAAAGGGGAGTTAATCAAGTTAAGTCTGGAGTACATGGATAGAACCAAAATAGTATGGCCCTAAGATAATTTAATTCTAGCCTAAATCTTGACTACCTGATTAGGCATAACTTTGAAATTAGGTATAATGCCTCGAATTTCATGCAGATTAACATAATGATAACACTCTGGATTTTGTCTTTCAGAAAATGGGACTCTAAAGACTAGAAAAAATTATTCAAACTGCTCAGGGAGGATATTTTGGAGGATGTTGTTGTTATAGGGTTTAACGCCATTTTTTCAGCACTAGATAGGCTATACATGGTGGCCAGTATTAATGGTGATGGAAGAACCCTGGAAAACCCTGGGAAGAACCACTGACCCACAAGAAGCTACTGGCAGGATTTCTCACTTACCCATGTTAACCGATGTTTTGGATGTAGAACTCATTATCATCTTCAAAAGAACTAGAGAAAAATCCCTTTTCTGGCAAAAGGTTATTTGGAGCAAACCACTGCCTTTTTGTTAAACCTGCATTTAGTTAGCTAAGTAAAAAATAATACTGTAACACAGCTTAATCTAGAATGTGGACAGGTTTAGAAACACTGACACCAAATTAACTGAAACATCAAGTTACTGCCTAGACAGCCTAGACAAACATTTACTTCTAAGCAAGATAAATAAAGATAACAGCTCATGCTTGAAGTGAAATTTTAACTGTTTAATAATTTAATTTAATCAGTTCTCAACATATCATAACTGATACTGTACAAAGATTTTCTGAACTGTTATGAGTACTTACTATTCTCTATCTCATGACAGAAGAAGTTCTGCAGTCCAGGTAATGTTCTTTTGCTGTCACAAACTTTCACTGAAACAGAAATTTTACTAACAAATGAAGTTACTATCAGTGTTCACTAGATCAAGTCCTGCATAACACATACTGACATATAATTGCATACAGAAATGTAGCTTGAGGAGGTGGCTAGGCCATATGGTATTACATGTAATAAAGATTTAGATTTCATCCATTTAATCTACCCATGTATATGATGCATTAGCTTCAGTCATACAGTACTGTTACTATAGTTACACTAATGTAATGTATTTTTCTGCACCAAAGTTAATTACTAGTCAGTCAACAGTCATGTTTATTTTAAGATCTGTTATCTTCTATTTCAATATGTTGAAGGGTAATGTTAGCAATGAAAATACAAAGTCATTTTAAACTAATGGATTTTTTAAAAATGAAATGAGTGCATCTGTTGCATGAAGTGGAGATCCATCCACTGCCAGGGTCAAATTAATCCTTCAACTCCACTGATTTAGGTCATATGAAAAGTAATCAATGATGGGGTGGGCACTCCAAAGATATTGATCAATGATGGGGTGGGCACTCCACAGATATTATGAGCTTCTGAGAAAGTGACAAATGTAAATTTAAAGATTCCTGCTTTTGCAACAAGCATAATGGAGATAATGCAAGCATACCTCTATGTTACTTTCATAAACAGTATTACAGCTGAAATTTTTCTGGCTATTGTACTTGTGGAAATTATTAATGATCTAAGAACACAGTTACCCAAACTCACATGTGCTCAAAAGATCAGACAGAATTAGTCAAAAAAACACTATCTTTGGCAGTCAGCAGTTATTAAAAGAGGGTAACCAAATTTTGCCACACTAGATAATACCAGCTTCTGGAAGTGCAATGAATGAATTACCAAATATATCAAATGTTAATAAAACATTATTGGCTCTTTTTTTTCACAATTTAGCTCTGAAGTCCAGGATGTGAAAATGATGGAAGATAGCCACTGTTTTATAAGTACACATCTAAAATAAGACCAAGTGGTATACTCTATAACCTATATTACACCCACCAATCATACATAAAAATAAAGGGAATTAAAATCTCTTTTAACTATAATTAAGATATACAATGTAGCTTCGAATAGCCAGAATAACCAATGCAGTAGAGTAGAGTAGAGTAGAGTAGAGTAGAGTAGAGTAGAGTAGAGTAGAGTAGAGTAGAGTACAGTACAGTAGAGTACAGTACAGTACAGTACAGTACAGTACAGTACAGTAGAGTAGAGTAGAGTAGAGTAGAGTAGAGTACAGTACAGTAGAGTACAGTAGAGTACAGTACAGTTGAGTACAGTAGAGTAGAGTACAGTAGAGTAGAGTAGAGTAGAGTAGAGTAGAGTAGAGTAGAGTAGAGTAGAGTAGAGTAGAGTACAGTAGAGTACAGTAGAGTAGAGTACAGTACAGTTGAGTACAGTAGAGTAGAGTACAGTAGAGTAGAGTACAGTAGAGCATAACCTAAACACAAGTATAAAAATGTGTAACTCTTTTTCTTATTTCCATGTTCTGAACAAGATGGTACATTAACACTGATGATAGTAAATAGATATGCTCAAGCAAAGAGGGATCACTCTAAGCAGCTTTCATTGAATAATATTGGACCTAGAGTCCAAAACTGGTACATTTTTTCACCATACCTTCTACTTGCATGACAACTTCTTGCATGGAATTATTTGTTGTTATGTAAAGTAAAACCACCAAATTTTGTGTATGTGGCCTTATTATAATTTTAGCTCTCAATTTTAGGAGAGAAAAGACATGATGAAATATTCAAATTGCATTAGATAATCTTATCTGGCCAAATGCATATTCAACCAGTGTTCAAAAAATCAGAGCCTGATGCCAATCTAATTTTAGATCAGACCCCAGCATGTATTCCAAGTGAGATGCATGTCTGGCTTGTCAAAAAAAATTGATTTACCTGAGGAAATTTTGATTACATGGATGAAATGTATAAATGTATTTTCATGATGTCGACATACCTGACATGTTGCAATCAAAATCACAGGAGCCGGTATTGCTACTTATCATTTAACTGTCAGTCATACATATAGAGTGTATCATTGCTTATAATTTAACTGTCCATCATGATACAAGCCACAATCAGACCACCACTGTGACTATGTGAAATTGAGATCTGATTTTAATCATATTAAAGCAATGAGTGTCATGCTAAAAACATGATTTTGTACTCTCATACCTCCTGAATCTGTTGTTCAAGAAAACAATTTTCAGTAATCTTAAAAAATATAAATAAATACCATTTTCATTATATGTCCCTTTACATGTAGCATGTATAAATGATAAACTTGTCATGATTGGAGCTAATGTAAAATGATCCCTTGGGCAGTTTAAATAGCAGCAATTAAAGACAACAGGGTCATGTATAAACCACTATTTCACAAAATAATTGGCTGACTATAGCTATTGAGATATGTTTGAATGCTGCAGTGGGTGAGCAGTGAGCTAATATGCATAGGTACGATCAGGAAGTGGAACAACCCATTGAGAGATGCTAGATGCATGTACAATAACTAAAGTTATTACATAAGATTGCCTTGAATGAGAATGTTTAAGCCATGTGTATTATATTTTTGACAAGTTTGTGAACAGTGGCAACGTTTCTTTGAGCTCTGATTTTACTGCATACATAGAATGAAAATCATGATCATTCTCTTGGTTGATGGAGTTTTACTGTGTCAAGCATGCCAGTGAAAAAAAGAAAAAAAAAATAAGGGTTTGACAAGGGCTACTAATTTTTTGCATATACTGCAAATAACACAATGACATATGTAAACATGATTCTGACCAGGATTCACCGAGAATACAGCAGAACACCAGGACGATCCAGTCCCTAGTAAGTGTAGTGATGAACACGAATGACATCTTTATTACCTTCAAATCCCTTTGAACCTTATTGAATTTATATCTAAATTGTAGCTATTGCAATGTTGTATGACAATACTGAAAAGGAGGAATATTTAGGCATGTAGAAATCAGAGTCAGGGCTTGTGGGTTTTTGAGTTTATTTAAGTCACCAGCCCATGGCATATGTCGAACACATTTTTTCTTTGAGCACTGCACTCAACACATACATTTTTAGAAAGATCAACAGTTTTACCTTTTTTAGGATAATTTTGAAAATTTATATTTTTAAAAATTTTAAATGACTCACCTTGTCTGAAATTTAGTTTTGAATTAATTAGGTCAGGACTGTGATTCAAGCTAAAAGATGCATTGCCAAAATGCCAGAACCAATACATATAATTACTGTTGTCATTCTCAAGGCTTGAAAATGTGTTACATGGCAATAGCATGTTGACTTTTAGAACAAAACTGACACACAATAGAATTTTTTCAGAACTCTACAAGCACCAGATATCATTTTAATAGGTCAGATAGCCAGCTTAAGTGGTATAAACTTCTGGGCTGCTCCTTTGGTGATTGTTAGCACCATCCTATAAGACTATAAACATGGATTAACCCCTTCAGGAATGTTATGTAAATATATTTAAATATATTATGCAGTTTTTCAGGGACATGAACACATGTAGCTGAAACAATGAATAGTAACACTCATTTTTATTTTTTGATTCACTTTTCTTTTCACTATATTTTTATTTTGGAGTAAATCAAAGCAAGGTGAATTTTTATGTACAATCAGGAAATTTTTACCTCTGATTACCCTAGATAGAAAAAACATGGGAATACATGTTTTCACTGTCTTTTTATTCACATGAAAACGTGTATGATTATCACAGCATTTATTTAGTTTAAGGTACTATAGCAAAAAATATTTCAAATTTTGACACTTTTGCAAATTCCTGTTTGCTGACAAAAAAACTGCTATTTTTAAAGGACGTAAAGTTTTATTACATACTAATTTTAGATTTCAACTTTTGATCAACTCCTGTCGTAATAGCATACCATTGGTCATCTCCTTACATGTAATATCTTATGGTTTATGGGGGGAAAATAAGAATATGTAATAATGAAACTCAGCTAAGACTAAAATAACATTATCATTTTCATCATCCCGTAGTCTGGTAAACGGTTGTGGCACTGCACAAGACCGAACAACCAGCTTCCTCAGTTCCTCTTGATTTTCTGTCTTTCTCAGTGAGTTGCTCAATGTCAAGCCTGTCCACTCTTGTATGTTGTCTTCACACCTTTTTCTCTACCTACCTCTCTTTCTTCTTCCAAAATAATACAATTTTTTTTTAAAAAAATTGCATCTTCCAAATGCATTAAACATAGCTATTGTTAAGTTTGCATTTGAGTAAAAAAAAAAAAACTGAAGAAACCAAAGGTCCTACAAGTATCGACTGACACTACCGAGATTTATGTGCATGGAACCACTGAGTCCAATGTTTTATCAATAAAGTACAATGAAATCTTTTACATTATGAAAGAACCTAAGGAGTGCAAACATGACCCCAGCCTCCACTCAGACTTTTTTCATGCAACTTTTATCACTTCAGAATCACGAAAAGACTGAAATGCTATAAATATCCATTCAAAATAATGTAATGTACCAAGGCATAACTCTCAGACGACCATCACATGAACCTAATCTGGCAAATTAACTTTTATTTTCACCATAAAGGTCACAAAGCCTTTCTACAGGACACAATCAGACAGAAGTAGCCTATTTCACCAGATTCTAACCTGCAGTAAATAAGTGTTAGGGTCTAATACTCTTACCAATCATGGTACTGAGTTTGTGTTATCTTTTAATACTATGGAATCCAGCATCTGTCTTGGCCTTAATATTAGATGTGTGATGACGTCGTCAACCATCATTTATACTATCCTAACTTTAACTAGATATTTCTGTTCAGGAAATTTTATAAAATTATCATGATACAATCTGAAATACAAGGCAAGTTCAACATTTTATTTTGTGAAATCATTTTCAAAGTGTTCTTTCTCTTGTGGCAGAATCGGCTACTTCTGCATGATGCAGTCCTGTTGAAAGACTGTGACAGTAATGGTGAAAATAAAGGTTAATTCGCCGGATTAGATTCATACGATGGCTGTTCCAGAATTATGCGTTGGTACGTTACTGTATTTTGAATGGATGCGTGTACTTTTCAGTCTTTTGGCGATTCTGAAGCGATAAAAGACGTGTAACAAAAAGTCGAATCGAGCGGAGGCTGGGGTCACGCTTGCTCTCCTGGTTTTAATGTATAGGCCCTATTGGAATCGGTACACAATTAATAAAATCCGGTTCAGTACCCACGAATGTAGTCCCAGTCTATTTTTAGATCACTTTTTCCGGTCTAAATTTGGTGGTGATACTAGAGTTAGATTTTGGCATTCTTGGTAAGGATTTAAAGGCAATTGATTATTCTTTAAAATGTGATCTTATGGTGTGGTTGTCTGTGTGTATTTCGGCGACAGTGCACATTGAGTAATAAGGTCATGGTGATGATCCGGAAGTGAAATCTGTGTTCCGTTGCCTGGTGTTTTGTTTACAATTCAGCCTCTCAAAAAAATGCAGGTCAACCCTTGACAAGAACTAAACCGTTAAGTCATCTTTGAAGGTATTTTAGATTAACATATGATTTGTATTGATTGTCACACAGTGGAAAGTTCAGTACTGAGGAACAAATGTAGAGACCGTATAGTAAAATTAATTGTGTACTATGGCCTGTCAGTAAAAACTTGAAACTGATATAAATTTTTTATTATTAATGACATATACATGAAATTTTAATATGTTATGTATATTGACTTTAAAAATATAAAAATGAAATTAGAAGTAAAAAAATAATTTTAATTTTAAAAATTTAAATGAAATTTAAAAAACAATTAAAAAATAAAAAAATTTCCACCAAGTATACACATATATAATATTTTTTGGGAATGATATTAAATGATATCAGCATATATATACTCCTACACCATATACAAGCTCAAATGATGGATATTTGTCACATTTGATCAGAGAAAATATCTTTATTAGTCAAAATGAGACCCTCATTTAAAATACATGAAGACAAAATACTACTTTGCTTTGTACCTTTAGGTCATTGAAACTATTTATTTGGGGTTCAAACAGGTAATTTATGTGTTTATGATGGGGTGACTTCCTGAGTAACACATATCTGCTTGTATAGCTATCAGTAATTGTTTATAACCATAGTTATAGGGTATTTAGTGAGAGGACAGAGATGAAGACTTTATACTAGAACCTGTTCAAGTTCTCTACAAAATCATATTAAGCTGTCAGAGAATGAAATACAGGTCAGAGGGGTAAAATATACTTTACCCTGGTATATTTACCATTGCATGTAAGAAAACAGCAAAATGATGTAAGTTGAACACAGAATGCATTCCATTTTATTGTTCAGTTTCTTTAAGATGTTGATTGATGTAGTGCGACATTGTAGCCTAGATGATATTATGGGAATTCTCATGATCCATTTTGCTTTATGCATTATTAATGACCAATAATATTTGTTATCTGACACTTTAAAGATTACATAAGTAATATTCAAACAGATTATTTGAATTTGACTTTCTACAACTGATCCTAACATGGTTACATAGCTGACATGAACAAATATGCATATATTTTGTAATGTTTGGAATCAAAAGTTGACATTGTTAGGCTGACATGGTACCTATAGTGAATCTGTAAGGCTCAGTTTTGATTGTGTGCACTTAAAATATCCCAAGATGTTATTTTCATCATGAATATGCCTCTGTATGGTAACACATTTCAATTTAGTACTTTGACAGAGGGCAGTATTGCAGCATCAGCTGATATTTCATTCCATTGAATCATTGAATCATTGAACTTAAAACCTTGGTAGCCAAGACTCTTAAAAATAGACTAAACATATTCAAACAGATTATTTGAATCATGTTTGCACATGTGATTTTAACAAGTACATTGCATATGTCCCACACATGCAAATATCCATCCTTGTTTACAAGTTTTCGGGATGCAAATTTCACATTTAGTTGATGATATAGGATCTATTGGTACCTATAGTTGATCTGTGTGGCCACATTTTGCTATATTCACTCACAATATCTAAAATTGTTTTTTCCTTCATGAATAGGATTGCATATAGTAATAAATTTTAATTTGGTACATTGTCATTTGACTTTCCACTATACTGGTATGTATCAATGTTTGCACCAATGATCAAACCTCACTGTTCCAACATTGCCTTAAACTTTATGATACATACTCTACCTGATTAGTTATTTAACCTGTAAATGGCTAAATATGCTTGTAGAAACTTCATCTATTTTTAGGATGCATTTGTCACTTTAATACATGTCCCTTGGTTCACATCTTTGAGTGTCACTCTATCAAGTTTACCTTTTTTAACCATATTTGCAACCTGAATGTTATATTGAAATCACCATATCTAACACATTTTAACTTAATTTGCCTACATCTTCCTTTTTTTTAGAATTAAGTGAAACATGTTATATATTTTCAGGTCTAGTCTGGTATCTGAAACAAAGTATTAGAGTTGGATCAATTTGGAAGCTCTCCAGTAGTCCAATGGTGATAGCAAGGTCTCATAAGGACATGTGCAGTGTGCTGCTATAAGTGACCAAGATGAGTTCATATCAGTACACTGATATACAGCATCTCAAAGACATGGCTTAGATCTTCATGAGAGAGATTCGCATCTTTTTTCAGTAAGGTGAAACTGTATTTTCATATTGCATTGTTGACTTTTGTAGTTATCGGCATTAAAATGGAATGCATATTTGCTATAAAACATGGTAGTGGTCCCATCAAAACTTTAAATTTGAATGGGATATTAGTTATACAAACAACTGTCCAAGTACCTGAAACAATAAATGTGGAACATAGTACCTGTCATTGTTTCTTTAGTATGTACACCTATATGCATCTGGATAGGCATATTGCAATTTGCTGTCAAAATCACTGTGAGCTATCATGCTTCAGTACCCCTGGGATTAATATTATCAGTTGTACAGACCTAAACTACCATTTGTTTTAAAGACCATTCATTAATCAACATTGCTGCCTTAAATTTGTCAAACTGCATGTCATAACTTGTATGAAAATTTATTTTTTGTAAAATAAAAAGTTTTTAAAATTTATATATTTTTTAAAATTTTCATTAAAATTTAATATATCAATATTTTTTAATTTCAAGACTATTTTCAGACAGGCCTTATCAAGTATTACAATTAGGTTTTTACTGCATTGAAAAATTCCTATAATTAAGGAAGATATAGCAAATTTAGTTTTGGTTTCTTAAGAACAATTGGACCTCAAATTGCACCCTATAGAACACCAGCACTACACACTTTCTGACAGCTGTCACATGTCTTGCTTGCAAGGAAATTTCAAAAGACTTTATTTATGAAGTTGAAACAGTAGTGGCATGCAAAATAAAATGCAAATATAAAAGTTTGACAAAAACATTGACCCTTTCAGGAATCGGTACACAATTAATAAAATCCGGTTCAGTACCCACGAATGTAGTCCCAGTCTATTTTTAGATCACTTTTTCCGGTCTAAATTTGGTGGTGATACTAGAGTTAGATTTTGGCATTCTTGGTAAGGATTTAAAGGCAATTGATTATTCTTTAAAATGTGATCTTATGGTGTGGTTGTCTGTGTGTATTTCGGCGACAGTGCACATTGAGTAATAAGGTCATGGTGATGATCCGGAAGTGAAATCTGTGTTCCGTTGCCTGGTGTTTTGTTTACAATTCAGCCTCTCAAAAAAATGCAGGTCAACCCTTGACAAGAACTAAACCGTTAAGTCATCTTTGAAGGTATTTTAGATTAACATATGATTTGTATTGATTGTCACACAGTGGAAAGTTCAGTACTGAGGAACAAATGTAGAGACCGTATAGTAAAATTAATTGTGTACTATGGCCTATTACCCATAAGGCGATTTCGTGTAGTCAGATTTCATCGTACTTTACTGATAAAACGTCAGACTCCTGTGATGAAATGGTCCGTCCTACCAAATGCAGCAAACTTTGGGAACATGTTACTGAGCAATAATCTTGAGCGCCATGAAATACGAATAACGGCGGTGTTATTCAGAAAAATTGTTTTCATGATGCTGCAAACAACATATATATACCTTACCGCTTTCTAAGGTAATTTTATTGTTGTATGCGTCAATAGAATGCATATATCCTTCTAATGTATTATTATCTTGCAGCGTGAGCACCACTCTGTGGCCTACGTAGTTCGCCATATTGTTGTTGTTTTTCGAAAGGTAGTTCTCTCCTAGATTTGATAAGAGCAACGGAGAACAATGATAACGCCCGCCGGACAAAACGGTGCCCCCCCCCCCTTTTAGAAACGCTTAAACTCCGCAAAACACACACACACACACACACACACACACACACACACACACACACTTCAAAGTAATTACTTATGGCATGACAATTTATCAAAAAAGATTAAGTCTTGAAAATACCAGTTACCTTAGACAACTATAAGAAAGCTTGTACAGATGAAAAATTACAAAACGTTCAGCAATCTCTGTCTCTTAGCTTCTCATTGATTAGTCCGATATTTTCTCTTTATAAACAGGAATCTACACATGGAAGAAGTAAGAGAGAAGGACATCCTAGAGCTATATCACCTGGCGATACGCGAAGTGGGCAGGCCTGCGAAAGAGCCTCCGAAAACCCCATGTGCAATAAACAATCAAAACTTTGGTAATCTTGAAATAACCCTAGAAATGACCTTAAGAAAAATGCAGGGTGCAACATATTTAATAAAAGAAATGTTTGCGCCCTGTATTGGAAAGTAATCCATTGCATCTAATAATTAAATATATAGTACATATAAAAAGGGAGAGACATTACAATAAGCAACGTCAGTTAAAACATTAGATTGTTTTTAATTAAAAAAATATATATATTACGCACCGTCTCCCTAAAATAAAAAAGTCCAAAATTCAAAATTTCATAAATTAACTAAAAATATATATGAAATAAAAAAATATTTTTTTCAGTATATGTGTGTATATTAAATATGAATAAAGAGACAATATACACACATATACTATAAGTTTTCTTTCTAGAAGAACTGGGAATTGATTTGGATATAGCGGCTGTCCTCACAAATATATAGCAACATACAATATAGCAAATATATATATATATATATATATATATATATATATATATAGAGAGAGAGAGAGAGAGAGAGAGAGAGAGAGAGAGAGAGAGAGAGAGAGAGAGAGAGAGAGAGAGAGAGAGAGAGTACAAAGGACGTAGGAGTTCCTTAGCCATGGTCACATGAATATGAACAAGGGGAACGACCCCGATAGGGTAAATGAAACCCTACCGGATGAGTGAACCTTTATATACACTAGGAATAAATACCCCATCAAAAATTGAGAACATAATAAAATTTTTGATCAAAATTCTTTTTATAAAGTTTATCATAGCAACACATCAGGGGGAAAACAAAAATACATGAAAATACTTTACTGTTTGTTTTTGGGGGGTTTTTTTTCGATTAAGTAGGAGGGTGCATCTAGTAAACCCCCCCCCCAAGAAGATAAATCAACCCCCTAAACCGTAATCAATATTATTACTGGGGAGGGGCTGGTTTATGGCCTACTCGTTGGTCTGATTGATAAAACGGCTAGTTGGAAGTCAAACTTTTTTTTTTTACATCAGAATGACGCCATTCTCTCTCTCTCTCTCTCTCTCTCTCTCTCTCTCTCTCTCTCTCTCTCTCTCTCTCTCTCTCTCTCTCTCTCTCTCTCTCTCTCTCTCTCTAACATAACCTATGTAATTACATTCAAGTCAGTAAGTTGTTGTTGTTGGGTTAAACGCCATTTTTCAGCACACGATACATGGCGGCCAGTATTAATGGTGAAGGAAGAAACCGGAAAATCGCCGGAAAGAACCACCAACCCACGAGAAGCTACTGGCAAGCTTTCTCAAATGTACATATTCGCCGAATCCTACACACGAACCCACGCAGACAGGTGAGATGGCAGTGAACCGTAATTGACAGCGCTTTAGACCACTCGGCCACTCTGGGCCCCCAAGTCAGCAAGTAATATTGCCATGCAATGCTAGTTTTGTCAGAAACCTGTCCATTTTATGGACGGCTTCTTACGCAACAAAAAGCCTGGAAGGCAAAATACCTTACAGCTCATCCAAACCGACTGACTGCCGGTTGATAAATACACATACGCCAACAAATTTTCATTGGTAGAGCTGCATTTGGAAATGTGATTATGGAAGTTATTTTGGTTATCGAGCTTGATTAGGTGTGATTTTGCGGGTGGAGTTGTTGGGCTCAGTCGGGTTTCAGATAACATGTTTTCTGCTGCGGGTGATGATATTGGTTTGGAGGAAGATAGCTGTTTTCTCGTGGTGAAGGACCAGAGACCAACGTGTCTACAGCGAATAATGGGGATCTTGAGAGATCTTTAGGCAAACTGGGATGGGCAGGTTATGCGTGTTGGCTCTTTGACTATCCGATAGATAGAATACACTTAGAATACACTTCGTATTCGTCGACTCGACGCCATGATTTTTTATGCCCCCATTATCCTGTAAAACTATTCAATGAAAATCAGTTTAATGTATCACTACAGGAATAACTAATTTTAAAAAAAAAGACTTTAGTGTATAAATATTTATTTTTTATGAGGGGAGTTGTTATGTGTATTTAATCTGTATTAGTTTTCTCTCCATGATTAGAGGCTATGTGTATAATTGTATTTTGGACTTGACCTTGTCAAAAATCAAGTTCAAGTTGCACCTGGCCAGTAACACCTGCTTTGTGCACAGCAGAATATAAAGCTAGTAGTTTTCTTATGGTTGTGGATTGAGAATGCGAATTATTATTAATGTAAATATGTTTATCTTTGAGTCTGGAAATTTGGAATCCCCCTCACATAATAGACTAGTTTACCTGATATTTTTTGAAGTTTTTTTTATATAATTGTAGTAGTAGATTTATCTTTTTAACAACTTAGAATTTCTAGAATCGAAAATTTAATTAAATGTTAAAGTAATTCCAGTAATTGCGAACTATGTCAAGTAGAGAGGTTTCTAATCTTGTTTACGTCAGAAGCAGAATCATTGAATTGTCAGTTTTTGATTTAGGGGGAATTATGTATTCAAATTCTTATTCTCTGGAATTAAAGTGTTCAATAATATTCTTGGGCACAAACATTAATTTGGTGTTATATTGAAGTCATTCTGTTACATATATGCAATTTAATTGCTTGCGTGTTAGTTTTAGATACTTTTATTTTATTTTTATTTCATTAAAGTTATTGTTATGATAATTTTATTCACTGGATTTGACTTTTTCTTCGAAAAATTATGTTCTCTTTTTTGACCTAATAACGCAATTCGATTGCTACATTTTATTCTTAGCTGCCGTATGGTTTATATATTGGTAAACACGGAGTGAAAACCATTTGTCGTAATCAAAGCCATACTTGGATTACGTGTTGTAAACAACTTTTTTTTAAATTTTTAAATCTTATAGTAAGATTTGTTTTGTACATCGAACTCGTATAGCCTACGTGCAAATTCCCATTTTTTTACTGCGTTCAAATATAGTGACCACGTGAGCAATCATATGATCTTAAATTGCGTGTTAAAAACAGAAATTTTATGGTGGAATTGTAAGTGGTAATAATTTAAACATACACATGTACTCTTCCTCATAAAGATTCTTGGACAAAGATATTCAGTGGAAATTTTTCGGAATTCTAAAGCCGGAATATTATTCTTGATTCATAAAATTCAACAAGGAACTTTCAGCACGTTATAGAAGATGTAATCGCCTTCCATATTGGAACTTCACCGGTATTCGAATTTGGATTTATTTAGAACTTTGTAATGATATGACTTATATTTTTAGATTCCATAATTAATGTTGGGATCATATCTACAAACTTTAAGTCCTTTTTCATAGGTTTGTCTAGTTTTCTAGTGAAAAGATTATTTTGTTAAAATTCAAAGTTTGATGGCTTCACTCTTTTCTTTGTTACTTTGGACGAGCCTAAACACGTAACAAATAAAACAGGGGGCTCGTCTGGGATATATGAATTTTGGCTAAAATATTTCAGAAAATTGTTGGGTTTTTTAATTTAAATTCCACTACTTTTTAAATCCTAAGTATTATTTATTATTTTAATTGAAATTTTTACTGATAACAACAGGCTTTTTCACAATATCATCAAATGTAGAGCACTGGCTTTTTTTATTAAAAAATACCTAGGAGTATTAGACATTTTTGAAAATGGAAGTCTGGCTAAAAAAAAGCTGGAATTAGAGATAAGACAGATTCAGTTTCATGTAGAAAAGATACAAATGGAATGAGGATGGGAAGTAAGACAAATGCAATTGGAGAAAGAAAGAGCAGATAGGCTAATGCAACTACAAATGCAAAGAGAAAAGGAAAAAAGGGAATTTCAAATTCGCTTAAAAGAATTAGAGCAGGCAAAATGAAAAACACTCTCCCACTTTTGATGTTTTCAAAAATATCAAGTTAGTGTACTCCCTTTTCTGAAAAAAGAAAAGACATCAAGTTTCCTTAATTTGAAAAATTTGATGATAATTTAAATTGACCAAGAGAGTACTGGAATTTATTATTAAAATGTGTACTTAACTGGTAAAGCTCGTTATATTTACATTTCACTGTCACAAGAGCAGAATTCTGACTATTACTTGGTTAAGGAATGCATCTTGAAGGGATTTAGTCCCTGAGGCTTATCGATAAAAATTCAGGAATTCTATGTCGAATTTGCGTGGGGAAAAGCACAACAGTTTGATAGGTAGTTCTCTTCTAAAAAGGTTAACAAAGATTACAAGTCTCAGACCGCTTATGTTAGTTGAAGAGTTTATGAACAGTGTCCATAATGACATTAGGATGCAGTGTTTTGAGCCAGTGTGAGTTGAATTCTTTCTTAACCGTATTTTCCCACCATTGCTTTCCTGGGTAATCATCATTCATATTGAAGGTTGAAGGGAGGTAGTATTTCTGTAGTGTTTTCCGTATGTCGGCAAACTAACTGATGATCCCACCAAGTTGCATGCGTATAGTCTTAGTCTCTACTTATTTCGGTCCCCTGAAGATATTGCCAAACATTGTTTTCATCTTGATATAGACGTCTGTGGAGGTTGCTCCCAGAAGTATGTCGATATTGTTTATGGCACATTTCCCTTGGATCTTTAGAAATTTGTTTTGCTCTGAATTCGACAGCATTCCTAGCTACACTATCTATATCTGTATCACTTCTTGGACATTGTTTGTGGGCTCCAGAAGATGCGATACATACTGTAAGATTTTGATGTCTTTATTCCTTTTATTTTTCATGCTCCCATGATGACCCTTTCTGCATTGTATTCTCTGTCTGTCTTCATATCGGATGTTTTGGAGTCGCCAAAGTTGACCCATGCGTCGGTTTCCTTAACCGTTATTCTCCAGGGTTTCAAAATTACTCTGTCCTTCTTTATAATGGCCATTGAAGATCAGTGTTGCTTTTGAATGGAATGCCTGAAAAGTGGTCAGCGCTGGAGAAGTTTGTTAGTTACAGTACTAGTTACAGGCATTAGTCAGAATTTGACACATAATCAGCTACTGTGCATGATCATATGGTGGAAGATGGAAGTGGTGTCAATCGATACTCCCAGATTATGCAGTTGGAATGTATTGAATCGGTCGCTGTTGTGCAACTTGTAGATGCCCGTGGAGGGTTGGGGAGTAGTTTTGACGCTTACATATTTTTCTTGTTTCATATTAACATCTTTTTCTAGCATCATCATTAAAAAGTCAAAATTAATTCATTTCATTTCCCCTAAATAACTCAAACTTGAAAGCCAATAACTAACATGCCCTATACCCTCCTATACTCAAAGTTAAAAACTATAGCCGCGCTCAAAACAGTTTCCCTGTGACACTTTAAAAAACAATAAGAAATCTACCTCTTAAATCTTAGACCACGTGTTAAAGTGAGCAACTTAATCAGTTCCTCGGCCATTATCCATCAAGGGTTGTTTGGAGGTGGGGATCTACTGTTGGACTTTTCGATATTTTTATGACTAATATTTCTTTTTTCATACATAAATCGGATATTTACAAATCTTCCAATGACAATACGCAGGCCCACTCCCACTACCATTTCATTGTTTAATGTTATAAAATCGGCCCCAAAATGATTTCATAAATCATATTAAATGTCTCTCAGACAGGAAATGAAAGGTGACACTGATGTTCTTCTTGGTAGGAAGACTAAAGAACGCCACGAGACTTATTCTGTCAATGAGATCTCGTGTGACGATTCGGCAAAGTCACTATAGGCTTGGTTCAGCAAGTCACTAAGATCTGTAGAAAAATACTTTTGAACATTTCAATGTGATTAATCTGACAGGAAAATAATGACCAACTGAAGGATGATTGGCAGTGTAAAACTCGTTCATCATAACACAGTTGAGATACTGCTTCCTAACCTGTCATTTCACCAGTTGCTAATGCGAACAAATTGGAAAAAAAAATCATAAAAGAGGTCAAAGATTCGTCTTTGATTTAAACAATAAACCATACTCTGAACTATTGCATTTTGCCAGTGTTTCATCCTTTTGTATATTTAGGTTGAAGATCACGACACTTGATACTTTCAAGATTTGAATCATGTAGTGTCCACTTTACATAATTGATCGTGTATTTATTAATCCTCTCTTTCTTTAATGTTTCACAACCTCCACGGAGATTTCGAAGTGAAAGAACAACCGTGTATTTTCATGCAGTTTCTGGGTATGCATCAACACAACTTTGGAAATCTACCGGCAAAAATTTTAACCTGCTTAAACCTTATTTAAAGACCTGGTCTGTTGGCAGTTTATTTAAATCATTAATTAATAAACGAAAAGCCTAGCTGCTGATGCCACAATAATAGGTCGTGAGCTTTTAGCATTTAAACTTGTTTAAATTTTTGTTTTAGCTTTTTATGTTCGATGTAAATAAATTTCGTTTAGTCATGCATGTCTAGTGGTTTAGTTGGCTTGATTCTTTGTTGCTTTAAGTCCACATGTCGTATATGCTTTCATTTTTACATTTATACTTGCGATAGCTTGTTTTGATAAATCCTGTTGTTTTCTTTTTTTACACAAATGAAGTTCTTGAACAGAATAATATTTACACATTTAGACATTTTTAAACGATAAAACACCTTATATATAAACACCCATATTTGTCTTTTTGTGCATCACGCCTGCCAAAGAAGAGGTCGCGAGTTCGAAAATGAAGGGACAAGAAGAAACCTCATATCTACTATCCACTCAGAAGCTAATGATATAACACATTATACACTATCCACTTAGGTACATGCGCTTAGCAACACATAAAAATATATACATCAACAAACGTACAAGTAGGTATAAAAGCACGCAAATACGCACAATAATGTTTTTATTCACAATTATTGCAACAGTCAAGTGGTGACGTCATATTCACTTACGCCCTCTCCAAGGCGTTCAGTTCATAACCTCCCTACGACAGTGCCAAAGAGAGATGGGACAACATCAGAGATACTGTGTACAGCACAGCCACAAGAATCTTTGGTAAAAACCAGATAAAGAAAAATGACTGGTTTGACGCCAATTCCGCCACACTCATACCAGCAATAGAAGAGCGTCGCAGTACTCACATGGAATACAAGCATTCACCCTGCCAGAGGACACTACATGCATATAGGTCTACCAGAAGCAAAGTGCAGAGGTTAGCACGGTAGTGCGCCAATGAATACTGGCTTCTGCTCTGTCAGACCATCCAGTCAGCAGTAGACAACGGAAACATTAGAGGCATGTATAATGGCATAAACAAAGCAATGGGTCCAACGAAGAAAGTGATAGCTCCACTGAAGTCTTCTGCAGGAGAGATCATACACGACAAGGGCAAACAGATGGAGCGCTGGGTGGAGTACTACTCCGAACTGTATTCCAGAGAGAACAACGTGGCCAACGATGCCCTCAATGCCATCGAAAACCTCCCTTATTTGATTAAACTGGATGAGAAACATACTGCGGCAGAACTAAAGTTGGCTTTAGAGAAACTGACCACAGGTAAAGCCCCAGGAAAGGATGGTGTCCCAACAGAAGTCATCAAGTGTGGCGGCAGTGTACTGTTCACACACCTTTATGATCTTCTCTGCCAGTGCTGGGATGAAGGTACAGTGCCTCAGGACATGAGAGACGCCAACATCATAACTCTGTATCAGAACAAGGGCGACAGAAGTGACTGCAACAACTATAGGGGCATATCACTTCTCTGCATCGTGGGTAGAGTCTTCGCTAGAGTCATCCTGAACAGACTGCAGACGCTTGCTGACAGAGTGTCTCCAGAGTCTCAGTGTGGGCCCACAATCGACATGAACTTCTTCATCAGGCAACTGCAGGATAAGTGCAGGGAACAACACAGACCCCTCTTCCTGGCTTTTATAGACCTCTCCAAGCATTCGATCTGGTCAGCAGAGACGGACTCTTCAAAATCCTGACGAAGATTGGATGCCTTCCAAAGCTGTTAAGCATGGTCCAGTCCTTCCATGAAGATATGAAAGGCACAGTGCAGTACGATGGCTCATCGTCCGAACCATTCAACATCCACAGCGGAGTGAAACAAGGCTGTGTCCTTGCCCCCACGCTCTTTGGCATCTTTTTTGCTGTCCTGCTTAAGTACGCCTTTGGGACGTCCACAGAAGGGTTCTACCTGCACACGCGTTCAAACGGCAGGCTGTTCAACCTGGCACGACTGAAGGCAATGAACAAAGTAAGGAAAGCAACCATTAGGGACATGCTCTTTGCAGATGACGTTGCTATAGTCACTCACACAGAAGCTGAACTACAACGCCTGATGGACCGCTTTGCTAAAGCATGTGATGAATTCAAGTTGACCATCAGCCTAAAGAAAACCAACGTGATGGCTCAGGACGCAGACCCTCCCAGCATAATCATCAACAACTACAAACTAGAAGTAGTCAGTGAGTTCACTTACCTTAGCTCTACCATCACCAACAACTTCTCACTCGATGCCGAGCTCAACAAGCGGATTGGAAAGGCGTCAACGATTCTCTAGATTGTCGCAGAGAGTGTGGAACAACAGCAAGCTGACATTGAACACTAAGATTTCCGTGTACCGTGCCTGCGTGCTTATCACTCTCCTGTACGCCAGCGAAACTTGGACCCTGTATGCCTCTCAGGAGAAAATACTGAGTGCCTTTCACATGCGTTGTCTCCGTCGCATACTCGGGATCACCTGGAGCGATCGTGTGACAAACAGCGAGGTGCTTCAACAGGCCAAAATTCCCAGTATGGTCACACTCCTCCGCCAACGTCGCATCAGATGGCTGGGCCATGTGGGTCGAATGGATGATGGACGGATCCCCAAAGACTTTCTCTACTCTAAGCTTGTCTCAGCAGAAGATCAATCGGACGGCCACATCTTTGCTTCAAAGATGTCTGCAAGCACGATATGAAAGCTCTTGGGATCGAGGTCAACACCTGGGAAGAGCTTGCCCTCGAAAAGTCCAGCTGGCGACATGCTCTGTTCACAGGTCTGAAAGCCAGCGAGGAAAAGTTACGACAGCTCGCTGATGAGAAAAGATCTCAGAGGAAGAGGATGCAGTTCCAACCAAGACCTGACTCAAACTTCAAGTTCAGCAACTTCAGCAATGATTGCCACTCCCGTGTGGGGCTTTATAGCCACAGAAGACGCTGTACAACTACAAACTGGGGCACCTGTTATGGGTGCATTTCCATCGTCTCTCGGGACTAACGGAAGCCAACACACAAGTGGTGAACATTGAGTTCTTGAATGAAGCCTTTCACTATGGATAAAATGGAAATTTTAAAATGACCACACACGAACCAGACAAAATTGTATGTTTACCCACACACCAAATCATCAGCCAGCCCTTGGGGAAAAAAGTCTGTCAAAGCGTGTTCCAGAAGCGAGTACGGTTTTGCAACCACTTCACTTTACCTTACCGTCACGCTGATATATATATATATATATATATATATATATATATATATATATATATATATATATATATATATATATATATATATATATATATATATATATATATATATATATAATCGTTCCAAGACGATAGTCATCGGCAAGAAGGATTACTTCGACACAATAAGAATCGACTGCGAAACACACAGAAATCTTTAGGTTCAAACCATACAATTTCCTGTTTTCTTGCCTGACTATTGCAGTAGCCCATTTCATACCGGATTTAACCGAGTTGCTCCGTAATTATGCGAAAACTCCCGAGTCACTTTATACTCCAGCCAATCAAACGCTGGTAGGCATCTGTACATAACAAAATGGCATAGATTGTTATTTAGACGTATCAGATTAAAACAAATTAAGAAATGCCCGCTAAATGCCTGGGACATCTGCAGCTTTACCGTCGAAAAATATTCCAGGTTTGCCATACTACGGATTAATACGAAAAATTCCTTTTATTGGTAAACGAAACTCGATTTATGAAATGCGGTGTTATGGTAAAAAAAGGGATTAAATTTTTAACATCGACACCGTTTCCATACTCGCATGTGAATGTCCAGATGTAAAACAGCTCATAGCTATTCTCAAATATGGCTATAAAATCGAGAAAACAAGACAGGATAGTTCCAATATTAAATTTCATCAATATATGTGGCATCATCGCTGTTGAATAGACATATTTCAACTCTATAAACGAAGCTGAAGTAGTTGAAACAGTTGATGCTAATGCTGAATTGTCCGCCTTGTTTTGACCACTAGTCTGGTCCCCTGCTTAGTATGTTCCCTGCGATGCACTCCGCTATACTATACTATGGAGCATACTAAGCAGGGGACCAGACTATTTGCCTACCAGCTATCGATTGGATATTGCGGTCAGTTGACCACCCGCCACGTGATCAAAATTCCGAGCAAATTACGAAGTTCCCCGATGTCTCCATAAAATGGTCTGTTGTGCCAGTCGATTGGAAAGTTTCAAAAATGGCCCACAGATAGAGAGGTTTACCTACTGCGAATGTTTTAGCTAAAACAGAATTTGTCTACTTGGGACCTGAGACTGGATTGGGATACGAAGTACAGTGTTTCATTTGTAGTCTGACGTTGCGTAAGGATCGATTTATCTACAAAGATTCCGCATACATAATGGTCTCAACATTGTCCTTACCTTTCTATGGTGTTTCCACCCATCACACTACGGACCAGGCTTAATGGTACCTTAGAGAAGGTTGTACCGATTTCCAACAAGAAAGAATGGAAGACTTCTAAAACTGGTCATAAAAAAAAACGATGTACAATCTCGAGACTTCATTACGACTAGTATAAAAAGGGACAACGTCCAAGACCGATAGTTTATCGTCAGTACCAACACCAAACGTGAAAGATGAATCCTTTCTCACTTCAAGTATCGAGCAAGAGCAAGAGCAAACTCGAGTGCAATGTTGTGCCTTGCGAGTGCAGAGATCTCGTACACTATGACTCCAGTGATTCAGTACCACATCATCATGGAAACTTTGCTATAACTACACCTACCATGGAAAGTGATGATGATGGTGTACGTGTCAAACCTGACGGAATTGAAAGAGAAGCCACTCGTCACCTTTTCACATTATTTATGGATGTCATCCTCCACGGGAAACCATACGTTTACCACCTTATGGATGTCATGCAAAACTGAGCAAAGTCATAAGGATGTCACAGTACCCTTATCGAAATGAACCTATACTAAACGAATATTCGTTCCCAGTGCGTTTGCCTGAATACTGCAACTTTGAAAGTCAATTGCAACCCTTCCAAGGAAAATGGCCAAAATATCTGGGATAACCTACCTCCGAAGAATTAGCCAATGCCGGAATTTTCTACTTGGGCAAAGAAGATAAAGTCAAATGCTTCAGTTTCAGCGTGTCACTTCACGAGTGAGAGAAGAAAGATTGCGCTTACTTGGAACATAATCGATGATCTCTGGAATGTCACTACCTACCTTCAGTGGGACCTTATCATTGAAGTCACATACAATGTCGTTTAAAAAACCTGCTTGGCTAGGAATCAAACGTTGGACAACACCTAGACAAGTATTTAAACCCCATGTAAAAAGTAATATTCCATTATTACCAATCGGATTGCAAGAGAAGATCAACAAGGAAATTTGTCAGGGACTTGCTAGATTTAAATCTCAATTTGTGAATGTTGAACTTTTGTATCGAGAAATTTACAAAAGGAAAGTGACAAAAATCAACTAAATTAGATTTCTTTTGATCAAGACTTTGTTGTTCTCCATATTATTCCGCTTTAAACCGTTTACATAAAAAGATTTTAATGACATTCTTAACCGTTACACCGAATGGTTATGGTCAGAAATTACTCACTTTGTCCGTTACTTTCCTTCTAGAAGTGTTTGACTGACACATAGTCATGGATACTTCACAAGAGAACATTCGTGGCTTGCCTGTGGAGCTGCGACAACATATTTACCGAGAGCTGGTCAAAATGCAAGTGAAATGCAAGAAACAATTGCATCCTAACAATCATCAAATTTTAAGTTACCCATGGTATCTGAGTGCCATAAGAGACTTGATTTATTTGAAAGTGTTTAAATTGTCGGACCTTCAGCGACTACCTAAAGGACATAAAAACCCTAACTTTGTAAATTCTCACTTCATGATTCAAATAAATTGTGAAATTCCAGACGGCAAAGAGCTGGAACAGAATTAAAAAGTCTGTTCAAAATTACCATGGTATTTGAGGGAAAAACCAGTGGACATCACACCTTTTTCGAGAAGTCATTTATGATCGTTTGTTAGATATACCACGAAATTCTGTTTGTGTTCGGATACACTATAAACGGAAAGTGTCAGTATAAACTATACCCTTTTGAATGTCAAATCAATTATCCAATACAGAAAAAGAAACTTGAATAAAACTAAGGATATTCAGAAGTAGCCTAATATGGGTATAAAAACGGTCTACCATGCAACGGTATGTATCATTCGTGATACAACAGATTCCGTGGAAGGAAATCAATCACAGTATCCAAACGTTAGAGGATTACCATTCCCTTTTACGAGAAATGAGTCCAAAAAATTGGGGAAGACGTGTAGTGTGTGTCTTAATAACTTGCTTTCTGTGATTTCATTTACCGTTCGATTCCTTGTGATCTTTACGAACAGTACCTACCACCCACAAAGCATGAAAGTGGTCCCTTTAAATGTACACGAGAGACTCATTCTCGTCAAAGTTGTGTGTTTTCATCTGGATACTTCTCGACCTCTACTGGAAAACAAGATTCGTCAACCTTTAGGTACTAAAGATGTGTATGACGATGTGTGTGTAGCTTGTGACTTACACCCTCACTAGACAGATGTAAGTGATTAGAAGTGTTGGGGTTTCGATGCTTGGACTAAAGAAGTGGCTTACTGTGCCTTAGATTTGTAATCCTAAACAATTAAAACGTTCAAGGAAAAAAATCACTTTTAAACCTGTGTTAGTGACAGCACCAGAAGACGAAGAACATACTGACACCGAGGAAAAACCACTCTCTTCAGAACAGGGCCGTCATTGACATCGCCAAAGTTCCGTCCCGGGGGGGGGGCCATGTTTGACTGTGCCAAGGAATATACAGACTCTCAAAACATTACACACTGTCCCTAGAACCTCACTTTTTGATCACAAAAATATTGTACAGAGACTTGTCTATATTCCTTATGATTGTTTTGATGTGTCTTTTATTCATGTACTTACCCATTTGGCTTTTATGTAATGTTTTATTTAGTGTTGTTCACAATGAAAAATGACAATGAACGTGTCCTGAAAGAAGTATAGTCTTTTCTGTATTCTTGTCAAAAGTGAAATTCCTTACACTACTATGGCTACCTCTGCTTTCTTTGCTCCCTCTTCCTCCACTTTTAAAGTGATCACGAACACTTAGATCGTGCTAGTTGGAGGCATTGCATTTTCAGCATCCCTCTAACATACCATTTTCCTGGACCTAGCGGTTCAGGCAAAAAAGAATTTGTCAAACGTTTGATCGAACATAAACATTTGATCGATCGTCTACCTCAACGAATTGTGTGGTGTTGCAAAAGAGTGGCAATCGGAGCACAGCCTTCAAGAGAAAGTCAAGGTGATTCCATCCTTTTCGTGGAAGGTATTCCTGTCGAAGACGATGGAATCGTGTCTGACCCCAGTCAAACCCATTTGATCATTTCTGATGACATATTAGGAGAAAACAAAAAAGAAATTAAACTGTGGTTAAAGCGCAAAAGTCATCATCGTTATGCCAGTGTCAATTACAATACCCAAAATATGTTTCAACAAAATAAGGCCCATCACACCATTAGTCTCAATGCTCGATACGAGGTCTTGTTAAAAAATCCTAGAGATAAATCGCAAATGAAAGTCTTAGCCAAACAGTTAGGAACACCTTGGAAAACTCATGCGTACGAAGATGTCACTCAAACCCTACACGCCTATTTACTCGTGGATTTAAAACCTACTACCCCGATTATTTGCGATTTCGTACCCATCTGTTTCACCACTGGTGCCAAGACGGAGAGAACCTGTCGTGTACACGTCCCCGATGTCGACTTGACAACCACCATAAAAAAATCGATAAAAACTTCGATCACTTTGGCTGTCTAATACAGTATCAACATGACGTTTACAAATACGTGCCCGTGTCTTAGAAGACAGTCTCAAAGAAGTCTTAAGATGGTTTACGGTAACAGCATGTCAATTAATCCAAGGCATCATTCACATTCCACATCAAACCAAATGCTTTTTTTTAACAGAAACATAGTAGCCTTGACGGAACTTGTCGATCCTCGCATTGACACTCAAACCAAAAAACCAAATAATTTAAAAACCTGGAGGTAGCGGCTCTCTTAGAGGTGTTATCGTTCGTTCCTTCTTAAAATGGGATCCCAATACTTCTAAAGTTCTCCCCAAGATAAAGCCACTACCCGAATTACCCGAAGAAAAAGAAAAAGTTAAACGGTGACAAGACCCGGTCTCAGCCTCAAAAACAAAAACAAAAGTACCATTAAAAACAGTTTCTACCCACAACAGTGTCTCCAAAAACTTCTCCTCCAGCGGTGATACTCTCTTTCTCTTTAGCGACAGTGTCCGCTGCTCACAAAGTACCTGCTCCCAAAATCAAAGTCCAAGAGAGATCAGACATGTTACGGGATTTGTCCAAGCAAGAACTGTCCCGATTTAGTCCATTGCGTGTTTTTGTTCTCCTGAACGCCCAAAGATGGATCCATCAAGAAGTAAACACTGTCACTATCGTCGTTCTTCTGTCCAAAAAGGAAAAGAAAAAAAGAAAAAGACTGCCACGTCATCCTAAAATCCCATAGCCAAACATCAACGTTACCCCCATAAAAGACACTCGTCCAAAGAAAAAAAGGATCCATCAAAGGAGAGGATTTGCTACGGTACTTCTCAAAGGAATTAATTTTAAAAAGATTATAGAAGATTCTATTGAACGATAAAAGAACGTACGTGGAGCGATATATGTCAGTGTAAGTTGTGTATCAAAAGACGGCTCCTTATTATTGTTGACCTTTCCAGTAAGGAAAAATGAAAAAGACAGTTTCTTCATCCGAAAAGACGCTTACCAATAAAAGACATCACTCCCAGAAAAGACACTCGTCCAAAGAAAAAGAGGATTCGCCAAAGAGGAGAATTGTTTGGTAAGTTTGGAAAACAAATTGTCACCTTTATGACGAAGCGATAGTCCCAAAAAAGGATAAAAAGCCGTGTGCCAAGTCACGAACGTTATTATATTTTTTGTTGTGTGACACGGAACAAACAAAGATGACCCCTAAACGAAGTGCACATCACTCTCTAGCTAAACAAGGAAAGAAAAGGAAAGAACTGCCTCTTCGTTTAGCCAAACATTGGGACATGTTTGTCTTGTTCAAAGCTCCTCCGTTCATGCTAAAACAAACGATTCATACTGCTTCCAAAGATGCCATCACTATCTTATGAGAATTTTGTCTGAATGTTTCGAAATCAACGTAACCTTTGTCTAAAAAACAGAAGAAATTCTTAGCCAAACATCCAGTCATTTTTAGCCAAATGATCCAAAAGAAAATACTCATACGGTGTTAGCACCATTGTTAAAAGCCAGAGATGTCCCCCTGGTTACAAGTCTCGTAGCGAGAGCTGCTTCACAAGGGATAAAATAAAGGGATGAAAAGAACCTCTGGGTCAAAAGATCTCAGATGTAACCTTTGGAATCTGATGGAAGGACAAAAACTCGCTTTAGTCCCTTACAAACGATGGATGGAACACTATCGTTGGCAATATAAACTGACTCCGAATTTACCTCTCAATCCTCATTTGACCGAGATGTCCCAGTTACAACACGAATTGCAATTGTTGATGGATCTAAGCGACTTGTCAGGAACCGAAAAATCTCAACGGTAGGTCAACTGTTGCAAAAACTCCAACTCTTTCACCAGAAAGCTTTAGACAAAACAGCTCCACCTACTCTGAAAGATTTTAAGACTCTGATGTAATGTCCATCACTACCACTACCACCACCCCAGTGGTCAAGACAGAATCAGCCCCACGGATGGCAGATGAAAAAGAGGCACGAGAAGTCTTTCAAACACCGGCAACAGCTATCATTCCTAGTAAGATTGAAGCGTCGTTGTTGACCATTTCCGCTGCACCCTAATGAGATGAACTTAAAGCTTGGGTTTAAAAAATTATGTCCACTAGTCCTTCGACAGAAGTGAAAAAGATGGGAAACCAAAAGTGAGAAAAGACAAGAAGACCAAAGCCATTCCATTACCACCAGTGTCATCACCATTACCAAAACTACGTTCCACTTCGACTGCCGTGGAACATCTCACCCCATCCAGAGTAGCAACTGCGAAGAGTGGATCACTTATTTAAAAAATGGAGATGGTGTTAGCCAGCATTTACAAAGATCAATCCCATCCTGCCGGTTACGAAGGAGTTCGGAAATTGTATCGTACTGCCAAAACAAGAATGAAACGTGTCCTTTTACCTAACGTGCAACGATGTTTACAATAACAAGCCATACCTTACACAAACTCATTCGACAAAAATTTTCTAGAAGTCGCAACCAAATGTGGAAAGCATCAATCATCAGTGGCAACCTGATTTAGCCGATGCCTCTTATTTGGTCACCTACGTTCGTGGCTACAAATATTTGTTTGTGTCGTTGATATCTTTTCCAAATTTGCTTGGGTCGAGCTATTGACTGGTGTTGAAATAAACTGGTCGTCACCCTATTCTATGGCAAACTGACAAAGGCGCAGAATTTATGACCCATACTTTCCAAAACGAATTAAAGAAAAGTGACATTCATTTTTCACCACTTAGAATACCGAAACCAAAAAACAATATCGTGGAATGTTTTCAATGCATTTGGAAAGAAATCGTGGAAATATTTTACGCATCAACACACTTCAAGTACATTGACGTATTTCCGCACCTCGTCCAATCGTACAACCAATCGTACCATCGGAGCATTGGACGTGCTCCTCCTCCTCAGAAGTTACTCCCTACAACGTAGCAACCTACTTCGAGCGACTTTTTGGTACGTCCCCGACGGTAACTGTCTCCAAGAAAGGCGGAATGGTGGCCGCAGAAGATTGGGTACGCATTGACAAAGCTAAACGCACTTTCGACAAAGGTTACTTATCCAATGGGATCACCCAATTGTTTCGTGTCACTGAACGACGTGTGCGAGACAGAAAGCATTCTCGATCGAAGAACACGAAAAGTGGGAAAACGCCGCGTCAAAGAAGTGGAAGTACATTGGAAAGGATATCCGTCAAGTTTTAACTCTTGGATCAACGCTTCTCAAATTATCGACTATAAAAAGAAGTGATCATCGAGACCTTCAACACAGCCTCAGCTCTTCTTTCCCCAGTTGATCTCTGCACGATCAACAAAAGCAACCTTGTGGGTGTGGTGAAGAGAGCGTGTGCATTAAATGCAAATCGTCTATTTATGTCAAATTTTTGTGGTGTATTGTGTCATCGCTGCTGTTATTGCCAATTTCAGTTTGAAACAAGGAGACAAACAATTGTGGACCATCTTAATCAGCAGTTGCATTGATTACCTTCTTCCCAATCCATCTCCTAAATATTCCTCTAACGGAAACAACGAGAGTCTTGTGTCCAAAGTTAGTTGCCACAGTCACCGTAACCATTCTCTTTCAGACAATCCTCTGACTTCCCGTGACTCCTCGGACACTAGAACTGGGGAATTCTGAGCAACCAATTTTACTTTACCTTACCCAGAGATAGTTCCATGGGGGTGTTTCTCAACAATATTTTGTGCTGTTAAACGGCCAAATTACCTCAGACAATCCTATTGGATCACAAAGCAAATTGTGAAGTGGTTTTGGTGGAAATGAATTACCTTTCACAAATAAAAAACATCGTTGAAAATCAAAACAATTTGACGATAGAAGTTTATGACAAACAAGTACAAAAAGCCATGGATGAACACAGTAATGAAACTGACTTCATGAAATCAAAAGAACCCCAAAACTAAGCGAACCACTAATATGTTGACTATAGCACCCGCCAATAATTTCATGCATTTCTTGTTCAGTGAAGTGAATTTGTACTTGAATAACAAACTGGTCAGCAGTAGAATGGATATTTACCCTTATCAAACGTACCTGGAAAATCTCTTTACGTACGGAAAAGAGGCCAAGAAAACTCATCTGGGTGCTTGCATGGTTTGGAAAACTGACATGTATGATCACCTCGACGACACATCAACTGTAGCAGAAAGGGGTTTTCCTCACAAGCAAGGACGTAGTTTAGAATTAATAAATCGCTTGCTTTTGAACATGTGGTTGCAAGACAAGTATTTTCTGAACGAAGTGGATATTCATCTGAAAATGAATCGTAGCAATGCGACCTTCCATATGATGGCTGAGGCCAACGAGTACAAAACCATTATCCAAGAAGCCAGACTTTACGTGCGCCGCGTAGAAGTGTTACCTAAAGCAGAAAACGACATCAATCACACTTTGAGCAGAACAACCTCCGAGTTCCGCTACGACGTGTAAAATTGAAACATTAAACCATTGCTGGTGGACTCCGATACAGGATCGAAGATCACTTGTTCCAAGGACAGTTACCTAAACTTTTAATCGTTGGTATCTTCAGCAATGCAGCCCTCAACGGAGCTGTCACTGCCAATCCTTTTCAGTTTAAACACTACAAAGTGTCCAAGATCAAATTCAGTCGCGATGTCAATATGTTGTGTACCAGACCCTTTCAACGTAACTTTACCCTGAAGAATTACTTGAGATCGTACTTATCCCTGTACGAAGCTACAGAATAACTAGGAACCAACACCAGTCACTGTTTTTCGTGCAAAGATCATACTGGCGGTTAAACATCAAACCAAGGCAGCGACAAGGGACATTTCCACCCTATAAAATCTGGTCAACTGCGTGTGGAAGGCCAGTTTGCAGAAGCTTTCACCGACACGGTGAACGTCATTTCGTGTACCGAATTCGATAATACCATTGAAAGCAACCGTTGGACAGAAGTAATTCTTGATTATTATAAACTATGGAAAACACTTATCCTTCTTTGAAATATGAAGAATCTATGGCAATGGAATTGGAGGAGACCGTGAAAGGAGAACCCCCAGACCAAGACGAAGAAAATTTGGTGGTCACATCTAGATAGTCAGAACAAGAACAACATTTAGTGTCCTGTGTTGCCGAACACCTATCGAATACAATTACGGAATTGGTCAAGAAAGAATGCTATGATGTCGAAACAATCATGCCAGTAAACTTCAACATGATAAATGTCTGATGATGAACCAAGAAGAAAAATTGGATGAGTATCTGGACGAGGCTTGGAGTCTCCTTTCAGAAGAAGCAGTGTTGCATGAGTGGTATAAATATTTGCGTGATCATTCTTGTCCCCCATTGTTTCTATGGAGATCTATCGCATAGAAAATTTCTTAGCCCAGAGTAGAGAAACAAACCAAAGAAACGGTTATTTGTCAGATCTTTTCAAACAAAACGTCAGAATTGAATTTATGATATATCATTACCTGTGAAACAAAAAACTAAAAAACAAGAAAAATGGATACATATGAACTTTATAACCTTTAAAAAAAAGTCTGTATACTGCTTCTTGTAATCCTGTCGTGTGTGCTAAAGATGAACTACCTGAATGAAATTACAAGGCACAGATCCCATGGTGTGTGGACAATAATGTCTGAATTTTCTTCATCAACGCAGTCTGGGATACTCTTTAGAACATTTAGTAACTTATTCTGATCATCACTCTTCTAGAAACAATGAAAAAGTAGATCGATGATTTTGTGACAGCTAAGGTTATCTCTTATCCTTAGCTAGGAAACATATCTACTGATGTGTGTGTGTGTATGTGTGCGTGCTTGCATGCGCGTTTGTTGGTGAGGATAGTATATTTGAGAGTTTTACGCTTGCTCGTTTTTTGGTATAGAGAGTATAATGTGTATGTGCTTCATGCATTTTCATTCGTTTTTGTGGATAATAAGTATGGCATGTTTTATGCATTCGCGACAAAAACCCTTTTTATGGCCACTCCACTGCCTCTAAAATATTTTTTTTATCTTGCCTGAAACAAGTTTTAGTTGTATAATTTATTTTTAACTCAAAAAACATTATTCTCTGTTGCAAGAAATCAGAACCTTGACGTCACCTTACTTGTTCCATTCCTATTGCTCCCATACAAAACTCCCATTAAGGCTATAGTAGTCCCAGGGTGTGCCATTTGACGCTATAAATCTTGACGCTATAGTACAAAGTAGGGTCCCGTAACGCTAATTCCCATTGACGCTATAATTCTTGACGCTCTAGTAGAAAAAGTAGGGTCCCTTAATGCTAATTACCATTGACGCTATAGTATCTGTTATTTTATTTTTTTATTTACAATTTTTCAGTTTCTGCGAAGGTCGGTATGAGTTTAAGTAATTTCAGTACTACTTTAAGTCTTGGTAATATTTTTACAATTTATCTATGGAATTTTTTTCGGTCTCCGCTAAAGTCCAGTGCAATTTCAGAAATTAGTGCTACACTTTGTCTTTGCCATTTCTGACAACTAATACATCTGGCTAGTTATCAGTTTCCATTCAAGTCCGCTAAATGTTTCGGAAATTTAGTGCAATATTTTAGGTCACGGCAATCTAAATACAATCTTGAGGAGTCCTTTTCAGTCTCCGCTACAGTTTGGGACATTTTGGTAATCTTAGTACTATTTTTAGACTAAACAAATATAGTTTAGTCTTCTGGGATGTGTTCAGTCTCCGATAAGTTCTGGGACAATTTCGTAATTTTAGCGTTACTTTTAGTTACAGTCATTTGAATATAATGTTCTGGATTTTCTCTGTCTCCACTGCAGTCCGGGACAATGTCGTAATTATAGTACTACTTTTAGTCTAAACCAATGTAACCTAATGTTTTGGGACATGTTTAGTCTCCTTTAAATTCTGGGACAATTTCGTAATTTTAGCGTTACTTTTAGTCACATCCATTTTGGCGTTAGTCTTTTCCTTGATTATAACTATCAATAGCATCATTATAATTATGCAAATTTATGAAAACCGCCAACATAATTACATGTCTAGGTATTGCTTTTTATAAATCTCGGGTTTGTATTAATACATGTCTGTCTCAGTCTCTATTGTGTTTGTTTCTACCTAGAGTGGTAGCCACATGTGTTCTAGTCAGCCCTTGGCAACATTGTTACCAATCTCCATTACCGTGACGTCATCTAACCTGTTCCATTTCTCTTGTCCCTATACAAAATTCTCATTATCGCTATATTACTCCGGGGTGATTATCTGTCGCTAAAATAACGCCTGGCTGATTTTTAATAATTCCCATTGTCGCTAAAGTACCACTCCAGTTAACCCAGACGTTGCACAAACTGGTTGAAAATATAAAAATTTATTGCACCGAAAATATCTATCTCGCAGACATACCTTTAAACATTTTGTGTCTACCTGTCAACAGATACAGAGCACATGAAATTCTTGTAAAATCAAGTCAACTAAGCAATGTGGATGACAATAGTTGTACGCAAAATATCTTACTGCATATTTTGGCATTGAATAGGTCAAAGTGTACCAGAGTGGCTATATGAGTGTACGGGTTTACGTTTACTTTCGATTTAAAATATGTTATCTAAATGATTGGAGATAAATCATTCAAACAATAAATTCCTAAGACACGACGATAGAACTTAAATTTCGTGGAGTTATTTGGAAATTGGATATAAAAAGGGAACATGATTTTTTCAAAACGATTGATTACTGGCGACGAAGAAAAGGGACGTGCATACTTCATTCTGCAAGATAATCAAGGTCTGACAGAAGAGGGAATTTAAGATTGAATCAACGCATAATGTCTTACGTAATGCTTACGTTTGGGTCACAGGTTCAAAAAAGAACAGGACCCCTCACCCAGTGGCTGAGTGATCAAAAGTGCTCACAGTTACGGATCACTGTCATCTCACATCTGTCTGCGTGAGTTTGCGTTTCGGGTTTGGCCGATGTGGGTATGTGAGAAAGCTTGCCAGTAGCTTCTCGTGGGTCGTTGATTCTTTCAGGGGTTTTCCCAGGTTCTTTCTCTACCATTGATTCTGGCCGACATGGATAGCCTATCTTGTGTTGAAAAATGGCGTTAAACCCTGTAACAACAAAATAAAACATATATTACACAGCCCGTTCCAAGACACTTAAAATGTTACTTAAGAAATTAGTTTCAGGCAAACAAGATGTTATGAATGATGAAAGCATGACGATACGGTTTCATCAATACATTTCTGATTCAAAAATTCGGCAAATCTACTGGTGGCGACTGTAAACTATTTCTAATGTCGTTTGTTGTGGTGGTAAAAATGGATGGAATTATTGGCGACCACTTTAAATTTTAAAAGTCATTAAATAGTTTTGAGGACTGGACACTGCTCCAAATACCGATTGCTTTATATACGAAATAAGAAAACAAAATATGATTCCATCAGCATATATCATTCCATAGCATTTCGTCGAAAGATAGACAGCGAAATGAAAGATGACAGAGGTACAGAAATAAGAGTTATATAGACAAGAAAGAAAAACAATGACAGTGTAATCTTACCCGCAAATGATTTGAAAGAAATAATGATCGCGAAGTAAATAATCACTTGTTAAGATCATGAATGTTATATTAACCGACTTAATATTTCTATAAATATAAGTTATGAATTGTTTTATCCTTATTGATGCTGTATATCTTCACAAATGCAACAACATCGCAACTAATACTAAAATAAGCCAAACGGTATAATCATCCTTGAGAGAAACAACCCGTAAAGCTGTTTACAAAAGCCAGATTTGACACTGTCAGTGGTGTTAGGAAATGCTGTTTGCAAAAGCCAGATTTGACACAGTTATTGATATCATGCAACGATGTTTGCAAAAGCCATATTTGAATTGATGCTGCTACTACCTTTTTGGATATCTCAAAAAATGTTTGGCAATAATTATTACTCCTTTACGTTAATGAAAAAATGACTCCATGTTACCTTTTCCAACAATAGAATCTCCACAAAAAAAAGCACTTCTTCCTTTACCACTTCCTGCTAAACTTGTTTACCAAATTTTCAATCAAAACACTAGTAGCTGATAAGTCGTATTTATATTGATTATAATTTTGGTAACTGTAAAACCATTTTCTCTGAGCAATCGTTTTAATCTTTCATCTGATGTTACCTTTCTCGTACGTTTGAACTGTTTGTCATTAACTTTTTTTCCAATCATTTTCTCCAAAATTTTGTTGTACATCTTATTATCGAAGCTTTATTTCTTTCAACACTTTCGAAAGTTTTTGCAGTTTGACAAGCTTAGTTCGATCGGTCACTTTAAGCCATCTATTTGTCACACATTTTAATCTATGATTTAAGCCATCTATTTGTCACACATTTTAATCTATGATTTAAGCCATCTATTTGTCACACATTTTAATCTATGATTTAAGCCATCTATTTGTCACACATTTTAATCTATGATTTAAGCCATCTATTTGTCACACATTTTAATCTATGATTTAAGCCATCTATTTGTCACACATTTTAATCTATGATTTAAGCCATCTATTTGTCACACATTTTAATCTATGATTTCATATATTCTATCCTTGATTCAACAATCTTAACAGTATTTACATATCATTCTAATTCTCTTTCTTACTGTATAATAACTTACGCTCTCTAGGTTCTTCGTTTTGAATTTGTTAGTGTTGACTATCCAATTGTGTCAGCCTGTCTTAGTTTCTTCTTAAATAGTTCCTTTGTGTAGATTGTAAACATCTCTATTTCCATGTGAACTCTTAGTTGCCGTTGTTTTGTACGGCAGTAGGATCAAACGGCTGTTGCACAGAACTGTTTAGAAGTTTACAATTTGGTGATATCCTTATAAGTAGTTGTTTGGGCCAGCCTAAAGACACGAGGAAGTTACTTTCACTTTTATCCCTAGCTACTGAGACGAAAGATTTTGATTTTGGCCATTCCTTCTGTCAATTTTTAAAGACCAACAGATAATATTGTTAAAAAATCATTGAAAATAATTACAAATAAACGTTCATGGGCATTTGTTTGTTATGTATCTAAATGAAAAGGAAAACAACAAAACAGATTGAAGACACTGAGACATTGATCAAGTGCTTCTAATTTTCTTTTAATTCGCGTCTTTCATTTTTCGATATATTTCTAATAGATGCCAGAGCCTTTATCACTTGCTTTTCATATCTCATATTTAAATGGCGAAAACATTTTCTCCATTGTTCTTGATATGACATATCGAAAAAAAGGACAAAAGATGAAATGACCTGGATTTAAATCAATAAGTCTTAGCCAACTCTAATAATAAAAAAGCAATTCATTAGATGCGTAACAGGATGAAGTCGGGTGGGATTGAATCTATGGACGATGGATAACAGAAGCCAGTGAATGAAATGCTTATTTATGATGCAAAATAATGATGACTGAGTCTCTGACAATGCACCTTACACACCTACTTCCACAAACTTTACTTACACAACAACAAAAATCTCTGTCCAACACATGCACACAAACTTCACCAACATATGTAACGCATAGTATAATTCATCAATGACTGTTATCTATGCATTCATCTATGCATAGTTCTGAAGAAAATATTGCAAATGGTATCATTTATCAATGGTCATGATCAGGGACATTGTAAGAGCATAGACTGTGTCAAAATAAATCTCTTCATGTATTAATTTATCAAAAAATGTAATCAATGTAAATTTATCACCAAGAATAATAGTGGGTTCCATAGCTCCGGAGATAAACTACGGATCGTCTCCTCTAAAGTAACTCTGTGGATAATAGTTATACCCTGCCAATAAAGGCAGCGAAAGAACGGAGACCATCTAGCATATCCTAAGAAAGCTAAATATGTTATACTCCCTTTCGTGGATCTTGATTCCACAACTGAAATAGTGTAATTGGTCTCCTAGGGACGATTAGACAAATCCGGATCCGATTAACGTTTGGATACTTAATAAAACATACATATCTTGAGGCCATTATTTGAACGTCTTGAATCGACTTTCAAAGTGACACAAGTCAAGAAAAGCCAGAGGATACGTGTAGTCTTTGATTTGAACATCCCGATGAGATAATCCATAGTATGTTTGCAAGTGCATGGGTAGGTACCAACACGGCATAACTATTGCCAGTAAATAGATTGGTCTTGCTGCATCGATTAAATGGAAAGGTAAGGCACATGAACTTTTAATGGTGGAGGAGCAGCAAGGTCGTTATGTATTGTTGATATCGCATGGTACCGCATTACTCTGGTAGCATAACACTAAAGTTGAATGAATCTGGAATCTGTAATGTCCCTCGCTCAGTTGCTGTGTCGAATTCTTTGCTGTTGGTGAAAGTGTGTTGACCTCAGAATTGAACCTGGATTCCATAGTGGGTCCTTACTCAGTTATTCTGTTGGATTATGCATTGTTTAATATAGGCGTTTGTTTTCGCAATAAAGTTTTGGTCTTGGAACTTTTTCCTTTCTTATACTGGAATTCAGTTTGTCCATACAGTAAATTGTTGTGGTCTGAAAGTTGCATGTATTTCTGGTATGTAATCTGATCGCACTTTTCTAAAGGTTTATTGACAATCTGGTGATTTTTAAACGTAAAATTTTGTGTGGGTTCAATATTTCCATGCAAAAAGCTTGATCATGCTCGGACTGTAAAACTTCTTTCAACACGTCAAATTTCGTCACTTCACTCCAACAATAATAATGATTTGACCTTGCATGTGTCCATCTCAGTCAGTATTTGTGTCCCTAATCTTTGTCCACTGCTAGCAACACTCATAATAACATCTTCTGGGTTTTCATTAGTCCATACTCATAAACGGTCGTCTTCGGTGTTTGACTTTTTTCCAAGAAGATCGCTGTGTATACAACTGTCAGTGTCAAACTTAGGAACTCGATCTCCTAAATAATCCAAGGCATCATACATTTTTTACACAGGTATTGGTTGTGGCATACGCTGATATAATGACATTTCTAAAATTTGGAGATCTGACATCTCTGTCGCTTCTTCGTTATTTACCAAGATCTAGTCTTAAAGGAATATTTAAAAGTATTTAAGTAATTTTCTTTCATTATTTACAAGTTGAAAGTTACGATTTGGATCTGAAAAGTGTTCTGTCTTGGATAATATCGGACATTGCGTCAATTTTACCCAACAATTAATTATACTTTTAGCGAGTGCTCGTCTTCCTTTGTTCTTTTCAGCGTGTTCCAAACGTGATGCCCATTTGAGTTTAGCATCGTTCTTTTGATCAGTCTTTATTTTCTAAGAGTCTGATACCAAGAAAGATAGATATTTTATGCTTTAGATTTAGGAATTAGTTAACGTAAGCGAAAAAATCTGGACTCGAATTGTCGTCCTTTCGTTATTGTTCTCTAGTAGGGAAGTGTCAACTTTCGCATACTTTTAGCAAGCGATATCCACGATCGATAGCATGAAACAATTTGACAGTACTCACGTTCTTGTGAAAGCGCGTTCTTCTTCCGTATGGCAACAAAATGGTCTCGATTAAACGTTTCAGCATAAATGCGACAGTAAGAAAAGAAAGCATCAGTTTTCAATTAGCAGTGATGTGGTAACAAAGATGATACATGTCTGGGTAACACTCTGCATTACACCTTCGTATTTACGAATGTATTCCACTTCTATGTGCTCCGTCGGCATTTCAGGGTGACCGGTATGAAATGGAGAATATATGAAAAGTCAGTAACACAACGAATTCTCAATGATGTATTTGATTTGGTCTCCTAAAGATCTATCCACGGCATACAACAAGCGTATCGCATTGGTTCGGCCTCCAAACAAATTGGCCAGTGAATTCAAAAGTTTAGTACACACCGTATGTTTTGGCCATGCGTCTATATTCTGGATCAGTTTTGAAAGGTCGATTGCAGTCATGTTCCCACATATTTATCATTTCATATCCATAACTTATTTAGGCCATTCGTCTCTGTTCTGGATCGGTTTTGAAACGTCGATGACAGTCGTGGTCTCTCATATCTACCGCTTGATACCCATAACTTTATTAAATTTCATGTGTTTTTGCTAGAGCTCTTCAATAATAAACTCTGAGAAATGAACTTTCGCGTGTCTGAGGAAAACACGTAAGGCATTTGTGAAGTAAACATTTCTGGAGTTCGTATACTGTCCATAGAAATGGCTCGTTTCCAATATTGTTTTCTCCACCGTTTCTGTCATGGTACATGTTGTTGTCTTCACTTTCATACAGGTTATGGAGCCATTGCAACAAATCATGTTGTTACTGGTAATGTTATCAGTGTCCTTGATGTTGACACACACGGATATATTTTCTGTCTGGTATATTAAGTCCTCGAAACAAGAACTCTCCATGACTGACTTGAAGGTATACGTTCAAAAAGTATCCGGGGGGGACCCAAACATTTTGAAGTTCTTGCATTTCACGACTGCCATACACGGTCTCTTTCGAAACGCGTGGTTGCTGAAAACACAGTTCTACATCTTTCTTTGTTGGAATTTGCCCGCTTTTCCAAAATAATTTATATAATGTTTTCCATTTTGCTGAATCGCTCTTCAACCCGCGACGCTAGCACGATCTAAACATATTTGATATTGTGAATTATTAACCTGGACGATAATTATTTTGGTAGTGCGGAGTTCATCCATCAAATAAAACTTTGCTGCGTCTGTATAATATCATATCAAATTTGTCGTTGGATTGTTGGACGTATTGGATTTTGCGCATGATTCTGGATTGTGTTAATTCTGCCGATGTACTCGATCCAGACAGGAGATTTCTAACTATCGTGATTGATTGAAACTGAAACTGTATTCATCTTTATCTCGGCACTGTCGTTGCAATATTTCTAACAATGAATCCACAAATCTGTAAGGAAACCTGCTGATTCTGATTCCCCTGGTGACATCTGAGACGTCGAACTGGTTTGAAATTTTCTGGAAGTCACATTATGTACAAGCTCTGATAAGAAACACTGATTGTTCTCAATAAAGTCAATTTTATTTCATTTTGTGTCTCGCAATCCAATGTAAAAAAAAAATTCCTACAGCTATTAAACTACTTTCTTTCTTGGTTGATCTTGACTTACTTATTCATGCGGTTGAGACAGATGGTATAGGTTTACTCAGGTCATTTTCGAAATCAATAGTATGCGCTTGTGCTATCGCTTCAGTTAGCGTATGAGGCAATGCCAACATTTCTGGTCATCCTTATATATAGAGAACTTCCCAACGTAAGAGATTATATTCGTCCATCTTTCAGATGGTGACCAATATGGAAGAGTCAAAAGAGATTACGTCAGAGATTAATAGAAAGTCATTCGATGGTATATCTGCATCAAGACTACTACTACTGTAGTATTATATTCGTCCATCTTTCTTCATCTTTCGTCCATTTTATCATTAGATTATATTCGTCCATCTTTCAGATGGTGACCAATATGGAAGAGTCAAAAGAGATTACGTCAGAGATTAATAGAAAGTCATTCGATGGTATATCTGCATCAAGACTACTACTATTGTAGTAGTATTCAAGACAGGTATTGTACCTGTCGATAAAAAGACATTGGACTTCAGAATATAAACAAGGTCAAAGAAATTGAAAAAAGTAGAGAAGAGAGAAAAAATAGATACACCTGTCACATTGACCCGTCAAATTAAAAGTATAGGAGATACATGTTGCCAAAAGTGAACATAAGTTATTCCCAATCAGTTGTACCGACATTGCGATTTCAAGAAAAACATGTTCCTGTGAGATACGCGTGCTACGTGGAAAGCAAGCTGTTGTGCGTTTTCGGAATAAAAAACAGTCCTTCAGAGATAGAGGCAGAGAGTGTAGGCAGGCAGGCAAGAGTGGTCTGTGAGATCCTATTCGGACAGAGTGCCCATATGTAATCATGTAACCCCTATTGAGGTCAGTCACTTGTATCAACGCTAAAATTTACGCTCAATTGTAAACCTATGGATAATTTTATCATGAGATTTCCCATAAGAGGCCAGATTGTCATTTCAATGTAAATACAAGGTTTTGTTAATTCCCGTGAGTTCACAGAATGCCACATTGACTACAACCTAACCCGTCTTACTTCTATTCGGCACTAATGTGGACACGCCTCACCACTGTCCTCGTGGGTTCGAGTCTTGGCTCGATCAAAGTATTTGAGAAAACTTGTCAGTAACATCCCATGGGTTAATGGCTATTCCTAGCTACTTACTCCACGAAATATGCTGGCCACCATGTTTGGATGAAAACGGCGTTTAACCCTACAAAACCAAACCATATTATCTGGGCATGAAGTATTTGTGAGAACAACAGACATTTACATTTATTTCTGCTGAAACGTCAAGACCTTGATGGGCAAGTCAACAACACTCAATAAGAACACTATATCAACATCAATATTATTTCTAATACTCAGCCAACAATAACATTGCATCAACAACGTTCTTTGCACAAATCATCGAACAAAAAACACTCTGGTGAACAGAGATCAATTACAGATAACTTGACCCTGGGAAAACAGTGTACAAGTTCTGATAAGAAACACTGATTGTTCTCAATAAAGTCAGTTTTATTTCATTTTGTGTCTCGCAATCCACCACATTTTTATGCAATGATAACATTATCCCTATACTGTTTCATTCCATAAACACAGCCACATCAGTCTAAGAAATAAAGCCCGAATGAGACCATACCTCGATTTATATGTTGGCTATCCTGTACATGTTATATTAGTTTTATATGTAATTGTCTGTTTCTGAAATGCTTCATAAATTTATTAACTATTTCGACTTTTATACTGTATGGATTACGCACCAAATTAAATAAGATAGGAAAGTATCTCACTTTGTGTTATATTTGCGGGAACTGTGTTATAAATACGTGTACATTCTTGTGATGGATATACATTTTAGTTATAGACATTTTAATGCTTATGCCCAGAAAACTATAATTGTGTAATAGCATTGTTATCAAACGAAAAGAAATGCAAACAAAATTGACTATAAAAAACAAATGTTAATGTGATTTTATGGAGGTACATTTTGTGGATACATTATAACTAACATGTTTCAAATATAAAAGCCTCGATTGCGCTATCAAAACCAAACATTGTTTCTAACAATAGCTTAAATAAACAATAGTTCAAATTTCTTAACTGTATGGCATTTGTGAGACGTGTATGATTCAAATATTGATTCTGATGGTATGAGTTGTGGCTTCAAGTCTTATCTCGTTTGATCTCGATGACATGTTGAAGGGTCAACCAACGCAAATGACAGATATCTTAATGTCGCGGACGAATCTTCGTGGCTCTTGTACATATTCGAATGCTGGATCATCATCTAACGTCCACTAGGTAAATATATATATATAGATGCAACAAGGCACATTTCGTGAATCTATCTATCTATCTATCTATCTATCTATCTATCTATCTATCTATCTATCTATCTATCTATCTATCTATCTATCTATCTATCTATCTATCTATCTATCTATCTATCTATCTATCTATCTATCTATCTATCTATCTATCTATCTATCTATCTATTTAATTGTCTGTCAGTCTAACTACCAAGCTAACGATATATATATATATATATATATATATATATATATATATATATATATATATATATATATATATATATATTGTTACGTATCTACCTTGCAGCTATATATTTATCCAGAATGTTATCATAAATGAGATTACCACTTAGGCTATTTTAATGGACAGCTTATAAAATTGGCTTTGTTTTAAGCGATGAAAATTATTACTTTTTAAATTGAACTGAGTTATGTCTTAAAATGTCTAGCGATTGCATCAGCAGGTTACTGCGTACAGTCTCAGCAGAATTTTTTTTAGGATCAATATGTCAAGTCCGAGTTCAGTCAAGATGAATATGTCAAATCGCCGAATGGTGAGCAAGTGCACTCCCTTGCCCCTATGTGCGGGTGCCCATGATAGAAATGTCCATTTCGTAGAAATGTAAGGTTGAGTATAATGTCAAGTCTCCGAGTACAGTACCAGCAGAAATGTTAGGACAAATATGTCACGTCCTGAGTACAGTCCCAGCAGAAATGTTAGGATAAGTATTCAAGTCATACGTACTTCAGTCCAGCTGAAATCTTAGAATAACTAGGTTGAGTCCTGAGTACAGTCTAAGCAGAAATCTTAGGATAAATATGTCAATATTGTCGTATAAGATTTGTCCCCTTCGTTTTCATCGCTTCAGTTTCAGTTATAAACTTGTGTTGCTTTCTGAGAACTTCGTGTCCTAAGAAGCGTACAAGCATTTATCACTTCGATCTTCTGAAATTTATTCCAAACATACTGGACATTAATATGTAAAATTTTAAAGAATAACTTGGTTTGGTCACATTACAAGCGCATAATGTCAGGTATCCTAAAAAGTGTTTTTACAAGTGTAGTAAAGTCACTGATTATCAAGTATCAAGATGTTTGAGTTTCTCTGGCCAGGACTCAGAAAAACAAAAGGTGTTTGATTAAACATTGATTCAAACGAGACTATCAGTTGGCTTGTCAAGCTGTCCCTTGATATTGTATATTAGTGGTAATGCTAATTGATTGATAATTGTCTATAGATCTTTACCATTGTTTTAATTATATTTACTCCTTGTCGATAACATGTGAGATTTTGATGGATGATAAGTGGACAAAAACAGCAGGATCAACAAGGTGCATATCAATGTTACATATACATATCGCTTGAAGAAACCTTAGAAGAACATTTGCAATATTGTAATATATTGTAAATCCATTCTTAATTTTCATTTTGAAGGAAAACTTTATCAGGAATGAGGTCATATGGAGACATAAATGTGCAACTGTTGATTTTTCAATTCCATGTTGTGCTTAGTTATATCTAAATAACACACATCCTAACCTAAATACATTAAACCCAACTATTTTCATAATAGCCACTTCGGCTTTCATAATTACGCAGTGGAAAATCAGTTTTGCAAGTCAAAAATAACCATAGATCTAGATCACAAATGTTTTCTTTGCTCGTCTGGTTTAAGTGAGAAGACCGTTAATTTCATCAAATTGAGTTTAATGCCAGATATTAAATCAGATCCTGTCTTTATTAAACTAACATTCAATCTTCATATAATGTCATTTTTAACCAATATAGTAAATTTTCGGTCAATTAAATAATAATTTTGAACGAAATTGAAACCATTTGAATTTCCTGTGAGCATCCACCATGGAAGACCAAAGGAAATAGCAACGTCAATGTGTAAAAGGTGCACAGTAACTGAACAAACAGTTCAATCAGGATCGGTTATGGTAACGTCCTATCTGTGTCACTTTATCAGTCTTCACAATTACACTTATTTTAAGGTCACCAGCACGCTTAATGTTGGAAACAGCTGACATTTTCCCCTCTTCGTTTATGCGTTGTCATAAGAAGCGAATCCTAAGGTAAGAAACAACAAATACAATAGAGCCTTTTAGAGAGTTAGTACTCGCGTTAGAACGAGATAGATAGAAGAAAAACTTTTATTCGACTAGTGGTAGTAGTCCACGCTTTTTGCATACACACTTATTTGTTACTAAAACTATTTATGTGTTTTATTCATGTCCAGACTGGGATATACTTCGATGTAATAAATCAAACTTTTCTGAAATTTCATTCACCATATAAACATATAACTAAACTATATACAAATTGTTAAAACAGGAGGTGGACGTAATGCATACATAACTGCATTAGAATACGTCTCTGTTCAAGAGCTTTGAAATGGCGTATTAATACGTAAAAGCCGACAACCGTGAAATACCATCACATCATATTAAACGAGTTCCTTTCTGTCGACCCGGACGAAAATCCCATATGTAAGTAGTATAGTAAAAATGAGGTATGGCAACACTTTTGTGATCTCTCATTTGACCCAATGAGTTTGTACTTAAGGTAGCATGATGAAGTAAAGAGCCAGGGGATATCATTATCTATACTTTTCATGTTAGATAAAACCGCGATGGTTTACTGAATTTGACAACCGTCTATGGTTATAATGATACTGGATATTTTATTATGCTTTATTATAGTATAAAACTGACGGATTACGTAAAGTAGTATGTAATAGCGTATTACATTCCAACCAACTACCGAGAAGCGTACAATTCTATAACGTTTGCGAGTAATTTAATCCGGATGAATAAAAAAAAACTCATTAAAATCTGCGACGCGAGAGGTGTCAAATCAAATATCGGTTGGACGTTACTTATGCGACCCCAAAGGTAGAGCGGCCAACTATTGTAAAAGATTACGATAACGCAGATAGCGTCGATATAATTGCAGTAGCATTGTAGTTAGTATAATCCTAACTTAGTTACCAAATCAGCGTCCATGTGTTTTTCGACAATATCAACGTGGCTATAAGCTAGAGGCGATACTTCGTCATCAAGTATATAACGTTTATCATCAAAACAACTCAATCCATTTTTTTGAGTGCGCACATGTACATTGTGTGACTTCCTGATCTTATAATGTTCATGGAGGTTCTATGTGACCCACCCTGTAGAGCAGTTAAGTAGTTTTCATGGGTGGCTTTCTTTTTCACGATTTTTGTTTTTATCCCCTTTGCTCTTTCTATGATACGGTCCAATAGTTTGGTGGAATATGTCTTACTGAATAGTCCGACAAATTAAGCGATGGGTACCGAAGACTTATCATCCTTAAACGTTCCAATAACTCTCTTATTAACCGGATTATAGTATTAACTGTTCTGATAATAATCCGAGAAAAATCAAAGAGTTTACGCACTCCATATAATTCTACATAGATAGTTTCCATCTTAACTTCATAACAGAGCGAGTCTGCATCGGTAAAGAGTAAAGAGTAATTTTGCTCTGCTGCCATATTGTTGTTTTTTTTATAAATCTGTAATGAAATTAATAAATCAGGAGTTTTGATATCTCCAGCACGGTAAATCCGCAATAGACTGGTTTATCGAGTTGATTATAGTCCGCTTACTATGGATGGCTACTCAAGTATTGTTAAATATTTACATGCTGACTAAACGTGGTTTGTTGACTAATATATCTCGCCTGGTCACATTACTTACCAACTCGACATTGACAGGCTTTCGTATGATTTCCATGGTCTTACCGAAACAAAAGCTTTATTTATGAGTTTGAAACATCCTTTACAAGTCTGACTGCAGCTTCTTTTCGTTTCCCGATGTTAAAATTGTTATAAGTTTTATGCCAGCGTTGGTGTATAAACCTGAACACACGGTGAATAGAAGTCACTCGCACATCTAAATCCATGTAATATTTAAGATTTTTGTAATGTATCGTGTATCAGTATTTGTCCATCAGATTAGGCACCAATTTCGGCATGCTGGCTCCTGTACTTAATTGTGTTTTCAGCCGCTGACTCGTTTGAGTATATCGTCACACACTATGATGTGTTCAGACGCTAATGAATAATCGTTATGCTCCACGTGAAGTTTGGTGAGAAATGTGAGATTTACTTCTAGAATATAACCAATATCATCATCGGAATCAAGCAACCGCTAGTTAAACCGCTCCTGGTAATTTTGAGACATCGCCCAGAAATAGAGATTATTAGGATATAAGTGAATGATGTATTTGGATTCCTTCCTGGGGTTATAATTAGACATGAATTTGTTGTTGGCGCGAAAATGTAGTATTAGGAAATGAGGGTTTTGACTCACTTCATTTTTTTACCCTCCAAACAAGTATAAATTAAATGAGGGTTTCCAAAACAGGGAAATGAGGGTTTTGGCCCACCCACCCCTCCCACACCTATTAGAACGTTTCAGTTAACAAGGTGGAAATTAAATTAGCATTAGAATGAAAATGATATTATTTTATATCTCATTACCAATGATTAATGTTTCAACTGTTGATATTAAAAATACTTCACTATCACGACTATAGATACTAAATTTTACTTTACCGCTCACACAGCGACGGGACTCAAACAGATCTTTCATTTCTGGTTTGTTCAGAGGATATTTTTGTTGATAAAATACACCTTTGACCGATCGAGATCAATTGTGAGTTTAGTATATTTTTGTTGGCTAATGGGGCTGTGAAAGTTTTTAAATTCCGCTAGCAACTTTTGATACAATTGTTGGAGATAATTGAAATACTCGCTGTTATCAGATCTGATGAGCGAAAGTTTTAACTTGTCATGTGTTCCATTAAAACATATACCTGATGTTTCATTATTAAATTCAACTGTCAATTGTTTACCGACCATCATTAGATATTTGATGTTACTATTGTAGCTATTTGTCATTATCAAATTTTCAAACATTATTTTATAAGTTTAGATAAAATTTCAGTTGGAAAAGATAATGTCGAGTATAGATCTATCATCATGACAATACCCAAAGGCAAATGTATCTACCCCATTTTCACAATAGCGTTTGTCATCAAAATTATACAATCCACGTTTGATAATGACATCTGTTTCGAGTTTATGATGATTAGTTCGAATTGCCATAGCTCTCATAAAACTAACACCGCCATCAAGCGCATACCTGTAGTCATCAAATTTCATAAACTTTTTAACAAAATTACGAGGCAGACCTTTTGCTTTTTTCGTTATTTTATTATTGTCCAATAATACGGCATACATTTTGCTGCGTAATCCGATAAAATATTTGATAGCGCTCGAGTTCATTTCATCTTTAAACTTACCAATAACCTTTTTATTTGTTTCGTCATGAAATTTACTGTCACGTGGATAATCGGAAAGATCAAACAGATGTCGATTATTCTACATGTCCTGATAGATGTCCTCGCATTCGATTTCATATACGAGCGAATCAGTATCAGTAAACAATGATCTACTAACCGACCACTGATTTTTAACAAAATTGTAATGAAAATCGTACATCAGCCACTTTGATAAATCTAACACTGCAGCTCCAACATAGATGGGCTTGTTTAGTTTTAGATTTGTTTTTCTTCTTTGTATCGCAACAAGATTTTCATTAAATATTTTCATGCTTACAAAATCATCGTCTGACACAAGTTTGTTTCTGCGATTGACATCATTAACTATTTAAATATTTACACGTTTCCTAATATTCTCCATCGTCTTACCAAAAACGGGATTGTTCATCAGTTTAAAAAAGTTTTTCTCAAACTCTGTTTTCGCTGCAGCTCTTCTTGAAGTGTTTGAGTTAATATAACCTCTCATCCACGGCGACTGATTAAATTTTAGTACACGATGAACTTTTCTCAACACAAGACCAGCATCGACTGCTTGTTTTAAAACTTTGTAATGCAAAACGTAATTTTTCTTATCAAGTAAATTTGGTACTAGTTTCTTGACCATGGAATGTTGCCTTGGTGATGCTAACGCTTGTTGTTCTTTTGATAACAAACTATAATCTATGACCATCGATTCCGCACAGAAAGGGTAATCGTTATGTAATTTGTGTAGCGAATTTGGATAATCAAGATCAACTTCAACGAAATAGGAAACATCGTCGGGTATCTTTTTTTCTGTCTCCGATAGAAATCGATCAGCCGTGATCCAATGAAATCCACCAATAGGCATTGGTTCTGCCATCGAACCACCGTAAAGATTATTACAATCTAGATAAATTATGTACTTCGAAGGAAGGTCAGGATTATACTCTTTCAAATATTTGCTGTTTGCTTCAGCATATTTCTTCGTTATCACGCTAATACCGCCTCGGATACCTTTTTCAATAAAATTGAACATATCCACATCAGTCAGTAATTCTAACCTTACCTTACTAAACTTTAGCAAAGCGTCCCATGACAACCCAGGGGCAGAATAATACCAGCAAGGATCTAGTCCATAATTATTATAACTCACTTCACGAAAACTTTCAAAAACATCTGCTAGTAATAACACATCAGTTTTCAAATACAAATCATGATAATTACCAAAAGTCTCACAATCAAACTCTTTCCAGATATCTTGTGCATACCTGTACTCATCATCCGTTATATTTTCATTTTTAAGTTGTGAGTAAAATTTGTCTTTGTCAGGTAAAGATATTTCATCAAATTTACTCCAGTCGTCGAGGTATTCGTATGGAAAGACTCCTTTTTTAGCTAGTAGATTAAATTTATCTTCAAAACAGTCTCTTAGGTTATCAAATTTACTACAACCTTTTACTAGCTCATCTAACGAGGCTGCCATAAACTGCAGGCTGTCAATAAAACGCAATTTACCTAGCGTAACTTACATGTACTTTTCAAAATTATTTGGGATGCATTTGATGATGTTATCGAGTTTTAGACGAGATTTTATATCAGGATCACCAAAAGCTTCTACTATAATATGGCTATCATATCCTCGAAAATTGTGAAGAATAACCGGAATAAAATCTGGAGCATGAAATTTTAAATTACACTGATTATGAGCCGCTCCACGGTACTGTCCAGTCAAATGGCAATGGTCATGTACTTTTTTGTCATCGTCAAAAACTTTTTCACAAATATGACAAATTTCTGCTTGCTCGTGATCGGATTCTTGTTGAGGTGTTAATTTTAACATTGGCGTTACTTTTTTCAAACGATAAGTAATATTATCAACTTCATTAATCAACTGTTTGAGAAGGTAGATAGCTAGATTTTTACCACGATATAATTTGATTGGTTTAGATAATCTAGAATCAGTACAACAAACTACCTTGTACGCTACTCCACACGGAACATGATTTTGAACTTTTCTTGTACTCGATTGATTAGGATTATTTTCTACGCCAAGTACAGGTTGAAGTAAACACTCAAAATCAGCGTATATAACGAAAGGAATCTTTAGTATGTGATTATGATGGACAAACTGTAACACACTATCTTTTTTAGATGGCATTGTTATTCTTTGCACATCACTACAGTACTGCAAATGCTTTTGTAATGTTTCATTGTTAGTACAACCATGCAAGCAGCGGTAACAAAAGAACTTTTTGTTTCTATTTTTATTGTACTGTTTACCAACTAGTTCGTTAAAGTTTTTAATCCAAACGTAATGATTTTTGTAGTACAGTAAATTTATAGTCGATTGTGAAGCTTTTTCTGAAATATATCTCGGGTATACATCCTCTTTTTCATCTAGTCCGAAAATGTTAATTGAAACATTATTTTGCTTTTCAAATTTTGGTATTTGATTTTCTACCACAGGAAAGTTAATATCTTTAAAAGTTAATCTAGACACGTGACATATATTTTTCAACACGAGTAGCGTTTTTTTCTGCTGAAAATAGTGCGGAAAGAACAGCCCATTGGAAACATTTATTATCTACGTTTTTGATGTTTATACAACATCTTTTACTTTTTATTTTTGGTGGCAGGTCGACGTATGAACTACCTCGTAATACATTATATTTCATCGTGTGAAACAATATTCCTTTGATCATTTCAAACTTCCAACCCGAACCTAATTGACTAAATTCCTCTATTTTTTCCAAATTTCTTGGTGTATTTCATCAGATAGTGATAACAGATCAGTCCCAAGCAAAGCACGTCTTGATTTTGCGTTAATATAAGGTTCTGCAATTTCCTTGTTAGTTAATTCTTCCGTTATAACTAACTTTGAAAATATAAGATGATATTGCACAAATAATCTAATACTTTTGTGTTTTTCGAGCTCACGTTTTACAGTTGTCTGTAGTAGGTGGTAAAGATTCGTTGCATTAAAATTTACTAAAACAATTTGATTATCAAACTGATAACTATTATCAAAACCTGCAAAAGCAGTCGCTATTTTATTAGGTTCTCCCATAAGGCTTTTCTTAGCTATATCACGTAATTTTAACATTATTATATTATAATGTAATATCTAATTAATAATTTTTCACACTGCGCATGCGCTAAAAATCAATTGAAGATAAAAAGATCTCCTATAATATAATGACAGCAAATCTAACAAACACATGTGAGCAAGAAACATATCAAGTTCACCCAAAGTATAACTTTACCTCACACTGCGCATGCGCTAAAAATCAATTGAAGATAAAAAAATCGCCTATAATATAATGACAGTAAATCTTACAACGCACGTGAGCAAGAGATTTATCATGTTCACCCAAAGTATAACTTATACGCTGGAAATGTATTAGGTTCGGTTATTAACATTAAAACTAGAATACCTGTTGGCAAATTAACGTCAGCGGGTTATAATATTAGTGTAAAGGGAGATAATGCCGAGAGGATTGCAATGTTTAGAAAAGATTTTATTTACACGTTGTTCTGCGATGATATTCCAGAGGGACAGCGTGTATATCATTATAACGGTAAAGTCACTGATGACAACATTGAAAATTTATCCTTACAAGATGAGTTTCAGCCGCATCCGGTCTTTGATTTATACGAGGCTAACGATTGTGGTATTATTAGAAACAGAAAAACTAAAAAAGTTCTTGGTACTATGAACAATATGGGATATATCAGGGTAATTGTTAGAGGAACACTAACAGATTTTGTTCATTATCTTGGTCATAGGTTTGTTTACGAGGTGTTCAACGGATCTATACCCAATGGTCTGGTTATCAATCACATCAATAACGTAAAAACTGATAATCGATTGAGAAATCTGGAGCTAGTGACGCAACAGGAAAATGTGAGAAAAGGACGAGGTGGTGGTATTAATTTTAGATGCCCAATAAAACCTGTTATTTCAAAAAACCTCGAAACGGATGAGGAGATTGAATTTAAATCGATTACAGCTGCGGCGAAATATTATAAGATAAATTCCAGAACAATAAAATTTATAGCCGATGGAGTAACAAAATCAGCTTTTTCAAGAGAATACGATGCTAGGATTGGTTTTAGATATGATGATCAATAATATTTTGTAATTCGGTTTTAGTCAAGCAATGATGAGCAAATGCTATGATATCATCGTGATTAAATTTTAGCGTCGTTACTGCACTTTCATTAATTTTATTTTTTTCTGCTTCTGTTAGTAATATTTTATGAGAATCACCTTGCATTACAATAACATCAACACTATAACCCAACAAACATTTTCTTACCGCTTCAGCTAGTTCGATGTAATTTATTATATTAACTTTTTGGTGATATTTTATCTCATCAGTCATCTTATAATAATAAATTAGATAAAAATATATTATAATAATGGACTTGATGAAACGACTTGCTGAACTCTACGAAGAAGATGCTAGCGACAAAGTCACCAGCGATAAGGTCACATTTTCCAAAGATTTTATAGACAAATCTATTGGTTATAGTGAAGATGATATTTTGTATAACAATGAATCTGATGATGATGGTGAAATAGTCACTGTTTCTGACAGATCAAATTACAGCAAATCAACAACTAAACGGTATAATGTCAAGTATCACATTGCTAAACAAATAATAAAATTTAATTTTACCGTTGCCGAACAACAACTGTTTTGGCAGCTAATCAAACCTTTCTTAAATATCAAGATTCCAGGCCGACAGAAAAATATCAAATTCGATTTCATATTCGTTAAAAATTTTAATCTAATGACGATCTCTAACGATCGTAAGCAGTATCTAATATCGTTATGTAAACCAGTAAAATGTAAATCTGTCAAACAAAAGTATGAGTTAATTTATAATAGCATTATATCATAATCTGCTTAGTTGGGATCCAACTGTTAAATTTATCGCTATACCCACGCCATTTGACTAAACTTTTATTTCCTTTTTTTTCTAATCACTTTCTCGATAACAAAAACATCCTGCTCAGTTTTCTGTAGTTCTTGTTCATAAAAACTACCTACGATCGGTTCCCCTGCCAGATCTTTTAAAACATACGTTACAGGTACTGTTAAAAGTACCTTATCAACTACAAATACTTCTTCGCTCCAGTTTGGAGTAAATCCTTTTGCAAATACCTTTTTCATCAAAGAAATTCTAACTTTATCACCAACCTTAAATTTATGTCTGCGGTACATGTTTTCATTTGCTAATATCGGATTTCTAATAGCTTTTTTAGGTGTCATTTTGATGGTTCGATGTTTTGTGTTATTATATTCACCTACGATTTGAGAAAGGTCATCGATGTACCTGTTGGTGTTTTTAGCTGTCATATGTTTGTGTAATTTCTCGTTTAGCGTGCGATTAAATCTCTCAACAACAACGCTTTTACCTTCGTTTCCTGTAACATACCTTTTTATATTATTTTGTTCTAGAAACTGTTCAAACTTTTTGTTAAAAAATTCGGATCCATGATCAGTCCAGATTTTATTCGGTTTTATTTCTGTACTCATTATTATTTGTTTTAGCGCATCAATCATTGAAGTTCCTGTCTTATCCGAAACAGGTACACTGAAAGCATATTTGCTAAAAACATCTATAACATTAAACAAATACCTTTTTGGAGCGCCATCAGCGCCAACATTAAACTGAGCCAGATTAGATACATCCACCAAATCTATTGCCCAGATATCATCTACACCATTAGCGACAACTTTATGTCGTGGAAACTTTTTTTTTTAGGTCTGTGCAGCTCGACTGCAAGATCATCGTATACTTTTTTTCCGAGTCCGAGTTTATATTTTGCTCCTATCATTCCCAGAACAAATTTTCTATCAAAACGTTCTCGTAGATTTGTTGGCTCCATATCACGTAATTCGTCTAACATTACTTTATCACAATCTGATTTCGAGTTTTCATGATCACGATAACAGATATCATGACGCATTGCTATTGCATCCACTTGATTATAAGGCTCTTGGCCTGGCAACGGATTGTCGTTTTCATCTAGTTGTTGATCTAGCGGATTCCACGGACCAGTATACCGATGACCTGGCAATGTCCAACCGCCTTTTGGTTTTGGTAATTTTCCAATAATTTTATGTATATCTATACCTGACTCTATTATTTCTCTGTTGTTACAACATTGACAGTATGCGACAATTTTATTTTGTTCAAGACACAAATCTCTGTCAGAATCACAGTTGCATATCATTCTATATTTTTAATCGTCGACTAAAATAATATTAGGGTAGCCAGATCTGAGCGAATTTTTCGCTGGCGACATCTCTGAGGATACTGTCGCTGGGGACACTTTCTTTAAAAACATATTGTTTCTTTTTCCACAGACAACACAAAAACTTTTTAATATATCCTGTTGTTTTTTCTGTTGTTTCATTAATATTTTCTGTTTTAGTTCTACACTTGAGACAGTATGTTGACATTATTATACTTGTAAGTTTAGATAAAATTAATTGCGATCTCATCATTAGCGTGAGAAGGATGCTTGTCAAACTGTAAAATAAATTTTAAAAAGTTAAGATTTCTGCTCATCTGTTGGATAAACATTATACAATAATATCCACAAGCAGACGTTCCAACAGGTTGGAGTTGATTTGACGAATAATATATTTTTTAAATTTTTTGTTCATATACTTTTTTATTACATCGCTTGGAGGAAGTCCAAACGAGTCAAAATAATTATTATTATAAACTGCTACCCAATGCGTGCCGGATCCGTCATTGAAATCTTGTATATTAATAACACACGAACTTACAGCTGACGGCGATTTTATTGCTGCGAGTTCATCTTTAGAATAAACTCCGTGAAATCCAGGAACAGCTTTTAACTTATCAATAATATCAAAATTACTCAACGGGGTGGTCGAGTTCCCGGTAATGTTAGACCACGTCCGATTCCTAAAAGATTTGGCAGCAGACTTCCCGCTAGTCCCGCCAAAAGTGGAGCGAACGGAATAATTCCTCCTTGTTTTGTTTGATTGCATATGCATTTGCATTTTGGTGTTGGCGATTTTGTTTTTATTATTTTCTTTTTTTTGTTGTTGGTGATTTCTTTTTCTTTTGTGGCATTATAATATATTATTTACATAAAATTTACAATCTTTTTATTCCACTTCCACGAATGATACCATTACCTGCGACTGCTTTCTTCGTTGCGCCAGATATTGCTCCAGACGCTGCTGCTAGTCCCAATGTGCCTAAGACTGGTAAAATTTTAGGTATTATTGTACTAGTTAATACTGATAATGCTGGACCAAGAAAACCACCTTTTTTGCCATCGCTGTCATTTGTGCAGCACTCAAATTTAAAACAAAAGTTTTTTACGATCATACTTCTTTACTTGATTTTTTGTTAGCATTAATTTTGTTAAAACACCATCAGAAATATTAGGATTGATTTTTAATGATACCTGTTCTCGCTTTGCAATAGCAGCTACTAATTTTTTAACTTGGCCATCAGTCAAATATACTTCTTTACAATATACTTTGCCATTTTATATAACAACTGTAGATTAAACTTGAACTGTCATTTTACCTCCAATAGAATCTACTGTGATAAATCTATCACTAATCACTAATGCGTATACGTATAACGGCGCTACTGGAACCGCCCCAAGTGTCCAGGTAATTTCAATATCCGCTGTGCTGTCTACAGCTCGCTAGTTATGTTTACTAACATCAAAATGAAATATAGGATAAAGCGTACGAAATTCCTCTGCTGATATTTGAGTTCCATCTTCAACATCTTGATATTTTTGTATTGCGTCAAGCAGGTACATGTACGGTCGAGAAATATTTTTATTAGCATCATCAGCAAAATTGCACTCGATAGCTCGTTCTGGATATTGCTTTGAATTTAATCTAGCGTATATTCGTCTGACATTAGAGTGATCAAATATTGCATTATTTTGTTGTTGGTTACCTCGTCGGGCTTGTTGTTGAAATACGACAAAGATATTTCTCGGCAGTTGTTCGCTTGATGTTGTTGTGACCCTCCATGTGTAGTCAGTAGTATTTAGAACCGCTGTCTGATATATCTTATGCTGCTTAAAGTAAATTCTGTTTGTATGTTTATCAAGCGTACTATTTAATTCTGACATTTTAGTGATTGATGGTGTTATACGTAATATCCACAAAGCGAGTTTGTTTATGATAAACTGTACATCAACCCCTCCAGATCTAAACAAGCAATCGTTTTGGTCTGCTCGATCTAAAATAAGAGTATGTTTTACTCCGCGAAATACTTTATCATAATCGCGACAAAAGCCGAAAATTGTGCTTAGCGGAAGCATCATTGTAATTTGATGTGATCCTGCTGCAAGTTTTCTTCGCCTAGCAAAGCCTTCGTTATAACGTGGATTTCTCACGTCAAGTGTGTTAAGAAGTAAATTTAACATCGCAGTACCGTTTGCATCTGCAGCTGGTGGTGTTATATTTAGATTATTAAAAGCTGCTTTAAGAGAAACTCTTGTGGCGTCTGCATTAGCAGCTGCACCTGGTGCGTCAATACCTAGCGCATCTGCATTAGCAATGAGAAAATCTCTCACAATTCCAGCATTTGCATCAGCATTAGCTCCATGTACTATGGCGCCTCTCTTTAGAAATTCTGTTGATTCAGCTATACCCCGTCCAGTATCTTTAAACCACATCATATTAGTTGCAGTTGATCTCGAGTAATCGTCGGAAAACGAAATAATATTTAAAATTGTACTTGCAACTTGTAGATGACCTGAAATATCTTCTATAGTTTGATTGGCTAGTTGATATCTAGCACTTTTGAATATACACCAGCCGTTATTTATAAGAGCTACTTCTGTTCCAACTGCAATTGCAGCAGGTGGATTGGCTACTGTCATAATCTGACCACGAACTTCTAACATAGCCTTATGTGGCAGTAGAAATACATCTTCATCTCTGGTGTTAAAGGTTCTAATACCAGCTTTATTTGGTTCGTTAGAATTTTCATCAAGATACTCAACAAACTCGAATTCTGTCACATCATTGTCGAGATAATTTTTAGCAGACATTTTATTTTATTAGATTATATAAAATTTTATTGCGGCACTGTTACTTTAGATATTAATTTTTGTATGATCTGCTCGCCCTTTGGTGATAATAGTTTTTTGTTGTTGTTATCATAGCTTTTTGAGTTTCTTTTGTTGAAGCGATTTCTGAGATAGCTTATTTTATTTCAGATGCAGTCGGTGGATCTCCTTTTATTTTATTAGCTATTTTTTGTCCCACCGCAGTCCCAGCGGCAGATGCAGCCCCAGTTGCAAAAGCTTTACCAGCGTCAATAGCAATTGGTGCAACTTTACGTGCTATACCCGGAATACCTTCAATAACTTTAGTGAATATATTTCCAAAAAATCCTCCTACTATTTTTCTTTGATAAACTTTTTTTCTTTGTTTCATTATATTTGATGTTGCATAATTTTTAGTTTTGCTCACGTAGATGTAAATAATAAGTTACAACATCATTATTCAATTCCAACTGTTTTCCTGATTGATCTGTCAACTGCATCCTTATACTTGATATTTGATCTTCAACGTTTAAAGGATAATATATAATATGTCGTGGAGTTATTTGCATGAGAGAACCTGGCGGGACTTCTGGTGAGAAACTGTAAATCGTTTGACCTTTGCTACCTTTTGATGTATAAGAACCAGAAGCAATAGAACAATTTACTAATATTGTATTTACTTCTGTTATATTTGCTGGCAGTTCACTGTCATATGTAATAGGCTGATCAAGTGCAGTGTAAGTTTTTTCAGTAAATCCTAACAGTTGTGCAATACTTCTTTCTCTTGGTTCAAGATTGATTGCTATATTTTTCAAAGTCATCCTAACTCGTAATGTGCTATAATTAGCAGCTAATCCAAAATCATCAGCCACACCGCCAGCTTTTGTTATGAGCTCTTTGATCGTCTTGTTTAGATCTTCAATATTATAAGCTCCTTGCGGAATTTTTATTTTTTTTGTTGTAGATATTGGAGATGTTGTAATCATAGTAAAATACATTTCATCGTTAACATCATTTTTCACGTTAGGTATAGCATTCCAGCAAGTACAAGAAATTACTCCAATTTCATATTGTTTTGTAGGATCTAGTTGGATAGGTGGAATATAATTTACTGAAAAATTTGCGCTATCTATCGCAGACTCACTAGAGTTTAGTAATAATGTTGTTTGCATTCCTTTAATATTATATCATTTTACAAAATTAAGTCGCGATGTAAAGTTTCATATTCGTCAGATGTTAATAATTCACTCGATCTTATAATTCACTCGATCTTAGATGATCAAGTATGTCAATGATTTCATTATCAAGTTCAACACTAACATTCCCAGCTTCCTTTGATGATATTAATAACATTAATCTACCTATCATTTCAGTATTTGAAGTAAATACCTTTACACCAGTTCCTGTTCTTACTCTACTTTTTTGTATACGAGATTTATCAAAAGTAAAAAATTTTCTTCTAAAACTCCACCCACTACCAAAAGGTTTTGCTCTACTATTTTCTGCTGTTTTTTTAAACGTTAGAGCAATGACACCGTTTCTCATTCTATCATAAAGTGGAAGCATATCATCAATTTCTGTAACCGTGTTTAATTCATCTTTAGCAGCAGCTCCGTCTTTAAATATTACATCTAATCTATCGAGTAATGTTTGATATTCTACATCAGTCAACTTGTTTATATTTTCAATATCACTTATATTTTCTTTGTTTAAAAAATCATCATATTCACTACCTTTAATCTCATCATTTGCTCTTTTTATAAAATAAAGTCTTTGATCTCCAACTTCCATAAACTTTACAGTAAGCTCACCAACTCTTTGTTGCTCCTCTTTGATATCTTTTATATCTCCTGATAAATTTGTTATAATATTTGTTATTCCTTGCGTTGTTAACTCTGCTAATCTTCGCTCAAGTTCCAGTGGATTGTTTATCAATCGATCTGTTTCAGCTTGTCTAGCCGCAGGATCAGCTATATTTGCTGTAAGTGCCTCAATTAGTTTTCTTTTTTCTTCATCAGATCTAGTAACAAGTTTTGCAGCAGCTGCTTCCTGTTGTTCTCTAACAATTCCAACCAAACCTTTTTCCTGTAGTTGTTTAAGTTCTTCTTCTGACAGTGGTTTAGTTTCAGGTTGTTTACCTAATAATGCTTCAGTAACTGGCTTGAAAATTGTAGCTGTTGCTTCTGTAGCAGTTACTTGCCCACGTCGTGCTTCTTGTACTTTTGCTTAAGTGATGCCTGAGATTGAGCAAGTTTTTTTTAGATCTTCTATGTGTTGTCTGTATCTTGCTCGTTTGTCCATTATTATAATTATAAATTTTATAAAATTGAAACACTTTACTGTAAGTAACTGTTAATACAACAGCGAAACATTTTAGTTGGATCATTTGTAAGTTTATCAAACAAGAAAAAGTTAAATTTATTTTTTGTAGCATTACGGTAAAGTTCAATAAACTTATCTTTTGTCACACCACCGCATTGCTCGCTTGCAATATTTCTAACATCAACATTATCCAGTCCTGGAAATAAAATAAAACAACCTGTATTTCGCCTTATAAATCTATCAACATTATAAAATCCTTGAGCGAGATAAACAGAATTACACTGTTTGTTACGTGACAGTGAGAAATATGATCTTATTTTGTTCATCTCCATGTTGTTTAGCGGAATATCATCAAAAACTACTATCTTATGTTCATCTGCATCAAGTTGATTAACTGGAATAAGATCTTCTGGCTGCCTAATTATAAAAAAATCTTCACCAGCTTTAAGATCATCACGAAGCTTGTTATTATATTCGCTTAATAACTCATACTTATCTTGCTGTGGATTGATTGTGTAAATATAAACTCTGTCGAAGTTAAAATTATCACCAAGAAGCAAGTTCATTAGCAAATTTGTTTTTCCTGATCCAGTTCGCCCAACAATAAGATAATGACAATCAGGAAGTTCATTGTTATGTTTATGCTTCACTAGTCTCTCTGTATCAAAGTTTAATATCGACGATTTTGCCATTTTATATAATATTAAACTAGTGTTGATAATTTTATCTAGGATAGTAAATAATGAACTACTATACAAAATTTGGAACACTATTAGGAAATTTATCCACAGGTGATTTATCCAAATATGCAACTCTTGATCGGCTCAAAAATGAAATCAATAATTTACTAAATCTTACCAGCGTAGATCCAGATGAAGTCGTCATTTTCCAGGACAAGGAAGGACGATTAAAAACGAGTGATGTAAAACTGCCAGATATAGTTGTACGAAATCCAAGTGGGAATATTGTTATGAAACAAAACAAGATTACAGATCTTGGAAACCCAACTGAGGATGGGGATGCTGTCACTAAAAAATACGTCAATGATTGGGACGCTTCAATTAATATTGAAATCACAGCGCTCAAAACTGATTTTACCAGTCACGTGAACACATTTTTAAGTTTTCGCAGAAACATAAACAAAATTAGAGATGAATTTTTTGGAAATCCATCAAATGTTAGCATTACACTCGCTAATATTAACACAAATCTCAATGATATTAACACAAAACTCAATGATATTATTAGTGGAATTCCTAATATTGTTGAGAAAACGAATATGACTAAAATTCCTCACAAACAGATTAAAAATATTGTGTATACTGTTGCATCCGGTTATACTATGTGGTCACCAAAAATAATTCTATTAAATATATTGCAGAAGTTACTGGTGTGTATAGATTGTCAGTGATTAGCAGTGCAAAGTTTAGAATATCTACCAAATATCTATCTCCTCATCTAAATAATGACTCATTTGGAGTATTATCTGTAATATTAAACCAAAATTCTGAAGGAGAATTTGTACTTGAACCAGTTGATAAAGCTTTAAAATTAGAAATTTTTCTCTGGTGTTTGGAATTTATAGCTGAACAACCAGCTCTTATTATGAATTAACCAAACATAGGACTATGTGAACTAATATTATAATGAAAAGAAGTATAGTTGATTTCAATCATATTTCAAAAGATATTCCAGAACAGGATGTGGACGCACTAATACAATACTATAAATATTATCATAAAAAACTTTGGTGTGTTAAAAAATGTTACAAATACTACAACAAGATCCTTCGAGTAATATCATATCTACCCTTGTTAATGACCAGTTCTGGTATAATTTCAAGTGGGGTATCATTAAATCCATTTTTGTTAATTATATCTGGTATTGGTGTTTCACTGACAGCGGCGTGTAAAAAAGTAGAACCAAGACTTTTGATAAAAAAGCATGGATGTTTAACGTCAATTAAAACTTACAAGAAACTACTTGATCAGATCCGGTCTTACCTACGAGGAGTTAAATATAATATGGATGATTTATTACGTGAATTTCGTATTATTGACAATATGTTAACAGATATTTCTACCAATGAGGGTTAGCAAGTATGAAAAAAAAATATCACAAAAAATATGAGTAACATAAAATTTTATCTAAACTTAAGATATAATATAACTAAAATAATATCACTTACCTTCATCATTTTCATTCAAATGCTAATTTAATTTCCACCTTGTTAACTTAAACGTTCTAATAGTGTGAGAGGGGGGTGGGCCAAAACCCTCATTTCCCTGTTTTGGAAACCCTCATTTAATTTATACTTGTTTGGAGGGTAAAAAAATGAAGTGAGTCAAAACCCTCATTTCCTAATACTACTATGATGTATTTGGATTCCTTGCTGGGGTTATAATTAGACATGAATTTGTTGTTGGCGCGAAAATGTTTATTTGTGATTGATTAACTCCTTTCTCAACAACATGGAACATATCGACATCTGTCAAAAATTTCAGCTGTCAATAATTTTCAGTGCGGCATCCCATAAAAAACCAGGAAAAATATAATACCATGCCGGATCGAGCTATTATAACGTTTGTATGTATCCCTAAAAGTTTCTCAAACATCAGCGAATGACACCCATGGTGAGGTAAAAATCATGATACTCGCCAAGATATTTTTAACCCGAAATGGCTTCCAAACCGGCTGAGCACGCATGTAATCTACTCGGTAATTGTCTCGCCGATTTGCGTACTATTAAATGCTTCTTTATGAAACAACAACACTTCTGTGAACTTTTCCCAGTCGGTCATGTACTCGTAATGATAAACCCCTTTGCGTGACACTAAATCAAAACCGTGTTCAAACTTTTCTCATGTATACATCACAATGCCAGATGATACACAAGGGATTTGGTCATTCATATTATTCTAACATCAGTGGATCGTGATCGGATGTAATAAACGCATTATACTAGTCACCATTTGAATTTGCGTAAAATCTAGAATCAACCTGATGAAGTGCTGCATGTTAATGTTCATTGTTATGATCGATTTTAATATTATTCATATTGTGGTTATTATCATTCATCAACCTCCGTATTTCCGTAGCGATGTTGATCATGTTGTATGCCCCGTAAGTAATAGTGGGCGTGTAAAAGGCACCAGTATCATTGGTACCAAAACCGATCAAGAAACATAAATGCGCGCAGTCAAATTACCAAATACGTTCCAGATTACTTGATTTCTTATTCAGCACCGTAGGATAACGCACCAAAAAATTATCGTTGTGTTGGTGCTGTTTGAGCGCCTGGGAAGATTTCGAATCAAACAACAACGTGGTGTTGACGATTGACGTAACAGGCATATAACTCAGGTGTGGATTAAAAATTAAACCATGGGCAGTCACTTAGCTCCAGTGAGTTTACCTCACTGTAAGGTTTAACTGACTAAAAATTGATGAAGTACACGATAATTCTAGGACGATAAAAAAAACCTGGATGCCTATAAACGATCATGTCTTTCAACAATTTCGTTATCAGTTTCCACTCCGGTGTTTGCGGCTTATTTACTGGCCACGAGTTGTAATCGCTCGACCAACTCAGAAATAGATTTATAGCATTTGATGTCACATCCATTTTTGACCATGGTTTCGTAATTGTTTGAGGTCAGAATCTGCACTCTTTTGTCAGGTGAATGACACTTGTGATAGTTTTCCTTGCTTCTTTTCTTTTTTCACATGTGGCTACTTAACGTGTTGGTGACTCTTAGTTTCTACTTATCGAGTTGAGAAAGGTATTAAGTCAATTTTGGATTTGATTGAGATAATTTTCTGACGTTTATGATGTTTGCTTTTAAAGTTTCTTTTTCTTTCTTTTAACGCTTTGAGGTCTTCCTTATATTTTTGTTTCTTTACCGATAAGGTCGTCTAATTTTTCTTCCAATTATTCGAGGAATATACATCTTCATCTCGTCCTCTGTGCAGGCAATCCTGCTTGTTTCGTCTTATCCACTAGTTTAACTTCAGCTATCGTCCCCACATCTACAATATTGATGATATCCAGCTTGGCATGATTATAACGTTTGAGCATCTCTATGATCAACACAATTTGTTTGTTTTTTTTTCGGTATCACCCACAGCATCCACGAGATGACTGAACTGCGGCAATGTGGCATCGACGATGTTTCTTAACGTTCCACGTTGGTTTTGTTGTTCGACCGCTATGGCCTCTAATGTGTCATCGTGTTCTACATCATGAGCAGTAGTTACATCGACGGATTTATTGATCGCCTCCGTCAAAGGTATAAATAACGGTACTGTTACATTGCTCTGCCCTTATGATCTTGTTTTGGCAATCAAATAATAAAAAAAAAACATGTCACGGTTTAGTATTATTTTCCGAATCAAAATTATTTATGTTCATGTTATATTAATAATCGATGGAGAAAAAAAAAACACTTGCACGACATAAACTATACCTTTAACCGGTATGATCGGGATTTTTTTTTTTTGCTTGCTCTTATGAATAACATAAGTTACTCCGTGATTGGCACTATCATCGGAGGCGAAAGCGTCATCGTTTCCAGCGGATATGTCAACAATAAGTCAATAAAACTGGGGATACCATGAGCGGAAAACGAATCCACGTCCAACAGCGTCGATGAAACCTTTGCGGTTACGTTGAACCATGTGAATAAAAAAAATTATCGCTGTCTGATGGAACGACGACAGGTATCATTAACATATTCGAATAATTTTCTGGAGATTATGGGCTGAATCCAGCTGATATTGCCGTCTCGATGTGGTATACACTAAAAGCTATGCTAATACTATATATACAACCGGACGATCACACAGAAAATTTAAACATGGGAGGAAAATCCTGAACCGGTACCCACAACACTGTTAATGAATAAAAACGATGCGTCTCATGCCATACGTTTATCCCAGCTTAAAAATGCGTTGAGTTTTAAAAAAAAAGTATATTAGTGTAGGGATGCAATCATAGAAAAAATAAACGTGGGTGGAAACTTCATCAGCAACGGTGATTAAACCACGGGTGGATAAATGTTCACCGGGGATATCATCGTGAGATCAACACCATCGCAAACTGACTAAAGGCTATTTGTATGGCAGATTGTGTCTACTTCTCATTTCGACGCGGACAGCGTTTTCTTCCTCGGATTGGGTACCATTCACCGCAGTATTTCCGTACACCGAAAAACATATCGGAAAATGATTCTGAGTATGATTCTATTACAGTGAATGTCATAGAAGTGTTTCGAGTTAATATATTCGAAGGTAATATCATTAAAATTGAAAAGACATATTATTGCAACCGAAAACCTACACGTGCAAAACAGAAAAAAACTAAAACTCTACCAGGGAAATGAACCCTTCGGAGATTATGAGACGGTGAGTTACATGCAAGTAAATATAAGGCGTTCAATAAATAAGGAGATGACATGTGGGGTAATCTCAATATGGACTGATATTTAATAATCGATGCCACGATGACCTCAAGTCCCGAATTACAGGCTAAGTTGCTTACTACGCGCTTGACAGTATGGTGATAAGATGACGGGTAACCTCAACATGGATGGACACTTAATCACTGGATTAAACGTCACACCAATACTTCAGAATGAGCATGCGTTAAGTTACAAGCATATGTCCGATTACGCACTGGCAAGGGGAGGCAGATTTATGACAGATGATCCCAACATAGATTATAATAAACATTTTTATGTCGTCGACGCCATCTAACGGTTTGATATGACTAATAAACTTTGCGTAGACGCGCGTCGAGTTAAAAGCAACGTTGGTGTTATACCTTCATTGATGTCCAACGCGTCAAACCGATCTGGATTTATAGTCAATGCCTCCTCGGGATATTCTAACCCGTTACCGTATTTTATCTACGGAGAACGAATTGGCAAATTCGATTCATTATATCGAGGCGTCTATTGAGGTTTAGTGTCGGACAGAGATCAGCATATGGAAATTTATTCTGCGGAATGATTAGTACCACTGCCAGGATCATCAGCTGAAATATCACTGCGAAAAGATGTCAAAATCAACATGGACAATATTGTACTTTAATACTGCTATTCCCGAATTGATGATGCGGGAGATCTTGCTATCAACACCGTCGCTAAAATACAAAGTTTTCAGGAGAAACATCACAGCGGCAGAAGTAATAACCAGGAAATGCGTTGCTTTAGCTTTTATGGTGGATGATTTCATTTAAACTTTTGCCCGTAAATGATGATTTAATCAACATATTGTTTATAACAAGATGACCGGAATCGTTGGGATCACTCGCGATCTCGTCGTTGTTATTTCACCTGAGCATGTTGATGTGCCTGACGACGAAAATACTCACACGGAGTATAACACCATCGTGAAATTAAAAAAGCACATGTGAATATCAAAACAGTCCGATCAAGTATACGGTCGTGACTACGGTGTTGTTGCTAAAAAATGTTGTGTCCGTGGAGTACATGAGACAGCAACAATTACAAGATATCATCGATAAATTGGAATGCCGTGGCGACGTTTTGTAACGAAAGAGAATTCGCCGTATTGACTAGGGAAATAAAGGACATACTAAACTCAATCGTGTTAGAATTATATCACGAAATCATAGAGCCCATCCTGGTAATCAACTAAATAAGACAGCCTGGTATGAAAGTCGCTTAGGATAAAAAGCACAGGAATAAACACAAATGTATGAAAAAATTTATTCCTAAAAAGGAATTTCAAACACCGTCTTGCTTTGAGAAATGAAGTGTGTAAACAATTTTTTTTCGAAGAGACGGGGATCTACTATGACGGTATCCTAACCATTATGGAAACCATGGCTTCAGCTGATAAAGCCATAAAACCTGGAGAGGATTACCCGGATGAACCGGTCAATGTTATTGACATCAATAAGATGATTGAAGCTTATTTTTATTTGTTTGTGTATTCCGCTTACATAAAATTATATACCTGATCTTGTGGCGGACGTGTATAGTTATTTTCGCTTTATAGAATTACAAAAACTTACTAAACGCTTTATATGCCGTTAAGACAATCCTCGGAGGTAATTTTGTTTATCCTTCAGTATCATCAGTAGAGTTGCAGGAACAAATTTATAATCGAAAACTAGACGAGAGTAAGTAGTGGTAATTAATAAAGATAAATAACGAACAAATGTTTAATGTGGACAAAATAGCTAGTGCATTCCTTTATCTTTACAAATATAATCGTCAAGTGAAATTTACCTTAGAGTTTACACCAAGTGATATAGCAGAGGTTAAATTATATTAAAAACATGTCAATCCACAGGTAAATCCTGACACATTAGATGATTTTGTTTCGATGAATCAACTAAAATCAACACGGTTTTATTTTGTTTACCAATATTGTTTATTCGAAGCAGTATAATAGTATGGCAAGTATTGTCTCAAACATCAACCTTAACATGGATAAATACATTTAGTTTCTCGAACCCGAGGTGTTGCTTCATAGTTTCATCGACGTATAAGAATATGAAACCCATTATCTGTTTTAACTTTATTAGTAGGCGGCTCGATCATAAAATCAAGCAAGAACTTGTTGGGCTGCACAAATATTATCATAAAAACGTTTATGTTTAAAAGAAATATTATCGATATTACCAAATGATGCTGTCTTTGCTGGCAATAGCGCCTCTCGCGTTAACCACCACGGGGATTATTTCGAGAGCCGGGGTTTGTGCTGCAATCAGCGGTAAAAAGGTTAGAACTTAAATGAGAAGACAAAGGCGCACAAAAAACTTAATATTACCTATAATAAAAAATTTAAACAAAATTAGATCATGTACTCATTTTGTCATGTAATACTTGATTAAGGAGTTGAAAATCTTCGACAACATGATTGCAGATTTATCACCAATGGTCGGGTCTACGGATCAGAAATTATGTTACCCGAAGTATTCTGACTAAATCTTGTAACTAACATGAATCGAACGCTTTTGGAGTTTGAAAATAAAATCTTGTAAATGCCATCAGATGCAAATTTGATTATTCATGAATTAATTTCCAACCCTTTTTTCAACTTGCGTTATTGAAGAATATTTATAGGCTTCTCCAGTCGTGATATTTATGTTTGTCACCAGACACGCAGGCACAAACTTTCTTGCACCACCACGTCATAGTATACTATTGGGTCTCAAGTTCGCGATTATCAAGTCTATTATCCAACTTCGTCTCAATGTCATGATCGATCACATAACCACGAAGCATGATCCCTCTGTGACACACTAGCAAACGCTTCTTGCATTTGTGCTCTCGAGACTGAGATCATGGAATATTCACAATTATTAATATTTTGCGATATTAACAGTTTTTGCTCCATATGATTCAAATCACCATCCTTGTCACATTTCTACTTCTTCATTTTGTCATTGTTTATACTAATATTCTTTTTTCTCTAATTCAACGTATCACGTTACATATTTTTGCTACCGAGCGATCCATTAATCCCCGAGTGAAGGATTCTGTCAAACTGATGAAACAAAGCAGCATAAAATGTTTTCTGACAACATAGCAACAATGTACAAGTCTGGATGTAATTTCTCATGATGCTCAGTAAGGTATCAGACAGGAATATAATCGCGAACCCCGCGATAAGATTTGATAACATGATTTATAACACCGCAGCTTCGTTTGAGGAACCTCATCCGTCGGCAAATTCATATTATCTTCACTAAAAAACGAAACAATTCCCATTTACAATCTGAAGATCATTGCACGGGCCATAATCCACGCAGTGCATAGTTATATTATACCAACGATTAAAATCCAACTGGTCCATCCTACACTTGCGGAAACCCGGTGTCGAAAAGTAAAACACGATCAGCATCCAGGAGAACCTCTAACCCGAATAATGCTTATAGGTTACTGCATTTGTATTGGAAAATATGAACGAATGTTTCTGAAAAGTACTATACGGCCTTGGGGTTTGCAGCATTTTTCAGGAAAGAAAACGTGTTTATATTTTAACATTTTTACATTTTTTTGATAGTATAGGCAACAATCTCCCCTGGCTCTTTACTTCTTCCTGCTACCTTAAGTACAAACTCGTAGGTTCACCAGGGAGATTAAATAAGTGTTGCACTACCTCATTTATACTATACTTCTTATGTAGTGTCGCATTCGTTCGATAAAGGCGGGAACCATATTGCATTCAATCAGGTTGGTTATTCATTCTCTATTATTTTGATATTTTCTCTTTGCAGAAAATATAAAACATCATTGAGGCGAAACGAAATATCAGTATGACAGATATGTGAAAAGTGTCTGAATCAATATAAGACCGACGCAAATATGTAAAATTTTGATGATTGCTAGACTGCATGAAATATAAAACATCTCACCAATTTTTATCTCAATCGGCATAAAGAAACTTCATTCTGAGAAAATGTTTCCAAGGTTCCCAGCGTCCTTAAAATTTTTAATGATTTTTGAGACATTTTTTGTAGTCGGATATTTCGTGCTTCAGAAGGGAAATACAGTCCTATTCGACCGAGATGCATTTATATGGAGCAGACGGAAAGTAAAAGATCAACCCACCCCTAGTTTTACGCAGAATCAAATTGATTACACAATGATCCCCCATATCCAAACTAACAAAATTTATAAAGTGGACATAACCACTAATACCACCATAGATTTAAGGAAACAAACAATCATGATAGATCTGGAAAGCCTCGTTTTCGATGAATCTTCTTTGGCACTATGCATTAATTCTCCAATATATTTAACTATATATGTTCACTCCAGTCCGGAAAATAACGAGCGCCGACGAATGGTACGCGAGACGTGGGGAGAATACCAAATTCTAAAAACGAACAACGCTTCTCTTGTATTCACAATGGGATATACCTCGAATCGAAACGTATCAAACATGGTCGAAGAAGAAATCCGAACTTACGGAGACATAATTCGAGCGAATTTTACAGATTCGTACAGGAACTTGACATACAAAGCAGCAGTGGGAATGAAGTGGGTAACTCAGTGCTGTCAGAACACAACTTACGTGTTAAAAATTGACGATGACATTGTTTTGGATATTCATCGTCTTATGAGGTTCCTGAAGGCATATGTTGGACATAAATGGGGAAACCAAGGTCTGCTTATGTGTCACGTTTGGCCTAAAATGGACGTCCAGAGAAATGCATCTAGCAAATGGTACACGTCCAAAGAGGACTATCCCAAGGACTACTTTTTACAGTACTGTTCTGGTTCCGCATATGTGATGACGCCAGACGTCGTCAGGGAATTTTATCACGTAATACCTCAAACTCCTTTCTTTTGGATCGACGATTACTATGTTACTGGGCTGCTTGCCAAACATGTAAACGTTTCTCACAGAACGTTAAACGATCGCTATCTACTGGATGAGAAAAAAGACATATTACAGCAAGTGCAAAGAGATAGGAAAACCCGTTTACTCTTTGTCCATCCACCAAACATAACTATAGCATATCAAGTATGGGAAATGTTCGTGCATCGACAAAAATAGTACGTTAACTGTGGGAAACGCCTGACTGATATTTACTCCTAGTCTAAGCTACCTCAGATAAGTGTATTTCTATTTCCAATACAGAAGTTTAACTTTACCTTAAAAGTAACTGTACATTAAATTATATATCTATGTATGCATATTTCTTTCTGTCAGTCGAATCCGGAGTGACAGCTAGGTTCGATCCTTTAGCATGGATGGTTTGGATATTGGTAATAAGAATCCTTTAACCGGCGGGCAAATTATTGGACAAATAATTAAAAAAAAATTATAACCTGTAGGATAATATTCTTTCTAAGTATATGATTTCAATACATAATATTACGCATCCTCCGGAATGATCTTGGTATAATACCTTAAATTCTATCTGGTGCATATTTATAACTTGTTATAGCAACTCTGTATGCTTTGATTTATGCCAAAGAAATGCAGATTAGAGGTAATTACTGGGTTGCTGTACGAGTGTCTTCTGAGCAGGAAAGCCTACATCCACAACGAGATGCCATCATATTTTGGGAAATGCGCTTTGTCGAAAGGAGAGTGTAAGGAGTTGATGAGTTTGAATCTCAGTAGAGGATGGAAAACTATCATTATATATATATATATATATATATATATATATATATATATATATATATATATATATATATATATATATATATATATATATATATATATATGCGTATGTGTGCGTGCTTGTGTGTGTGTGAATAATCAGCACTGATCCATTGTCCAAAATATGACACGAAATTGTTACACATTGTATCTTTCAGATTACCAATGGATTAAGCAAAACATTTCTATTCAATATTTTCGCAATGGAATTTTTCTCTCTTTCTAAAGTGATCTCACTATATTCATCAAAAAAAATAATTCGGTTTTTAACACAAAATTAAGTTGTCCACACCAACAATTCGAAATACGCATATAAGAAAATATACTGATGTTTCGTCAGGAACAGACCTTCGTATTCCAGGCGGATGATACCAGCAAAGGAATAAAGTCACTGAAAATTATTTAGATAATATATAACTATTTCAAATTAGATATCTTTATTTGCAGTGTCACTAATGTTGATGCAAAAATGATAGAAGTGTATATACGTACAGTATAAAAATTAGAAATGATTTATAATATTATTGTATGTGTTCAAATCATGATAAATAGATGTATTTATTTTACCAGGAATTTGGCTACATAAATTCTTTTACAAATTATGATATATTGATGTATTTCCTTTACCAGAAATATACCTGCCTGCATTTTCGATTTAAAAAAAAATATGGTAATCGGTAGTATTTACTCCACCAGTTATTATATTACATACGTCTGGAACAAACTATGATATTCGGATGCATTTACTTTACCAGCAATGTGCCTGCATACATTCTGGTGCAAATTATGATATATGGATGCATATATTATACTTTGTATTCCAGAGGTATAAAAAGTTCGTAATATTGTTCCCCAGTACGACACAGTTCTTAATTAAGTGAAAAGTACGTCAAAAACTCACCATGCACGTCACCACGCATTCTGGGTCTGATCATCCACTTATTAAATGCCATGCTATATTCACATTTTTGTATGTTGTTCATACACTGGTAAACTGCACTTCTATCCGCAACGGAGCATTTAGACCGGTATCCCATCAGCGAATCTTTGATAATGGAATTCGGCTAAACATCACATGGAATCAAATTAGGGTTTGTATGGAATATGTCGCAAAGTTTTGGATACTGAGCTTCTTCATCTAGTTTGTCAAGGTATAGAAGAATAAATCTGGTACATATGCACAGACGGGTGGCTTTGGCAGTGTTCCACATCTTTTGGCAACACTTTGGAGGCTTAACAAGGTCTAGTGGCACTACAATAGTCAGGCACATACCATAAAGTGCAAGCCATTTGCACCGAAAAATTACGTATGAAACACTCTTAGTTAGTCTGACTCTGTCGATTTATATAGTCTCTGCTAGTTTTCTGACCTCAGCTTTATTTTTTTCTCTTGGTTCGGGTCATTAAGGTAAATCAGTGGCTCATCACCTATGATAACTTAGTTCAAACATCTTTGGCCGCTCTTCACACATTTGGCGCGTAGCTGTTTCGCTTTTAAAGTTTGTTTTTGATCAGCCGTCAAAGATGTGGTGCCGATCTTCCCCAAAAAAATTTCTTAGCTTACAGCTGACGAATTAACATCTGTGATAATGTAAATATCTTTCACTATGCATCAAGAATCTTCAAAAACTGCCCCTTCACAGCAGCCACATCCCCGCTCAACAATTACAAACAACGGTCTTCCAAAAAGCGTTTCATTTATTAAAAGGATGAACCCACCTCAGAATTGTAAGAAATGATTAGGTACATTTGCATGTGTCCAAAGTACTTTAAGTGCAGCTGCAAATCGTTTTATAAAACGTTGTTCTAACGATCTGCATTAAATGTATTGAGATGGTTCAAAGAATAAAAAGATTAAAATAATATCTTCTGAACTTTTCAAATACCCGTGGAACATTAATACATGTATGTATATCACAATGTAATCATATTAAACAACAACAACAATAATAATAATAATAATAATAATAATAATAATAATAATAATAATAATAACAAAAATAATAATAAAGGAAATTTTTTTTCAGTGTGCCTTCCTAATGAGTTTTTAATTAACTTTACTTTTTAAACATACAGTGCAGTTAATAATAATAATAATAATAATAATAATAATAATAATAATAATAATAATAATAATAATAATAATAATGCGTGAAGTTATGAGTTTTTAATTGACATTATTACCTTTTAGACATCCAGTGCAGTTAATAATAATAATAATAATAATAATAATAATAATAATAATAATAATAATAATAATAATAATAATAATAATAATATGGCGTGCAGTTATATTTTATGAGACCTTGAATAAGTTTGATTTCCAGCATTTTACGACACCATTTACATGGTGTTCATGAATCGCTCTACCTGATTACCCTTCGTCCTAACTTTGTTTCTAAAACATATTTTAAATTTATTAGATTATAAATATACTTAATAGTATACTATCCGGGGCAAGGTACGGGGAGGTTGCCCCAGACGTTAGAGAACTTGGGGCGTCATCGTCGCCCGGGGCGCCATTTACCGTTAGCACGCCACTGCATAGACTTATTAGATTTCATTCTCATTTGGTATTTATACTGCACGTACACTGTGTGTACAATTTGCACAGATTAATATTGCCTCCCTTACTTCTCTCTTCCCCAAGGCAAACAATCTTCATTCCTAGACATGTATATTAACCAAGAACGAGAGAGCTATTGCTAGTCATTGAGTAAAAAACGTTAAGGAAGCAAATAATGAAACAAAAAGAGCAACAATATTAAAATAAATACAACACTGTATTGCACTGGTATAACGACCGCGCAGGAGGAACAAAAATACATGTATGACAAAGATAGTTTATATAAACACCGATGTCTTTCTTAATGTGCCCCATTTGCTTAAAAACTTTTTTCTAAAAAGAAATGTGTTGAGACTTTCTATTTATATTATTTATTCATACCTCACTACAAACAAATAACACATACTGATTAGGTTGTGATAGCAAAACAAATGCATCAATTGTAACGGAGATTTATAACTCGTACGCAATTATCCAGTTTCTGTCGTAAAGTCAATAGCAAAACTTGTTTACACCGACATGAGAAAATAGAAACAATTGACAGGTTTTTGTATTCTGCTGTGAACATGTTACCTCTACTTTTATCATATTTCATTTACACTGACTTCAGTTAGGACACGAATCAAGAAGGCGCAGTAGAAAGACGTCGTCGGTTGCAGTGGCGTCACTAGGGTTAGTGTCACCCAGTGCGGTAAATGGTGTCACCATCATGGACCCCCTTCATGTACAAAAATTCCAACATTTTATAGTCATGTGCGGTAGGTAATTCATGGTGTCACCCCCATGGATCTCCTTCCTACACAAAAATTCAAAAATTTTATAGATGTTACGTTCAATGAAATTTTCCAACAGCAATAAACATGAAATAAAGTTTTTCCAAAATGAATCTGTTGGTTTATTGAAAAGATGTTTCTACACTTATAACTCCCCTCCTAGGACGTGCAATTAAGCTAGTATAAATATTCATATATATCACGATTGTTCGTTTACAAGTCACACCCAAATGCGATTAGCATTGACACCGATCTAATCCTAATTTACGTAGGCATACCTGGGTGCATGCAGTTCGCTTAAAATCATGAGAAGAACGAATGGCATTGTTCCTTATATGCCGGCACATTGTTGAGTTCCAGTTTTGTTCGTAACAACGCGTGCTGAACACACAAAAATATTAGTTATTCCACCATGAAGTCGCAAACACTTATTTTAAACTTTCTCTCAAGTATAATATAATACAATATAATGTAATATAATAACTGAGTTTAAATAAATGAGTTTTGACGCAAAATGAGGCAATTATACTAATTAAATTGTCACAAGAACGATTTAGAACATTGCGAATAAAATGTTTTATTCTTGCTGTTCAACATGCGTCGCAAATGGGAGTTTTTACAAAGTGCTTTTTCTTGCCCGACTTGTTATTTTGAAACAGTAATAATGTTTTATTGTCAGTCATAAGTAGGCGTACAAGTAAATTAGACATCTTGAA
>JAEAOA010002175.1:3351058-3361315 GCA_016746295.1 Potamilus streckersoni
TAATGATAACTCCCATTGTCGCTATTCTGCCGCGGCTGTGCCATTTGTCGCCAAAAATCTTGTCGCTATTCTGCCGCGGACCATATTTTAATGATAACTCCCATTGTCGCTATTCTAACCCCCTTCACTACTAATATTGTTAAAGCTACGTTAAAAATCCAAATCGCACACATGCCTTTCCAGTGTAGTTGTGCAACTTCCTTTGACATCTATTGGGTTGAATGCTCACTTTGTCCAATTGGTCATGTGCTGAATTGGAGCTGCAGTGTTACAACTGAATTAAAAGCTTGCTCTGTTGAGAATATTGCCAATTTTTATTTAATTAAAGGTTATTCTCTACAAAGTTTGTTTTGATCAAGATCAAGCAAGTGCTTTGCTCTTGCTCTTTATTACGAATAAGTAATATGAAATCTTTCAATAGGCTGAGCAGATTGAGCTCATTTTGTAATTACTTAAAACTGATGTTAGAAGGGTTACAGTAAATTCAGAAAAATTCCCTTTACACAATCATATTTATGTAATTAATTGCATCAACTTGTTTACTGGTCCAATTTCTCCGTCATCCTTCATTGACATAAGTTGTTACACTTAATATAAAACTACTTAAAAGACTCGTGAAATGTTATGTTAGTCTAGTTGGTGTGTGCGTATTAACCAAAGGACTTGATGTGATGTCTTGGTCCTAACATGGAGCTGATCTGACATCCCATGGCCGTCACAACTGTCAAAATTTTTAGCTACACATTCTTCATGTATTGTCACATAACATTGGTTTACACTAAATTAATTCTAATGATTGATTCTTAAATAATGATGGTGCAGATCAGATATCATTTAAACCTTGTATTTTACTGCTACGAGCTTTTCACCAAAATTGTGATGTTGGTCTTAAATGAAAATGGAACAGTCATCCAGTGTGGTTATTTTGTTAATCCTGAAGAAAGGGTTGTGTAAGCTTTGGGTTTTTACTGAAAGATTGGTTGTCAGTGGAGATGTGATATGACTTTCAGTATAGTTACTACATTTGACCGGTTGAAATCCTGGCTCCTAGGTGGTCTTTGCACTTTCTCTAAAATATTTCTTGTGTTCATCCGAAATAAAAATTCTGAAAACTGATACACAGTATATGGCGACAAAGGAGGCCATTTTGAAACTTGTCGTTATTCTAATCAAAAAGTCTTGAGGGTTTCACTGGAAGACTTGTGGTGCCTTGATGGTCCTAAATGAAAATGGTGCCAGTCTGGCTTCTCCATTACAACAGAAGCTGCTTTGAAAATCAAGTTATCGCTAAAGAATATGAGATGGTTTAAACATTCCAGATTGAAACTGAAGAAACGTTCTTGTCTTGAATTTTTGGTAATTCTTTTTAGCCTGTAATGTTTATATACATTTAAGGGGATTCCAGTACCATAATACCGACCAAATTAGCTTTCGGTCAGGTACATCTTTTTATTACTTGCCTTGCTATGAAAGGGGTATTTTATACAGATTTGATCTGCTGCTTGGGGAAGGCATTTGTTGTCCATATCCATTTATACTCTCATATCCATCACAAATGTTCTTCTCCATCACTTAATGGAATTGTAGTTTGTTCAACCAAAATTTTATCCTTCATTTCTTTTCAGTGCTCTAATATGTTGAAGGGCTTCTTAGACTAAAATCCAATTTTATACGAGGCTTTTCAATAGGTTGCTAGTAATTAAAATTTCCATCATTTTCGTGCAAAACTTGATGGATTGTTTCTTGTTTGACTTAGAACTTTGCAGTGTATGAAGGATTGAATTGGTCAGACTTAAGTGTAACATGGACACATTTATAGTTTGTATTTCAATTTTTTCTGCTATTTAGTCATTATCTCGATTTTGATTTCTGGGTCATCTCCATCTTGAAAACTTGTTACACACACAATAGTAATGCAGATGTGCCTATCTGTGGCTGTCTATCGAACGGACCGCCACCTTCGCCTTCGCCTTCGCATAGAAGCTATGTATTTATATGAGTATGACTACCATCCAAAAGCGAACATGCCTTCGCGTAGTTTTGCGGCAGATAATTGTTTACGCTGTTTATTATAATTAACATTACGAACTAAAATCTGCTACTTAATTGGGTGCACATTATTCAAGATGTCTAATTTACTTGTACGCCTACTTATGACTGACAATAAAACATTATTACTGTTTCAAAATAACAAGTCGGGCAAGAAAAAGCACTTTGTAAAAACTCCCATTTGCGACGCATGTTGAACAGCAAGAATAAAACATTTTATTCGCAATGTTCTAAATCGTTCTTGTGACAATTTAATTAGTATAATTGCCTCATTTTGCGTCAAAACTCATTTATTTAAACTCAGTTATTATATTACATTATATTGTATTATATTATACTTGAGAGAAAGTTTAAAATAAGTGTTTGCGACTTCATGGTGGAATAACTAATATTTTTGTGTGTTCAGCACGCGTTGTTACGAACAAAACTGGAACTCAACAATGTGCCGGCATATAAGGAACAATGCCATTCGTTCTTCTCATGATTTTAAGCGAACTGCATGCACCCAGGTATGCCTACGTAAATTAGGATTAGATCGGTGTCAATGCTAATCGCATTTGGGTGTGACTTGTAAACGAACAATCGTGATATATATGAATATTAATACTAGCTTAATTGCACGTCCTAGGAGGGGAGTTATAAGTGTAGAAACATCTTTTCAATAAACCAACAGATTCATTTTGGAAAAACTTTATTTCATGTTTATTGCTGTTGGAAAATTTCATTGAACGTAACATCTATAAAATTTTTGAATTTTTGTGTAGGAAGGAGATCCATGGGGGTGACACCATGAATTACCTACCGCACATGACTATAAAATGTTGGAATTTTTGTACATGAAGGAGGTCCATGATGGTGACACCATTTACCGCACTGGGTGACACTAACCCTAGTGACGCCACTGCAACCGACGACGTCTTTCTACTGCGTCTTCTTGATTCGTGTCCTAACTGAAGTCAGTGTAAATGAAATATGATAAAAGTAGAGGTAACATGTTCACAGCAGAATACAAAAACCTGTCAATTGTTTCTATTTTCTCATGTCGGTGTAAACAAGTTTTGCTATTGACTTTACGACAGAAACTGGATAATTGCGTACGAGTTATAAATCTCCGTTACAATTGATGCATTTGTTTTGCTATCACAACCTAATCAGTATGCGTTATTTGTTTGTAGTGAGGTATGAATAAATAATATAAATAGAAAGTCTCAACACATTTCTTTTTAGAAAAAAGTTTTTAAGCAAATGGGGCACATTAAGAAAGACATCGGTGTTTATATAAACTATCTTTGTCATACATGTATTTTTGTTCCTCCTGCGCGGTCGTTATACCAGTGCAATACAGTGTTGTATTTATTTTAATATTGTTGCTCTTTTTGTTTCATTATTTGCTTCCTTAACGTTTTTTACTCAATGACTAGCAATAGCTCTCTCGTTCTTGGTTAATATACATGTCTAGGAATGAAGATTGTTTGCCTTGGGGAAGAGAGAAGTAAGGGAGGCAATATTAATCTGTGCAAATTGTACACACAGTGTACGTGCAGTATAAATACCAAATGAGAATGAAATCTAATAAGTCTATGCAGTGGCGTGCTAACGGTAAATGGCGCCCCGGGCGACGATGACGCCCCAAGTTCTCTAACGTCTGGGGCAACCTCCCCGTACCTTGCCCCGGATAGTATACTATTAAGTATATTTATAATCTAATCAATTTAAAATATGTTTTAGAAACAAAGTTAGAGCGATTCATGAACACCATGTAAATGGTGTCGTAAAATGCTGGAAATCAAACTTATTCAAGGTCTCATAAAATATAACTGCACGCCATATTATTATTATTATTATTATTATTATTATTATTATTATTATTATTATTATTATTATTATTATTATTATTATTATTATTATTATTATTCATATTATTATTATTCATATTATTATTATTATTATTATTATTATTATTATTATTATTATTATTATTATTATTATTATTAACTGCACTGGATGTCTAAAAGGTAATAATGTCAATTAAAAACTCATAATATAACTTCACGCATTATTATTATTATTATTATTATTATTATTATTATTATTATTATTATTATTATTATTATTATTATTATTAACTGCACTGTATGTTTAAAAAGTAAAGTTAATTAAAAACTCATTAGGAAGGCACACTGAAAAAAAATTTCCTTTATTATTATTTTTGTTATTATTATTATTATTATTGTTGTTTAATATGATTACATTGTGATATGCATACATGTATTAATGTTCCACGGGTATTTGAAAAGTTCAGAAGATATTGTTTTAATCTTTTTATTCTTTGAACCATCTCAATACATTTAATGCAGATCGTTAGAACAACGTTTTATAAAACGATTTGCAGCTGCACTTAAAGTACTTTGGACACATGCAAATGTACCTAATCATTTCTTACAATTCTGAGGTGGGTTCATCCTTTTAATAAATGAAACGCTTTTTGGAAGACCGTTGTTTGTAATTGTTGAGCGGGGATGTGGCTGCTGTGAAGGGGCAGTTTTTGAAGATTCTTGATGCATAGTGAAAGATATTTACATTATCACAGATGTTAATTCGTCAGCTGTAAGCTAAGAAATTTTTTTGGGGAAGATCGGCACCACATCTTTGACGGCTGATCAAAAACAAACTTTAAAAGCGAAACAGCTACGCGCCAAATGTGTGAAAAGCGGCCAAAGATGTTTGAACTAAGTTATCAGAGGTGATGAGCCACTGATTTACCTTAATGACCCGAATCAAGAGAAAAAAATAAAGCTGAGGTCAGAAAACTAGCAGAGACTATATAAATCGACAGAGTCAGGCTAACAAAGAGTGTTTCATACGTAATTTTTCGATGCAAATGGCTTGCACTTTATGGTATGTGCCTGACTATTGTAGTGCCACTAGACCTTGTTAAGCCTCCAAAGTGTTGCCAAAAGATGTGGAACACTGCCAAGCCACCCGTCTGTGCATATGTACCAGATTTATTCTTCTATACCTTGACAAACTAGATGAAGAAGCTCAGTATCCAAAACTTTGCGTCATATTCCATACAAACCCTAATTTGATTCCATGTGATGTTTAGCCGAATTCCATTATCAAAGATTCGCTGATGGGATACCGGTCTAAATGCTCCGTTGCGGATAGAAGTGCAGTTTACCAGTGTATGAACAACATACAAAAATGTGAATATAGCATGGCATTTAATAAGTGGATGATCAGACCCAGAATGCGTGGTGACGTGCATGGTGAGTTTTCGACGTACTTTTCACTTAATTAAGAACTGTGTCGTACTGGGGAACAATATTACGAACTTTTTATACCTCTGGAATACAAAGTATAATATATGCATCCATATATCATAATTTGCACCAGAATGTATGCAGGCACATTGCTGGTAAAGTAAATGCATCCGAATATCATAGTTTGTTCCAGACGTATGTAATATAATAACTGGTGGAGTAAATACTACCGATTACCATATTTTTTTTAAATCGAAAATGCAGGCAGGTATATTTCTGGTAAAGGAAATACATCAATATATCATAATTTGTAAAAGAATTTATGTAGCCAAATTCCTGGTAAAATAAATACATCTATTTATCATAATTTGAACACATACAATAATATTATAAATCATTTCTAATTTTTATACTGTACGTATATACACTTCTATCATTTTTGCATCAACATTAGTGACACTGCAAATAAAGATATCTAATTTGAAATAGTTATATATTATCTAAATAATTTTCAGTGACTTTATTCCTTTGCTGGTATCATCCGCCTGGAATACGAAGGTCTGTTCCTGACGAAACATCAGTATATTTTCTTATATGCGTATTTCGAATTGTTGGTGTGGACAACTTAATTTTGTGTTAAAAACCGAATTATTTTTTTGATGAATATAGTGAGATCACTTTAGAAAGAGAGAAAAATTCCATTGCGAAAATATTGAATAGAAATGTTTTGCTTAATCCATTGGTAATCTGAAAGATATAATGTGTAACAATTTCGTGTCATATTTTGGACAATGGATCAGTGCTGATTATTCACACACACACAAGCACGCACACATACGCATATATATATATATATATATATATATATATATATATATATATATATATATATATATATATATATATATATATATATATATATATAATGATAGTTTTCCATCCTCTACTGAGATTCAAACTCATCAACTCCTTACACTCTCCTTTCGACAAAGCGCATTTCCCAAAATATGATGGCATCTCGTTGTGGATGTAGGCTTTCCTGCTCAGAAGACACTCGTACAGCAACCCAGTAATTACCTCTAATCTGCATTTCTTTGGCATAAATCAAAGCATACAGAATTGCTATAACAAGTTATAAATATGCACCAGATAGAATTTAAGGTATAATACCAAGATCATTCCGGAGGATGCGTAATATTATGTATTGAAATCATATACTTAGAAAGAATATTATCCTACAGGTTATAATTTTTTTTTTATTATTTGTCCAATAATTAGCCCGCCAGTTAAAGGATTCTTATTACCAATATCCAAACCATCCATGCTAAAGGATCGAACCTAGCTGTCACTCCGGATTCGACTGACAGAAAGAAACATGCATACATAGATATATAATTTAATGTACAGTTACTTTTAAGGTAAAGTTAAACTTCTGTATTGGAAATAGAAATACACTTATCTGAGGTAGCTTAGACTAGGAGTAAATATCAGTCAGGCGTTTCCCACAGTTAACGTACTATTTTTGTCGATGCACGAACATTTCCCATACTTGATATGCTATAGTTATGTTTGGTGGATGGACAAAGAGTAAACGGGTTTTCCTATCTCTTTGCACTTGCTGTAATATGTCTTTTTTCTCATCCAGTAGATAGCGATCGTTTAACGTTCTGTGAGAAACGTTTACATGTTTGGCAAGCAGCCCAGTAACATAGTAATCGTCGATCCAAAAGAAAGGAGTTTGAGGTATTACGTGATAAAATTCCCTGACGACGTCTGGCGTCATCACATATGCGGAACCAGAACAGTACTGTAAAAAGTAGTCCTTGGGATAGTCCTCTTTGGACGTGTACCATTTGCTAGATGCATTTCTCTGGACGTCCATTTTAGGCCAAACGTGACACATAAGCAGACCTTGGTTTCCCCATTTATGTCCAACATATGCCTTCAGGAACCTCATAAGACGATGAATATCCAAAACAATGTCATCGTCAATTTTTAACACGTAAGTTGTGTTCTGACAGCACTGAGTTACCCACTTCATTCCCACTGCTGCTTTGTATGTCAAGTTCCTGTACGAATCTGTAAAATTCGCTCGAATTATGTCTCCGTAAGTTCGGATTTCTTCTTCGACCATGTTTGATACGTTTCGATTCGAGGTATATCCCATTGTGAATACAAGAGAAGCGTTGTTCGTTTTTAGAATTTGGTATTCTCCCCACGTCTCGCGTACCATTCGTCGGCGCTCGTTATTTTCCGGACTGGAGTGAACATATATAGTTAAATATATTGGAGAATTAATGCATAGTGCCAAAGAAGATTCATCGAAAACGAGGCTTTCCAGATCTATCATGATTGTTTGTTTCCTTAAATCTATGGTGGTATTAGTGGTTATGTCCACTTTATAAATTTTGTTAGTTTGGATATGGGGGATCATTGTGTAATCAATTTGATTCTGCGTAAAACTAGGGGTGGGTTGATCTTTTACTTTCCGTCTGCTCCATATAAATGCATCTCGGTCGAATAGGACTGTATTTCCCTTCTGAAGCACGAAATATCCGACTACAAAAAATGTCTCAAAAATCATTAAAAATTTTAAGGACGCTGGGAACCTTGGAAACATTTTCTCAGAATGAAGTTTCTTTATGCCGATTGAGATAAAAATTGGTGAGATGTTTTATATTTCATGCAGTCTAGCAATCATCAAAATTTTACATATTTGCGTCGGTCTTATATTGATTCAGACACTTTTCACATATCTGTCATACTGATATTTCGTTTCGCCTCAATGATGTTTTATATTTTCTGCAAAGAGAAAATATCAAAATAATAGAGAATGAATAACCAACCTGATTGAATGCAATATGGTTCCCGCCTTTATCGAACGAATGCGACACTACATAAGAAGTATAGTATAAATGAGGTAGTGCAACACTTATTTAATCTCCCTGTTGAACCTACGAGTTTGTACTTAAGGTAGCAGGAAGAAGTAAAGAGCCAGGGGAGATTGTTGCCTATACTATAAGAAAAAAATGTAAAAATGTTAAAATATAAACACGTTTTCTTTCCTGAAAAATGCTGCAAACCCCAAGGCCGTATAGTACTTTTCAGAAACATTCGTTCATATTTTCCAATACAAATGCAGTAACCTATAAGCATTATTCGGGTTAGAGGTTCTCCTGGATGCTGATCGTGTTTTACTTTTCGACACCGGGTTTCCGCAAGTGTAGGATGGACCAGTTGGATTTTAATCGTTGGTATAATATAACTATGCACTGCGTGGATTATGGCCCGTGCAATGATTCAGATTGTAAATGGGAATTGTTTCGTTTTTTTAGTGAAGATAATATGAATTTGCCGACGGATGAGGTTCCTCAAACGAAGCTGCGGTGTTATAAATCATGTTATCAAATCTTATCGCGGGGTTCGCGATTATGTTCCTGTATGATACCTTACTGAGCATCATGAGAAATTACATCCAGACTTGTACATTGTTGCTATGTTGTCAGAAAATATTTTATGCTGCTTTGTTTCATCAGCTTGACAGAATCCTTCACTCGGAGATTAATGGATCGCTCGGTAGCAAAAATATGTAACGTGATACGTTGAATTAGAGAAAAAAGAATATTAGTATAAACAATGACAAAATGAAGAAGTAGAAATGTGACAAGGATGGTGATGTGAATCATATGGAGCAAAAACTGTTAATATCGCAAAATATTAATAATTGTGAATATTCCATGATCTCAGTCTCGAGAGCACAAATGCAAGAAGCGTTTGCTAGTGTGTCACAGAGGGATCATGCTTCGTGGTTATGTGATCGATCATGACATTGAGACGAAGTTGGATAATAGACTTGATAATCGCGAACTTGAGACCCAATAGTATACTATGACGTGGTGGTGCAAGAAAGTTTGTGCCTGCGTGTCTGGTGACAAACATAAATATCACGACTGGAGAAGCCTATAAATATTCTTCAATAATGCAAGTTGAAAAAAGGGTTGGAAATTAATTCATGAATAATCAAATTTGCATCTGATGGCATTTACAAGATTTTATTTTCAAACTCCAAAAGCGTTCGATTCATGTTAGTTACAAGATTTAGTCAGAATACTTCGGGTAACATAATTTCTGATCCGTAGACCCGACCATTGGTGATAAATCTGCAATCATGTTGTCGAAGATTTTCAACTCCTTAATCAAGTATTACATGACAAAATGAGTACATGATCTAATTTTGTTTAAATTTTTTATTATAGGTAATATTAAGTTTTTTGTGCGCCTTTGTCTTCTCATTTAAGTTCTAACCTTTTTACCGCTGATTGCAGCACAAACCCCGGCTCTCGAAATAATCCCCGTGGTAGTTAACGCGAGAGGCGCTATCGCCAGCAAAGACAGCATCATTTGGTAATATCGATAATATTTCTTTTAAACATAAACGTTTTTATGATAATATTTGTGCAGCCCAACAAGTTCTTGCTTGATTTTATGATCGAGCCGCCTACTAATAAAGTTAAAACAGATAATGGGTTTCATATTCTTATACGTCGATGAAACTATGAAGCAACACCTCGGGTTCGAGAAACTAAATGTATTTATCCATGTTAAGGTTGATGTTTGAGACAATACTTGCCATACTATTATACTGCTTCGAATAAACAATATTGGTAAACAAAATAAAACCGTGTTGATTTTAGTTGATTCATCGAAACAAAATCATCTAATGTGTCAGGATTTACCTGTGGATTGACATGTTTTTAATATAATTTAACCTCTGCTATATCACTTGGTGTAAACTCTAAGGTAAATTTCACTTGACGATTATATTTGTAAAGATAAAGGAATGCACTAGCTATTTTGTCCACATTAAACATTTGTTCGTTATTTATCTTTATTAATTACCACTACTTACTCTCGTCTAGTTTTCGATTATAAATTGTTTCCCGCA
>JAEAOA010002176.1:0-67500 GCA_016746295.1 Potamilus streckersoni
TTTTTCTTTTTTTTTTTTTTTTTTATTTTTTTTTTTCTTTTTTTTTTTTTTGGTTTTTTTTTTTTTTTTTTTTTAAAATTTTTTTTTCTTATTGTATCGGTGGTGCTTTAGACATAGATTTTTCACTGATAGAATTATCTTTCTTCAGGTAACTGCTTTTAATCTCAAGGTCTGCTGATTCAGAATAATCGCGTTGTATTTCATGTTTAATTCGCCATGTTCCCCAAGTCTCTTCGTTATTAGTAAATTTAGTTATCTCTTTGATATATTTTTTATCGACATACATTGAATCAATTGCAACTCTGACTGCTATACTAGGAAATCTATTTATCATTGCAAATAAATTGATAGATGCATAACCCAGCATAGAAGCTCTCAAATGTAGATATGCAGAGCTTTCTCCATCACTGTAAGTAACAATTCTACCTAACTTTGTTTTATTGGACAAGAAGGCTGTTTTACAATTTGCGTATCTATTTTTCTCTACTGCATCTTTAATAACGAAGTCGTATTCGGCATCATCTATAATCAATCTTGAGGATTGTTTTTTAAAGTTAAATTTTTTTCCACCTTGTGTAAATTTACCGATTATTCTTCGGCCGAGATCCTTTGCTTCACTATTTCGTTGATTAAATATCTTTTTTGACCATTCAATGATGTACTCCTCGTCAGCATCAATATGTTTTCTAGACTTATCGATTATACTATCAAGACATTCTGGTTCTGGTAACCAGACATTGGTTTGTTTTTGATATGAGATAATCGCTTCGCTGACAATCAACGAAACTAACACTTTACAATCAATCATATATCGCAATAACACTATTGGTAACCACATCCTTTCAGCCATGTGTCTACCAATCCAAACATAACAACACGGATGAAGTCCTTCAGCGATTTCAAATGATACTACGCAAGCAAAACCGGTCAAATCAAAATCAGGCAGTGGTCCATTAATAGCAACGCGAGTCATTTCATGTGTGGGATGTCCAAACCGTTTAAAATACTCACCAGCGAATCCATATCCTAGAAAACTTCCTGGATAACAGGCAACGATATCAACTGATATCATACTCTCACGATTGTATTTAACGTTCCATAGACCGCCATGATAATATTCCAAACAGCTGGATTGAACATCCTGTAAAAACTCTTTTCGTGTTGGTTTCCAATTATTTTTCTTTCTTGCAAAATGAGCTGCAACCGATGGAATTGTAAAACAATTTGTAAGTAACTGTTCGTAATCTTCGGATTTTTCATTAAAAACGCTAGCGTTTTCACTGAGACTTATTGCTAGATTTTTCAACCTATTATGTAGACTTTCAGTACGATATAATTCACCGTTAGGTTTCACAAATTGATTGAATTGACATTCTTCATCTTCAAAACTATGAAGTAGCCATACTGATACAGGGTCGTTTTTACACAAACTAGCAATAGCATCGAATAATCTTTCTTCAGTGAGAATACCATCCTTGGTGAATTCTTCTGGGATATACTTCACTGTTCTGTCTCGCGGGAATATTGTAACCGCGGATGTCCATGCGTGCTTGTTATGATCAATAATTTTGATTGGAGCTCCGTTTTTATTGTATTTCGATTCGTATAATACTTCGCCAGTTATCGTTAAAACGGTTATCGGAAATCTCAACGACTTTTCCAATCTAGCTATATCGGAAATAGTTGCTCCGTTCTCTTTCACTGTTAGCTCCCATTCATCTATTTTTTATGTCTTAGATCGGTTAATTTATTCCCACGGAGTGCATTTGTAAAATGTTCTAAGACTCTTTGTGCCACACAGTTGAGTGGCTTTTCCGCTGATGTTGACTGTTTCATTGGTGCTAGTTTTCCAATGTCAGGTTTCTTATTTAACGGATACATCCCATAAACGATTGCTGTTTCTGGATACGCTTTTTCATAGTATGGTTTATCAATTCCAGTTAACAGCCCTGGTCTGGAATCACGGCTAACAACGACTGTTGTCCTATCTTTGAGAATTGGTTCAAACTTGTCTCTTATAACCCATTCGCCCGATTCTAAATTGATAATGAATTTCACTCTGAGAAAATACCGTTTATTGCCAAGTTGTGATAGTATCATAGCTGCTGTTTCATCATTCATTCTAGCATCAACAACACCATCAATTTTAAATGTTGACCAGGTGTGTGATGCGCCGTCCTGTTTAAACTCTTGAACACAATCTCGTATTTTTCTAATCAGACTTCTATTATTTATTCTCTCTTTTGGTACATCTTCGAGAGTTCTATCAAGATTGAATTTAATATTTTTCCAAGGCTTGATTGCCGATAATCTCTTGAATTCTTCATTCATATAAATAAGACAAGTATTTAAATAGAAAAGTTTGTTTATATATAATGAATCACTGCAAATGGCTTATGATTGGATCAGTAACCCCATGCAATAAATCGTGTAGAGGTGAATTCTGTGGATATCACTTACAGAGTGTCAGAAATAATTCGACAGGCCCGTCCCCATGCATAAATTGTGGGGTGGGTGTGAGAGGAAAATCACAATTATGTATCAATTGTGGGGGTAAGCGGTTTAGAGAATTAAAACGTTATTATGATAAACGAATAAAAAACGCTATCATTGACCCTAATCATGACTCTGTCAAAGACAAAATCATAAAAACCCCTCAAGACTACATTAATAGATTTATAATTAAAGCAAATAATGAATTAGACAAATAGTATTATTATATATAAATGGAGCAAGAATTCAGACCACATCCAATACTCGTTAATTATGAAATATCTCGTAATGGTGTTGTTAGACACTGTAGACTAAAGAAACCCGTGGGATATGTTAATAGTCAAGGATACTTGAAATTTACTGCTGGAGGAAAGGGATATTTCTGTCATAGGGCAGTCTTTGAGTGTTATATGGGACCGATTAAAGATGGCTGTGTTATTGATCACATTGATTCTAATATTCAAAATAATTCTCTTGAAAATTTACAGTGTATTTCTCAAAGAGAGAATATAAAAAAAGGAAAGACAGGGACTTGTAAGTCAGTTAGAAAGAGACCAGTACAGTCATTTGATACAACGACGAATGAAGAAAGAGTTTTTCATTCAATGAATGCTGCGGGAAAATATTTTGGAATATGTATTCCTTCAGTACGAAAAGTTGCTGAAGGGATTTATCAAACAGCTATCTCAAAGAAAAATGGACATAGAATAAAGTTTTCCTATTTACAAGATAACTCTCAATAGTGAGTTATGCTATTTTAGTCATTTTTGCATGATTTTACCATTCAGATCAATTACCATAGGGCAAAACACTAAAAACGTTTCGCGCGTTAATATCATTGTGTACATATTTTTTTTTCAATATTTATTCGCAATATTCACGTATATATGCATTAAAAGAGTAAATGACAATAACTGGAACAGCCGGAACAGCCACATAGTAAATATAGTTATTGTACCGGAACGCGCGCGCGTGTACACAAGACACTGGGTCAAGGTTCTATTAATAGATTTTTTAAAAATCCCAATTACAAAGACAGCATTAACAGCGTTTGTATGAAAATGAAATTACTTTATAATTACAAATTAAAATAGATTGTATGTGAGGTCAAAATAGTAAAATGCGCTACATGTAGTTTAGTTTTTTTAGTGTGGCTATGTGTAATAAAATTCAGAAAAATATCATTCTCGATTCAAGAAATAGCAGGTCCTGAATTGACAGGGATCCCCATTACGGAGTTATCTTGTCATGTAAATCCATTATTACTACGATTAAATAATCGTAGTATTATAGAAATTAATAAAACAATTGCTATTATTTAACAGTTGTATTTCTTGTTTTAATGTTTTATTTAAATACTTAGCTTCCATTGAAATTACTACACAGTATTCATTATGAAATGCTAGAAAAATAAATACACACCTACACATTGACACTGCAGTATTAGTTCACCTTATATATAATATGAGCCGTAATAAGTTTGGGGCTTTCAAACGAAGCCCACTTTGCCAATCAAACCTCCCACGCCATTGACATGGTGTGGTTGAATTTTTTCAACTGCAACCAGGGTTAATTTCTTGGGTTGCTTTTGATTGGCAAAGTGGGTGTAGGCCGCCCCGTCGTTTCATGTTTGTATCGTCCTGTACTGTCCCTATCATACCATCCTATCATAATAACCATCCTATCATTTCATTGTATATATAACCATCCTATATAATCGCATTGTATATATAACCATCCTATATGTAATGTACTGTCCCTAGTATATATATATAATCGCATTGTAAATATTCATTCATTGTATATATATAACCATCCTATATAATCGCATTGTAAATATTCATTCATTGTAAATATTCATTCATTGTAAATCCTATATAATCGCATTGTAAATATTCATTCATTGTAAATATTCATTCATTGTATATCCTATATAATCGCATTGTATATCCTATATAATCGCATTGTATATATGTAATGTACTGTCCCCCCACAACATATCTTCCGGAAGACCTAATATAGCATTTGTTACGTTAGAGCTTCCAATTGGGAGATCTATGTTTGTGGCTTATATAATGCGAAGGCACTAAATGAGTTCCAAGAATGTGCTGTCCCCCCTCTGGGCCTCTTTGACGTCGTTTGGCGCGAAAGAGGTTCCAAATGAGGCTTTATGTTATATGTTATATGTTTGTAAAGAAATCACTTGGATTTCACGTCTAATACCCATATAACCCGCCCTTGAACTCGATTGGGGGGTTAGGGTATTGTATAAGTCTTTAATGTATGTGCCCTTTCTTGCCTCGAAACTCGAATGAGGAAGAGACGGGCATTGTATATGTTTTGTTTTTTTTTGTATATAAAAATATTTTAAAGATAAGAAAATACATTAGTAATAATATTCAATAAATGGAATAGATATTACATCTATCATCACAGAAATATCAAATTTAAGAAATCAAGGAATCGTACTTTCTGAATTTTTGAATGAAGACAGACTTTTGAATGAATTTGAACAAATTGATATACAATTGAAACATGGAAGATATGTTCTACCTAAAATGTATTCACTGATAAAAAGAATCCAAAAAGCGGTTAATGCTTCTTTGTATAACAATGATATTAATTTATTCATTCGGCTATTTAGTATAGTTGAAGCCATTAGAAAGAAACTCGGGGAACAGTACCAAGTTCGGTCAGAGATTGCTTTGAAAGTGAAATCTATAAAACGTTTGATTGATGCAAGTATTGAAACCGACAATTGAAAAATCGTTAGCATTTCCAATAATGACATCAGAAGCATTAACTACCAGACTAGCCCGTGAGAGGTTAGCATTACTGAAAAAGTTTATACCAATTCGAGATGACGTGCGAGATAAACTACAACTTAGACAGCAAGCGCAGACTGACTTTTCTATTGGAAGCGAACAACTTTTTGCCCCTGTAACTAAATCCACTAAAGATATGAAACTTGCAACAGAACGTGCTATATACGGCGACATCCCTAAAGAGGGAGCAGTACCTATTATTGATGTATTAGGAAAGATTGCTACAGAAACTGAAAAAACTCACGAGGAAATAAAACAACTTTCAGGTGAGTTACAAACTCAGCGAGAAATACAACAAATGGATAATATTGATACTGATGATAACCCCGTTGAAGATGCTAGTGATTCTATTGAAAAAGGTTCCACTAAAAAAAGCGTTCCTTTTAACGAGAAATTCACTGATGAAGCTATAGAAGAAATCAGACGAATTCAATTGTTGAAACTTAAAGACTATGAGTTATTTGGTGACTTTGCTGTAAAAAGTTATGATAACAGGGAGGATTTTTTAAAAGACGAGTATAAAAAAAACATAATAAACAAAAATCAATGGGTGGATTGGATATATAAAATTAATAAAGAAATCACCGGCAATTTAAAAAAGGATACATTGAATTACAGAGCTTTTAAAATGAGAGTTGATAAGTATGGTATAGAACAACAACAACAACAACAACAACGAAAAGAACAACAACAAAGTCGAAGTCGAGGTCGAGGACGAGGTCGAGGTCGAGGTCGAAGTCGAGGTCGAAGTCGAGGTCGAGGTCAAGGTCGACAATCTCCAGAAATTCAAAACGTTTCCGAATCAGATCTAGAAATTCAAAACGTTTCCGAACCAGAAAGTACTTCAGGAGAGGGTTATGGAAGTTCTCATCATGATTCTCATATGTGTCCTAGTAATATCATTAATAATATATCACGACTTGAGGTTCTTATGGGAGGTAAGCGAGCTGGGAATAACTCAGTCGAAATAACTAATGAAGCATTTGATATTTGCAGACGATTATTCCAAGGTGGGATAATTGATATTCATACGTATCGAGAACTCTTGGATGAGTTAATGGACGGAATTCCGGGGGAATTTAGTGGTTATTATAGCGATTGAAATTGTATTTAGAAATTACAAAGTCATTTCAAATAAGATGATAGTACACTATAATCACAATAAACCAACAAACGTGTATGTGGTAAACTCAAGATTGCCCGTTTATAAGGCATACTATGGAGACGGCCTTGGAAATACCATAGCGGGTTTATTCACAAGAACAGCCCCAAAAGTAGCACCAATTGCTAAACAATTAGCGATGAAAGCCATTGATGTTATTCGTAATAAGGGAATTAACGCTGTTGGAGATCTTGCAGGAACGGCCTTTTCTACCGCAAAGAATAGAATAACGTCATTGGTGAAATCTAGATTCGGACGAAAACCACCGCCACCGCTACCTTCAACAACAATGATGCCTGCAAATGTCAGTAAAGTGATAAATAACGCAGTGGAACAAAAACTAGCATCATTAGCAATAGTAGTAATATTGCAAGTATGATAGCGGGAAGCGGTCTTGGAGCAAATCGTAAAAGAAAATGATTTAGAAAAACGATACTTTTTAGTATAAATGGCATTTAAAAAAATTGCTGATCCAGCGTTTGATATGGCGGCACCGGTGAATAAAGATGATTCTAAAATTAACTATCAGTATTATGCCTATCCTGCAAGAGAGCCAAATCAACGAGGGAGAGTTGAACTTCAAGTTCAAGATACAAGTAGATACTTTTTGCCGTGTGAGGCGTTTATTGAAGTAGAAGGAGAGCTTGTAACAAATGTTGCAGCTGATACGCCATATGGGGATGACCAAAATATCCGAATTGGTTTCGTAAATAATGGCATTATGGCGCTATTTAACAGTGCAAGATATATCATTGATGGAAAAGAAATTGAATCAATAGAACAAAATGTTGATATTGCAACAACAATAATCGGACTTGCGAGATATTCTGATGATTATACAAGGTCGGCTGGTCCGTCTATGATGTTTGCTAAGGATACTTCTGAACATGCTGACCATATCCAGTTTATTAAAGTACGAACTGCGCAAGCTACTGCAGAAGCTGATCAACAACTCGCAGCTAATCTAGACCGTGAAGATAGACCAGGCGCTGAATTCGACATTTTAAAAAGGGTTAATGTTAATTTCAATCTAGGATTTGCAACACGAAATGGAGCATTGAAAGGACAACATCGACGGTTTTCATGTGCAATTCCGTTACATCATATATTCGGATTCTGTAGAAATGTCAGAAAAGTCATCTATGGAGCAAAGCATACAGTCGTGTTAGTGCGAAAGGAGAATGACAATGATGCAATCTGGCGTGCTAATGGTGTTGATGATGGTAAAGTCATTTTAAATAAATTGGTTCTATGGATACCCGTCTTGACACCAGCAATTACAATAGAGCAACAATTACTATCGTTTATGGACACAGGTGGAAAATCATTGCTAAGTTGGCTAACAACAACGACTGATACGAAGCAGGATAATGTAAATGGCACATTTACATGGCACTTAGCATCAAAACAAGGTGTTTCAGCTCCACGTCATATCTTTATAGCGTTACAGGATGCAAATCGAGTGGGTCGACAATTATCTAGTCATATGATATTTGATAAATTAGGAGTAAGTGAAGTTTCGTTGAGAATAAATGGACAACAAGAGCCAGCAGAGATTGTACATCTTAATTATGAAAACAACAACATAGCTCGTGTATATCATAGAATATTGTCGTATATGGGTCGTGATCAAAATGTTGATACTGGTTTGCAAATATCGCAAATTGATTTTGAAAAACACTATCCGATTTATTACTTTTCATTGGAACATCTTGACATGATGAGACAATCTGTTGTTGATATATACTTCCAAGCTCGGGTACAACGCCCTGCTGGTATAGCCGATTATAGAGCAGTTGCTGTCATTCTCAGTGATAAATCAATGTTGTTAGAAGGAGTTGGCGGACGAATGAGACTTATTGATGCACCAGTGGAAAACCTTTGATTTTCCAAACATGTAGTTAGGATTTTCGCAATAAGATCAATTGAAAGTGTAAATTACATTTTAGAATAGAATGACATATAGTATTGTTAATGTCCAGTTGACTGATGGTCAGGTCAAGAAATTGAAATCAAAGTCTGCTAAAGAATGTGGAACTACAATAACGCTGAAACCCACTCAAATGTCCGGTGGTGCACATAAATTATCACTGACAGATCGTCAAATAAAACATTTCAATGATGCGCTAAAGAACAAACGAGGAGTTCAAATTGATTTTTCGAAAGCAGCAATCGCCAATATGATAAAATCAGGTGGAATATTCCCGCTGTTAGCTGCTATTCCAGCATTGATTGCAGCGGCTGCCCCAGCGGTTGCGAAGGCGGCAGCGTTAGGAGCCGTTGGTACTGCTGCAGGAATGGCCCTGAAAAAAGCTACTGGGAAAGGCTATAAAAAAAGGAAAGGGTCTAAGACTACCAGGAACTCCACACAATTGGTACAAGGGCACGGGCCTAAGAATACCAGGAACGGCTTACTAGTGGAAAAATCCCTAGGATTTTCACCAATGTCCAATTTTGATTTAATTGATGCTGTAAAATCATTATCAATAAAAAACTTTAGAGGAGTTTTCATGAGAGATCAATTACCGTCAAAACCAATGAAAAATGAAACGTGTATTATCAATCTTGATAACAGCAGCGGAAAAGGAACTCATTGGGTCGCATATGCAATTGATCCACGTGGAATTGTCTATTTTGATTCATATGGATTAGCTCCACCAAAAGAATTCATGCGATATGTATCCACAATAACAAAGTCATCTCCAATTTTTTATTCCACGCTACCAACACAACAGTTAAATGATCCACCGATATGCGGTCGTGAAGTATTAAACTTCCTTGCAGAGATATCTAAATTTCCAAGGAAACCACCACAAGTTGTTGTTAATGAATATACTAGCAGGCAATGGCAAAAACGATAGCGTTATGATTTAGAAAAACGTAGCGTTTTCGTATAATGATTGATATTTGGGGACGACCTTTATCAGAATCAAAAAAAAACAGAAACCGATAGTAAATTCGCTGTGGAAAGTGTAAAAAAAATAATCGAAGATGAAATCGCCGAGACATTAAATTTGTCAAGTGTAGATCCTGGGGAAATAGTTGTATTTCAAGATCGCCAGGGCAAATTGAAATCTAGTAATGTTTCATTGGATGATGTCTTAATACGAAGACGTGACGTCGTTGAAGATACAATAGCGTTATATTCAAATGATGGAAAACTCAAACCAGGTGTACTCGTTTCTACAATCACAGATGCATTAAAAAATTTAAATGAAGAACTTGAAAAACATATAACAGCATATACTTCCCTTCGTAGAAATATTATCAATAAATTTTTTGGAACACCAGCGGTAACCTCTCCATCTCTCGCTGAAATTAAATCCAATTTTGATGAAATTAAATCCAGTATTAAAAATATTAATGATACTGGATTTAGTATTATTAGAGATAACATTAATAGTATTAAAAAATCTATCGAGGATATTACAAAATTTAAAACAGACAATCTTCCGCTACTTGAAAGAATAAAGATTCCTCATGAGAGGAATATCATAAATATGATATACACAGTTCTCTCTGGATCATTAGATTGGGAACCTAAAAAGAATACAATAACTCTCACTGTGTCAAAGAAGGGTATTTATCGATTAACAATAGTGTCACTGAATCAGTTTAATATATCATCATCGACTTCATATGGATACAACAACGTGATTTCAACGACTATTGACCTGGATGAATACAAACGATTTACAATAACAAGCACTGATCCTAATTTAAATAAGACATCATTTGTATGGTACATGGAGTTTGTAGCTGATCTAAATTAGAATTTTTAACAATTAGAAACCACTTGAGATTTTAAAATAATATGATTCCGTCATCGCAATATCGCTATGATACCGTCAAAGAGTTCTTAACAAAACTCAAAACACTCATTGATGAATATGAAATAAAAATTAAAAAGTATCGCAGGAGAATTACCGTAATTGATGTTACAGTATACTCGGTATCTGGTATAATGGCCGGTGCTGGTATTATACTATCTTCAGTAACAATGGTAGCTCCGATTGCTGTCCCAATTGCTATTTCCGCGGTGACAACATTTGCTGGAATTGCAAATGCTATTACTAAAAAAATATCATCGTGTTCTCAAGAAAAACTTAACGATTATATAGTAAAACATCAAGCAGTATCTAACGGTTACTCACAATTATCCTCGTTGATGTCATCATCGATTGATGATACGATAATTACCGAAGACGAGTTCTCCGCGATGATACGTATTTATGATACTACGATTAAAAACGCTAGCGTTTTTTCATCTATTGCAAAATTAGACATTATAAATAATAATAATAATAATGTCGCAAGAGATTCAACTACTTCAGCGGATAGCAGAAAATACCACTCCGCGGAAAACAAGTATGATATCAATATCGTCAACAAACCCTAAATTCAGTGTGAATTTTCCTTCACCTGTTTCAGTAAAGGAAATCGCGTTGGCAAAATTACGAGTGTATCATAGTTGGCCTAATATTAGATCGGTTTCATTTGGCGGTCAGAGACCTAATAATTCCCTGGTATTTGCATATAGGAATAAAAAAGATAACACTCCAGATTGGAACGTTGTTTCAATACCAACTGGATCCTATCAAATTGAGCAAATTAATAATGAATTACAACGTAGAATAAAATCCATTACTAAAAAAGAATCAAAAATTGCGATAACAGTTCATGAACCAACACTATCATCTACAATTGAAATAGGCTCTCCTGGGTACGTTGTAGATATTTATAACAGTTCAATAAGAACAGTATTAGGATGGCCCGAAGATCCACCTAGAAGTGCTGGTAATTCCACGCCCGAGCCTGTAAAATCTGATTACGTCACTGATGAAATAGGACCTGAAAATCCATCAAAAACTTATAAAAAATTCGAGGATATAAACTTCACAAAAAGATATCGATATAAGAATCAATATGGTGAAGATGTGTGGAGAATTCCATTTTTTAATGATTATATCCCACAGGAAGGTGAAATTCTGGAAATACATGAAACAAGTCCAACATTTGTAGATATTAAAGATCACATCCTTGATAGAATGAATAATGATTTTTTGTTGCTATTACCGTCGTTAAGATCTGGCTTTCTTTCACAAGCTGAGTTTACTAGTGTAGTCGCCGCGGGTAATAAAATCATCGATGACATGGAAATATTTAATTCGAGGATTACTAATCTCTTCACTGATGAAAATAGCCCGATTTCAAAAACTAGCTCAGCTCAAGATTATAAAAAAAATATAAATGAAAATCCAAATTATAAATTACCAGGATATAATGTTCCCGAGTTAAAGAAAAAACTCAGAACTGCCATCGACGAAAATTTAAAATTTATCAATCATGGAAAGATAGCCAGCCGAAAATTTAAAATTTATCAATCATGGAAAGATAGCCAGCCGAAGCCTATTATCCTCACTTATAATAATTCTCCCGACGGCGACGGTAGACATATCGCACCGAACAATGTGAATATTTCATCGGTGATCGCACTTAATTTAACGTGTGATGTAATCGAAGGAAGTTATCAAATTAATATGGAACAATCAAATCAAGCTCGACAAGGTTACATTCTTTATTCATTTTCACCAACAGCACCCCCCGGATTTTTAATTGTTGAGAATCCGACTAATCCAGTCTATATGCAATGTCAAAATGATTTACTAACTAGAATTAATTTTACACTCACCGATCAGTCAAATAATTTGATTGATCTACGTGGTGAAGTATTATCGATTAGTCTGTTTGTGAAAAGCTAACAAATAATTTGTATTAATCAGCAGCAGGGGGAGGGTGAAATGACAACATATTTGCGACCGTAGATGGCAGCAATTTGAGGGTGGTTATGACAATGTATTTGCGACAAAATCGCTAAGGCTCCATTTGTAAAATGGGGTCTTTAATTTTTTTTTGGTTAAAATATGAGATTTCGTAGGAAGGCTCCATTTGGCATTCTGAGGCTTTAATCGATTTTGTCGCAAAAGTTTGTAGACGTAGATGGCAGCAATTTGAGGGTGGTTATGACAATGTATTTGCGACAAAATCGCTAAGGCTCCATTTGTAAAATGGGGTCTTTAATTTTTTTTTGGTTAAAATATGAGATTTCGTAGGAAGGCTCCATTTGGCATTCTGAGGCTTTAATCAATTTTGTCGCAAAAATTTGTAGGGTTCACCCTCCCTGCTGCTCCTTTTATCTCATTATTTGCTATTTTTATAAAATGAAATCTTTGATCTCCAACTTCCATAAACTTTACAGTAAGCTCACCAACTCTTTGTTGCTCCTCTTTGATATCTTTTATATCTCCTGATAAATTTTTTTTATAATATTTGTTATTCCTTGCGTTGTTAACTCTGCTAATCTTCGCTCAAGTTCCAGCGGATTGTTTATCAATCGATCTGTTTCAGCTTGTCTAGCCGCAGGATCAGCTATATTTGCTGTAAATGCCTCAATCAGTTTTCTTTTTTCTTCATCAGATCTAGTAACAAGATTTGCAGCAGCTGCTTCTTGTTGTTCTCTAACAATTCCAACCAAACCTTTTTCCTGCAGTTGTTTAAGTTCTTCTTCTGATAGTGATTTAGTTTCAGGTTGTTTACCTAATAGTGCTTCAGTAACCGGCTTGAAAATTGTAGCTGTTGCTTCTGTAGCAGTTACTTGCCCACGTCGCGCTTCTTGTACTTTTTGCTTAAGCGATGCCTGAGATTGAGCAAGTTTTTTTTAGATCTTCTATGTGTTGTCTGTATCTTGCTCGTTTGTCCATTATTATAATTATAAATTTTATAAAATTGAAACGCTTTACTGTAAGTAACTGTTAATACAACAGCGAAACATTTTAATTGGATCATTTGTAAGTTTATCAAACAAGAAAAAGTTAAATTTATCTTTTGTAGCATTACGGTAAAGTTCAATAAACTTATCTTTTGTCACGCCACCGCATTGCTCGCTTGCAATATTTCTAACGTCAAGATTATTCAGTCCTGGAAATAAAATAAAACAACCCGTATTTCGCCTAATAAGTCTATCAACATTATAAAATCCTTGAGCGAGATAAACAGAATTACACTGTTTGTTACGTGACAGTGAAAAATATGATCTTATTTTATTCATCTCCATGTTATTTAGAGGAATATCGTCAAAAACTACTATCTTATGTTCATCTGCATCAAGTTGATTAACTGGAATAAGATCTTCTGGCTGCCTAATTATAAAACAATCTTCACCAGCTTTAAGATCATCACGAAGCTTGTTATTATATTCGTTTAATAACTCATACTTATCTTGCTGTGGATTGATTGTGTAAATATAAACTCTATCGTAGTTAAAATTATCACCAAGAAGCAAGTTCATGAGCAAATTTGTTTTTCCTGATCCAGTTCGCCCAACAATAAGATAATGACAATCAGGAAGTTCATTGTTATGTTTATGCTTCACTAGTCTCTCTGTATCAAAGTTTAATATCAACGATTTTGCCATTTTGTATAATATTAAACTAGTGTTGATAATTTTATCTAGGACAGTAAGTAATGAGCTACTATACAACATTTGTAACACTATCAGATTTATCCACAAAAGGTTACCAAGGTGACTTATCCAAATATGCAACTCTTGATCGGCTCAAAAATGAAATCAATAATTTACTAAATCTTACCAGCGTAGATCCAGATGAAGTCGTCATTTTCCAGGACAAAGAAGGACGATTAAAGACGAGTAACGTAAAACTGTCAGATGTAGTTGTACGAAATCCAAGTGGGAATATTGTTATGACACAAAACAAGATTACAGATCTTGGAAACCCAACTGAGGATGGGGATGCTGTCACTAAAAAATACGTCAATGATTGGGACGCTTCAATTAATAATGAAATCACAGCGCTCAAAACTGATTTTACCAGTCACGTGAACACATTTTTAAGTTTTCGCAGAAACATAAACAAAATTAGAGATGAATTTTTTGGAAATCCATCAAATGTTAACATTACACTCGCTAATATTAACACAAAACTCAATGATATTAACACAAAACTCAATGATATTATTAGTGGAATTCCTAATATTGTTGAGAAAACGAATATGATTAAAATTCCTCACAAGCAGATTAAAAATATTGTGTATACTGTTGATACTGGTTATACTGGGTGGACACCAAAAAATAATTCTATCAAATATATTGCAGAAGTTACCGGTGTGTATAGATTGTCAGTGCTTAGCAGTGCAAAGTTTAGAATATCTCCCAAATATCTATTTCATCATCCAAATGATGACTCATCTGGAGTATTATCTGTAATAATAAACAAAAATTCTGAAGAAGAATTTATACTTGAACCAGTTGATAAAACTTTAAAATTAGCAATTTTTCACTGGTGTTTGGAATTTATAGCTGAACAACCAGCTCTTATTATAGATTAACCAAACATAGGACTATGTGAACTAATATTATAATGAAAAGAAGTATAGTTGATTTCAATCATATTTCAAAAGATATTCCAAAACAAGATGTAGACGCATTAATACAATACTATAAATATTATCATAAAAAACTTTGGTGTGTAAAAAAAATGTTACAAATACTACAACAAGATCCTTCGAGTAATATCATATCTACCCTTGCTAATGACCAGTTCTGGTATAATTTCAAGTGTGGTATCATTAAATCCTTTTTTTGTTAATCATATCCGCTATTGGTGTTTCACTTACAGCGGCGTGTAAAAAAGTAGAACCAAGACTTTTGATAAAGAAGCACGGTTGTTTAACATCAATTAAAACTTCCAAGAAACTACTTGATCAGATCCGGTCTTACCTACGAGGAGTTAAATATAATATGGATGATTTATTACGTGAATTTCGTATTATTGACAATATGTTAACAGATATTCTACCAATGAGGGTTAGCAAGTATGAAAAAAAATATCACAAAAAATATGAGTAACATAAAATTTTATCTAAACTTAAGATATAATATAACTAAAATAATATTATTTTCATTCTAATACTAGTTTAATTTCCGCCTTGTTAACTGAAACGTTCTAATGCACAGTTTAATTTTCATCCTGTTATCTGATAAAAAACTTGTGGTAAAATCTATTTGCCGTCTTTAGAATAATCGTATTCCACGCATGCGCTGTTCTAACAAATTCGTCACTTCTGTTGACAGAGCTTATCGCATTCCAACACCTGTTGTTTTGTCTGGTTTCAAAATATCTGTCTACATAGTAGTATAGGGAAATGAGGGGTTGACGGGGTTGGGGGAGGAGGTGTGGGAAGGGGGGTGGGCCAAAACCCTCATTTTCCTATACTACTCTAGTTAATCAATATTCGTGGTTTTGTCAACAAAAAGATATTTTCGAGAGTATTTGATTTCGTGATCTAGAGAAAACCAAGCATGCAAAAGAACGAGACTATACCCATGCAATTGTGGTCACTTAAATGCTTCAAGCAATACTACCATATGTATAAGAACAAATCAAAGACCTGACAAGTTCAATACTTGCACGGTGTTTTCGTCCGATAAATTGTGTGTTGGCTCTTTAAATTCTAACTCGGTACGAAAATGAAAACCATGAAAATTGGGCCCCTTACGAAACTTTGTGGCACAAAATTATTTTTCTTACTTATGCTTGGATTGTAGATATAAATAAAGATTTTCGAAAAGATACGAATAATAGTCCACTTCTATTTGCAAATTATACTAAAAAACATAGCTGTAAATCATTCCACCAGGTACGATAGGGCCTCAGGTCATCAAAAATATTAAAGTGTTTCTCCGCATATACATCTAAAGCAAAATATATCATTGATGCAACATCTGAGTGATCTAACCCTAGCATGTTCAATGCACTAGTTATAGCAGATGCGTCAACGTCTAACGTCTGCTTTGATTCAGATTGAAAATTAGCTTCACTAACTTGTGTAATATTATTTGAGTGTATGTAAAATAATGGTCACTATACGATGAATGTTAAAAGCATTATTCAATGAAGTATATTCTTTTACATCAACGTCTAACGTCTGCTTTCATTCAGATTAAAAATTAGTTTCGCTATCTTGTGTAATATTATTTCAGTGTATGTAAAATAATGGTCACTATACGACGACTGTTAAAAGCATTATTCAATGATCTATATTATTTTACATCAGACACAGCCAGAGAGACATAACTTGACACTCCAGTCAGACAGAAGTACAGAAGCCTCAATGGATAGGTATTCAAACATCTGGCTATAGATCAAATTGTAACCCGTTGACGGATGGAAAATGACATACAGCGTCTCAAATAATGGACAAAATATCTTTTGTATCTTCAACTAATCGGGTCAGATATATGCAGAATACGTTTTGCTATAACTAAAGTTGACAAATCTAGTTACTTAGCTGTGTAACCATGCAATACCCCTTCAGGGATTTATTTACCATGCAATACCCCGTCACGGATTTATTGACCATGCAATACCCCGTCACGGATTTATTTACCATGCAATACCCCGTCACGGATTTATTTACCATGCAATACCCCGTCACGGATTTATTTACCATGCAATACCCCGTCAATACTTTATATTCCATGCAATACCTGGTCACCGTTTGCCATAGATAAACATGATGGTGGTACTGTAGAACGCATGAAAGGTTCAGCACAGAGCGAATCAAGTAACTTATTCATGAGTCAGAAGTGAAGTCCTTGTTTTCCCTGGTTATAATGATAGTAAGACACCAATCAATTTCATATAAAAATTTCTTAAACGCAGAAATCCTTCAAAGAAAATTTGTCTAATCACCTGAATTGGTTTTCTCGCTTCACATTTCTATGATCCATTGGAAAGCGTCTCCCAACTTTAGATTTGTCATTGATGGCATGCACCATTAAACACATTACGCCTAATGCTGCAAATTTTATTCTAATCTCAGATTGCATATTACTTGCATATTTGATCAACCAGTGTTAAAACCTAAGGAGGGTCCATTTAATCTATAAAATCTACTAAATAACACACCTTAAGAAGTTTGCTGAGATACATAAATTACTCATAATAAATGCCTTCCAAACATTGACTCCTCATCATTCACAAATAATCACTAAACTTAAACGAAGCAATGAACGGAAACGTAAATACAAATAGAACAAACCCTATGTTATTACATTCTTCACGCCTCCTAAAATCATTCGTCCCCGAGGAATCGTAACTGTCATATTTTTGTGCTCATAAATCACAATTGATTACCTCTGATTCATGATTGCCAAACACGAAAACAGATATAACTCACAGTAAACGGATCTGATTACCTTGACCCGCCAATCTACGTCAAATTAAAGACTCGTCAACCGCTAGATGATCAATAGTCAACATAAGTAAACTGAAGCAGAATGACAGCTTCTTCCTACTGCTGCAGTGCTTATGTATTTAGTATCTCCGTTACAACAAAAAGGCAACAAGCAACTGTTCCAGCACGTAGGACCTCAAGCTACCAATACCAGGATACTACACGAAGCGCGATAAATATTTTTGTTGACTGCCTAGATGTTTACCGCAAAAACAATAAATATACACGATTTATATGTAGAATGATTCCACAGTGACAAAGTATTGTCAGTAAGCTGAACTGATTGAAAAAGTACTTTAGAAAGAAATGTACGCAAAGCTAATTATTCAGCAGATGGTACGCTTCATTGTATATAAATAAATATGAACTTTTGGTGGCAGAGCAAGGCAACATCAGGATAAGTTCAGCTCAGCCAGTAAAGATAAAAAACAATGAACGCTTCTAAAACTTTCCGACCAGCTGAATTCGTCTTTGAATAAGGTTCTTTGTCTATTATTTATCACCTAACATTGTTCTACAGACTCCTGTCTTATCAGTCATCTGCAATATATCACGTGTTATAAAAAAAATCACCCTTTGCATTTCCCAAATGGGGATCATATTCATGTATATGAACGCGACTGAAAAGAAAACAGTAATTAGTTTCTGTTTCAAGTATTCCTTCATGGTCTCTGATCAGTGGTTAATTTGATTTCATTTACAGTTATTTAATGGCAAAAACTTTGGCTGGGTCAATATTGTGGAGCAGCTTACTTTCACTACTTGGATATATTTGTTCATGGCGATCCTTTGATGATTGATTGACACCAATATTACTGTGCAAAAATTGTAATGTTTTAGGGTTTACATGTGTTAACTTTGGTAATGTTTTTCACAAGGGAAATATGGATAAACATTGGTTTTGCCTCAATTCAATGTCAAATATTTTATACAGTTTTATGTGCTAAAAATGTATCGTAAAAACATTTAAAAAGGGACTTTTTCATTCTAATGTCCCAATTCAGTTAGCGCATCAGCTTAATATCCAAAGTGAGCAAAAAAGATGATGATGCTGTAATTGTGTTCTGCTGAATACAATAGTATGAAACATTATTGGTCAACTTTCAGCTGAAAAATCGGGTAGTGCAAAAACTAGTTAATATATGGACGAATGTTATAGGCCATTCCGTTTTATATTTGTGTTCCAGAGTGTAGGTCAACATCTCAGTGGGTATTTCAGCTCTATTAATTTTCAAACACCGTCTTATTGTCTTGATCTACGAGGACGGGCGGATATAAAACTATAAGAACAGAAATATTGTTGACACTCGAAATGCAAAAGCTAATATATGCAAAGATTAGGATAAAACCAATACTTAAATTAATCGACCTTGAATGCGATTTACGGAATCATACTCCTCTGAGTCTATAACTTGTATATCTATTGTAAACTTAGTGTAGGGCTTGTCAATTGGTCTTCTAGTTCTACTACTTACCAGCTGTAGTATAGAGCCACCAAGATGTAGTGGTTCTTTCTGTACTAGGATGATACCACCAATAGTAGTCAGTAGTGTCCTTTCTAGTTGAAGCTGTAGTTTCTGATTGATATCGAACCGTTGTAAACCAGTAAGGGGCAGTTGATAACGAGGCTAAAGAGAATAAAGTCTTTTATTAACTCGGGCCATTCTTGACACCATATATATTCAACTAATAACAAAATGCACACCTTTTTTCCTACTACTTGCATGTGATTCGGAAAATGTTTATTCAACAATATATACCACATGTACAAAACATAATTCATATGATCATACCTGTCAATATGCAAATGTTTCATGGTGCAGTCATTTAAAAATATTTCGCCAGCTGGATGTTTATGCGATTCATGAAAAGCAATAAAAATAAGTAAAATCAAATAACTTGTCCCAATAACTAACGTCCAACCAAGCAATTTACAACTCGTATTTACAAAGTCATTAATACAGGAAACTAATTAATATTTACCTACAAAATTACACGTTGAATTAGTCCATTTTGGCTATATAAAAGACTTTTACCTAAGCAGGACAAATCATCATCAATGTTTCATACGAAAAACGTGGTATTTAGATTTGTGTAGAGCTTCCATAATCGTTTTTAAGCGGTATTGAGAAAAAGATTTTAATTAGCTTGGTCATATATAATTATTTAAAGCAAAAATTTGTATTCCCTCCTGCATATTGCCATTTTAGAAGTTCACTGTATTCCTGTTAGTTCCATGTTCACTTGAAGCTATCTACGCTTGCGCAAGAAGGCACTGTCTAGTTTCGTATAAGTTCTGTTTTTAAAAAAATTCCTGAAGTTGTCTCTTGGCCCAAACGGAAAGAATAATTACTGTTTGCAACCATATAAGTTCAAACTCGGCAAGCTCCGACTTACGTAATAATAACAGAAATTAACATCAAACATATCAACAGCCAGCAACCAGAAAATCAAGTATAAGTTAGTCAAAAGTGGATAGATTAAACACCTGAGAAAAAGTGCAAGCAAGTCAAAAGTGACTTCAAATAATTTAAGTAATTCACCAACTTACTAAGTTGACTGACATACCTATGATGTATTAATATCAAAAAAATAAAATGAGTGAATCCTCAATATAGCGATCGATGCAACTGACTGAAGTCTGGCTACGCAAAAGTATGTTGACGAGTTCTTGCAATGTGGTACGTATCTATGTTGATGAATTCTATCACTTTTATGGCTGGTAACGTGCTAAAACAAATGTTGGTGGCAGTTCCGTATTCGCTGTAACAACATGCAATTCCTCTCGTACAAATTTTCAGCTTGGTGGTTTTGCCAACCGTGGATGAAATCTACTCAGTGCTGTTCCCAAACGGTAACGTATTGTTGTCTTGGAAAATAAATCCTTTTCGAAATCTTAAAAAACAACGACGTACCTTACTGTGTCAATATCCAACGCTGTCCACCTTCTAACTCTCCAGGTGCATACAGATTTCGAGAAAAAACCCAAACATTTCCGAGTGGTTGCAATGGTTCCGGCTGTGAAACCATTTTCTAAGTAAATGTTTCAATCTTCTGTCGAATCGGATTTACCGCTTCATAGTTTAGTGCTGCTATGAGTAATGGAGGACAAGCTACCCATTTGTGAGATCCCGCACTATTGAGGCTACTTACCTGCAGCTGAGGTATCATCAACAATTCCTGCGCGTATTGATGACCGAATGGTTGGCTTCCGTTAGACTCGAGAGACGATGGAAATGCGCCCATGAAAGGTGTCCTAGTTTGTAGTTGTGCAGCGTCTTCTGTGACTATAAAGCCCCACACGGGAGTGGCAATCCTTGCTACAGTTGCTACACTTGAAGTATGAGTATGAATAACCGTTTCGCAAATAAACGAATATTTTAGTCCACAATAGTTTGGTTAATGTGAATGTTGAAATGTCCAACACGAACTCCTATTCGATGTTTGGTTGACAGCGCAGGAACAAATCAGATAAATTCCTTACCAGAATTCACTTGTAACAATCGTGACTATGTTAGTGGTAAACGTCTATAGATAAGTTCGATTATATCTGCGACACTTACTGAATATTCTGACATCAATGGCTCAGCTTCTTTGTATCTGCTGGCAAAATCGACAATTGTAACCGCGTACTTGTCGAACAAGTACACGACCATGTGGAAGAAATAAGAGATCAAACTGATAACATCAAACCATCAACGTGAAATCGTTCTTGGTAGTGGTATGTAAATTTCCCTATAATTCATGCTTGACCAGCCGTGTTCTAGCATCTCCATGAGTGACCTTTGTCACACTTAGTAACTTTTCCACGACGGCTTCAATTCTCCAATACCTATGCGGACTGTAGTATATTTGTGATATTGATCGGTGTTTTTATCCATTCTTTGTTTGTTTCTCTTAGTTTAATTTTTTTTCAATAATAGGACTTTTGTCCGCGGGAGGCACAGGCTACAAATATAATCTATTTTTCACACATCCTTTAATAATATATCTTGTTCCAGTTATTGATCCCGCAATTTCATTCAAGTCATGCATATAATCGGCATCGGTGCGCTGACACGCACGGATGAAGTCTGATGCTTGTGAACAAAGTCTTGTCAGTAACACGCAGCATCAACACGATTTACTAGTACATCGCCAGATTTTAGTTGGTTGTTAGAATCAAGAAGTATATCCATCCATGTACCAGGTCCACAATAATTGTATCCAGGGATGTGCTTTCACCAGGATGTTTACTCCATGGTGTCCCCGGTAGCTTTGTTGATGCAGCCGTGATATCACCGCATGCGTTTTATTTAAAGCTGACACATCGAATCCACGGATTTATGCTATGAACGTGAACTTCTTTGTTCCGCATCGAACACATCTTCCAGTAATCACATTACGTGTTCAAACTCGAGTTGCATCTGAAGTACGTGTTTCATTGTGACATCATGCACAATATGAATATGCCATTGCATTGAATACTGTATTATTTAATGCATCACGAAAAAGGAATACGCAGATTTCACCTTCATTGGCCTTTTTCGCGCAATCAATGCCTAAATCTAAAAGAATGATGATATACTTGCAAACTCAGTCCGTGGACTAAGCATTGCCTCTGCTGGATCCGGAAAAAACGTAACCGTTGTTATATTTGATTTTACGATGGCTAAAGTGGGATCCACTGTACGTGATTCCTCCAAATGATGATCATCATCCGTGTTATGGTGTCCTCAAAGATCTTCTAAAAGCGCTGACCAGTAATGGTAATATCACCATCTATTTCTTTTCCACTATCGATGAAGCAACTGCAATTGATGATTTGGCTCCACACATAAACACGACGAAATTATGCTTGAAAACCAAGTCAATCTCAGGCAATTTTTTATTAGGACGACACAAAAACAGAGACACGATTTATTTAACTGAGAGATACGTACATTTGCCTAAAGTGATTCATGACAACTGTAACATATTGATGAGATTTAGCGGCATTGGTATTGGAAATATTCATTGGATTTGGTGTACAGCCAACCACACGTCGGATGAATTGCATGACATGTTTACTCTGTTCACAAAGGATAAGCATGATTTTCTCACAATTGGTTTGACTGGAACTAACAGGTCTAAATGTCGTGTGGCTTTTAATTTGTCAATTTAAGAATTATAACGATCATAAAAAAATATTTGACTATTATGTCACAGAAGAGTAAAGGAAGCAATGCAGTAAAGCTGCTCATGCGCAATAGGAACTGATTCGTAATGTTACAAAAGACTGCAAACATAGGATATGGCACTGTTGCGACAGACCGCAAGATAAGACCTCACAGCGAACGTTGAATAAACATTTGAAACTTTTATTTATTCAATAAAAGAAATTGTTGAGTTTGTTAGGATATCAAAAATAGCAACTCGAACAGTTGGTAAAATAGATAAACGGATTAACTATATAGAGAAAAGCAATATAAGCAACCAACCAAAAAAACTATTCCAAATTTGCCAGTGATGTTGGCTGTAGTCAAAGAAACAAACGGCGTCAGAGGTATTGAAGAGCGAGCCATCAAAGACCCACTTCCACCACCCGGGTAATATTCAATGATGAAAACAAAAAAAAATAAACGCTTTAATAAAGAATTTCGTCAGTGTATCATTGAAGACCCCGTGCGCGCAGGTTTATTTCCAGCTCTAGACGGGACATTTTTGTGTGATCACAGAGACATCATAAAACATAAGAAATGTATGGATCGATTGGGTATTAAAATAATTACTGGGTGTATAAAGCCGCTGAAGTTGCTGAAGATATCAAAGATGTACACGACAAAATCGTACACTAATGATGAAATCGGATGACACAAACATCTCGTTTGCTACAGAAAATCCACCATGCGATGCAACAGGATGCGGTAAATGTTTCTGCACCTTTTCCACTTTATAAATCATGCACAATCGAAATCACACTTGAGCTTGTTACCTTGTCCTACTATCGGATCACAACCAATCACATCCGTTTGGTGGTCTAACAGCAAATTAATTCATTTGTGTTTTCACGCGCTCGTTGAACAACTTAGGGTATGGTAGATTTTCCAATAAGTACGTATGATACAATCAATGATGAGGTTTGACGAATACTTTCGGTTTTAACCGGTAAAGACTAACATTTTTAATAGTGTGCATGAGGTCACGCACCGCTCCGTTATCCCAACTGAGTCTCCGAAAATAACTGGTTACGACTGGACCTTTGTAGTTAAGAACAGTTTTTAATTGTCCTAAAACATTCCTCAAAATTAACAGTTTTTGCTTACTTCAACTGCATCATTGTCTGGAAATCATATCGGGCCTAACAGTGTCAGGATTACCTCAGTGAAGCAGATCAATTTAACTTGTTACGCTGTCAGTAGTAGATATGAAATCAGGTCTAAAACTACAAGAGTATCAGTTCAAGTTTTATTCTTTATAGGTTGTCACCAACCGTGGAACCAAGGGATTTGCTATCAACTATTGCCGCAGCACCTGTGTAATTTCTAAGCCATACTATTTGACCGACCGATATTCGTTTGAACCTTAGGAAATATTAACAATACAACAATACATCATAATTGATATTTAAATGTGATAATGACAGTCGTACGTGCATGTGGGAAACACGCGCGCGTTGCTAACGCGAGAAAACACGTTCACGCGATATATTATGGAACTTTCCTCGGTAATGTTCGTGGATTGTCTACAGGCGAATGAATGGTGCGCGGGGCTCTAACCTTGTGTGCTGCACTAATCGCACCAATGATAGCATGATAACAGTTGACCCATCAATGATGTCAATAAACTGTGAATGAGAGTTGTTGATAATATAAACAAACATGCTGCAAATCGGAAACGAATCTGGGAACGCGAGCGATTCAATAGATTCGAGATCGACTACACTGATAAGTGACTCGGCAACCAAAAGCAGTTAATCTGCCATCAAGACCAACTATGCCGCCTGCGGTTGGTACAATCATTAGTGAAGCCAAATAGCAGGGACAGTTCGATTTATTGATTGTCAATCTGGCAATGGGAGTTTATTATCGTTGGCTCATAAAAGGTATTAGACTGTGTTATTGACACGATTGCTTTTTATCCATGTGACTTGTTCTTGGAAATGAGGGAAAACTGTTAAATTCCGACAATGAAAATAATTACGATGCCAATGACCGATCGGATTTGTCAAAAGCGTTATCATAGCATGCGTTCGTTAACAGTGTACGTTATCCCATCGATGTAACGGAAATTGTGGACTATTGACAAGATCGACGTAGGCACTACAATTATTCTTGTTTGTCTGATACAGCGATGATTTCACGATAACAGCTGACCTATAAATGATGTCATAAAAACACTGTTCATGCAGATAATAGACAAATTGAACGGGCTTTTTATGGCTCAACATATTTGCTGGTATGGATACCAGACCGATCCTATGTTGGCTAGTGCTAACCCAAATTACAGTTGAACAAGCAAAGTCGATCACTACCCATTCGTGGTTCCTTTAGGTTTTCTTTTTGAAATCCACCTAGTGTCATATCTGGGTTTTGAAGAGATATTCGTAAGTTTATTTTTGAAGCTAAGCACACAGTCACTTTATTCTTTATTAAAAGCGTCAACGATTCAATTAGGTGCACAACAGGTGTTTAAAAGCGTAATGCTAGACAATAACCAAGATAATAGCAAAATAGTATTTGACCAAGAACAAATGACTGAAGTTTCCTTGCAGTTAAACGGTCATGAGAACGAAAATCAGCTTAAATATACACAGGTCAATCATGCTACAAGTGGATATAATATCTGGGATGGTATATGGACTGGCATCAAAATCTCAACAATGGTCTGCATATTTCCCAAAAGACGATCGTACATTGTAACAGTTGTATTGGAATTCATTAGAGCATCTAAAATTGTATAAGCAATTTATTATTAACATATATTTTCATACACTTGTTGTTACACTTTCCGCTGAGGATGTTAATTACAGATGCTATACTGTTATATTTTCTGACAAGACTGTTGTTGGATGGTGATGATGGCTAAATCAGGGTCATCGATGCACCTTTGGAAAATACACAAACTTCATAATTAAACCTGTTACGTATTTAAACACTACTGTCCTTTGACAAACTGATGGTCGGCCTTAGTGAAAATCAACTTATGAAAATAAACGAAATTATAAACTATTGTGATGTCTCCTTGAAAATTACTTACACAAAATTAACTGGAAATGTCCCCGTATGCTTGACCCAAAGTACAACTCACTCAGTTCAATGCGGCCAAACATAATAATACCTTGCCGACATTAAAGTTATCCAAGTCATAGGTGATGTGTATGCAAAAGGATTGCTTGAATATTTCCATTTATCGCAGCATTTCAACAGTGTTTGCAGCAGATAATCAGTGGTTGCAAAAGCATCAGCGTTACGAGCTATCGAAACAGTATCATGAAAGACGCTGCAAAAGGATGGTCGTAAAAAAGGTAAAGGCCTTCGATTACCAAACACAGATCGCATTTTGCTGATCTTTCTGACTACCAGGAACAATACGCAGAGGATATCGCCGATAACTCATTAACCCCTGGAGAAATTTGTCATTTTCGGCTGTAAGGCGAGTAGGAAGCGCATTTTGCGTGCTATTTCACAATACATTCTAATACATCGACTTCCAAGAGATATCGGGCTTACCTAATCCTAGTTGTGTTTAAAACGTCGTTTTTATTGACTATTTTCCTCGCATTTGAGCAGAAGTGTGAGTTTTGTTTGCTTAACAGACCCATAGTTTTCGTATCATGACCACTTTTTATTTCAAACGCACACCATATCCCACTTTTTGCGAAGGTTCGCCTGTCTCTGTGTAGTTTGCACCATTCTGTCTTGCATCTGAGGCCAAAAGTGTAAAATAGGGATACAAAATCGGATTCCTACCATGGTCAAATTTTATGTGGAAAAAAATCGGGTACAAAAAAGCTACGTTTTTCTCATCTATATTGTAGTGCAACTAAAAAGTCCAGATTATTTGGTATCATTGTAGAGCTACATTTTGCGGTCTTTTTATAATACCACCAAAGTTAGTGTATCTTAAATGACCTTGACGCTACAGAGCTCGGAAACAGGCTACTACCTTCTGACGCGCCATTCTTGATTAACTCACGACGGCAAAATCAGTCAAGTATTTGTGTGGGACCTTTATGCGAAATGTACTTCAATCGATGGTGCCACATACACGTGAAACCGATATTGTCAACTTAGATTTGAGGACATGACACTCACTGTGCATTATGCCTAGTGACACTTTAATATCGTTTGTATTTTGACTCATAAGGTCTTTGACCACCATCCGAAGTTGTTAATTATTTATCCAGCCACGGTAAACAACCACTTTTTTCGACTATACCAGCTATACACACACGTACACACATATAAACACACACACACACACACACACACACACATATATATATATATATATATATATATATATATATATATATATATATATATATATATATATATATAAAGAATTCAAATCATATGCAGAATAACAATCTTTTCACGCGCACTGGATCCAGCAAGGGATCACGTGTGTCAGGGATTGATTAAGATAGATACAATAAAATGACGACAAAAAGAGCGAAACTAGTAACTAACTAGCCTGGGTCTTTTCGACTGTTAAAGAGTCTTTTTCAAAGGCTTATACAAAACATGTACAAAACAAACAAATACACATAAAAAACGTTGTGTTTGTAAAACTATACATGGCTAACTCTACATGACATAAACCTATGGATACCTTGTCTCAACCAGCCTGTATAAACATGTTGCGAATACTGGCATATATAAACTGGATACTTTGCATCCTAGTTGCATTAATAACATTGCAATATATAAAATTGCATAAAATATATTTTTAAAACTGATAAATTATATATTCTTTGTAACAATATAATTATTTGGATGACTGTTTGTCTCTATTTTATTTTATTACTTTTTTACTAATACAGTACAAACAGTGTTGGATGGTATGTGGTCATCTTGTTCGTTTAAACGTTGGGGGCTCTTGGGCGTTCACTAATCCAGGAAGCATTACTAATACCACATTAAAATACGTTTAATATTAAACAAATAGTACTGATGTTAATCTGAGCGGATTGTCCACAAGAGCGGATTGAAATGAGCTAACTAGTAGTGATGTTGTGCTGGCGCAGGTGACCTTGTGAGTTTTGAGCATCATACTGGTTTAGCTTAATACATTTAGTATTGACATTCAGGATAGTGTTATAAAGTTTAAAGCCTCTATCGCAACGAAACTGGACGGGATCATTGAAAACGGTGACATCATAGACTCCAGCATGTGAGTTGATCATATCAAAGTGTATGTTGATGATATGCATTAACGAATTAATACGTGGATGAACGGATCGTAGAGGTGCTACCAAGTGTAGTAAAATCGGGACTAGATTTCGTGGTTTATTAATAATAAATGGGGGTACCATAGCGAAAATGAGACTTGATAAAATGGTGTCCAGGAACTCCGGCGACAAGCGGAAGTTTAGCATGGGTGGGTCTGTATAGCGATAAGGGAAATTTGACATAGAGAATATATAGCAACAATATATTGGGCCTGTCGAGCGACAGGTGAAATGGGAGAGTGGTAACGTCACCGTATTGTTCACTGGGAAAACAATGGCAACAATGTTGCAAGAGGCTGACATCAATCGGGTGGAACAGTGTTGCAAGGGGATGACCTGAATACACTCTACTCTAGTGACAAACACGACAGAGACATATAAATAGAGTCAGGGTTATAGACATGGTTAGGGACATTGACATAAACATGCATCAAATTTATCGACATAAATCTATCAAACAAAACTATTCAACCGACTCAAAACAATGTATGCAAGAGAGAATAGGCATCTTATCGAGACATCTGAGGGGCACTCAAAAGGGCTTTTGGTTTTTGTCAGATGCTTCTCATTACTTCTTCATTTTGTACAACACTTTCTTGCTCTTCTTTTATACATGCTGCTTCTCCTTTTCCTCTTCTTTCTTCTTCTCGTTTTTCTCACTCTTTAGGCACCTTAGCATTGTAGGCTTTGACTTGTTCCTATTCTTCATAGTACACGTTCTTCTCCTTTCCCTTTTTGATAAGGTCCAGAATATGTCCTTCCCTCTCATATGTTGTGGCTATATCACTCATGCTCCATCCTGACTAACATTTCCTCCACGATCCCCAGGTCATCCACTACTTCTTGAAACTGCTGCATTTTCTCTAGATTGCTGCTCGACATCTGTGTTATTTAGTGTTCAATGGTGTCAATAATGTACACTACGCTTTTTTACCTCAAATACGGACGGAAAATATCCCCTCTTATCAACTACCCATATAACATACCAAACAATCAAAAGAGCTTAGAGTGCTAACCAAAACTGAATTTTTTTAAGTGCAACACACTAACACCAACAGAAACCAAAATACTCCATACCAACAGAGTGGAGAAAGCAACCCTTTATTTACAAAACACACCATCACCTACAATCACACCAGGCAAGTGAGTCAGTGTTTATAGTAACACTACTTCACTTTCACACGAAGCAAACACTTATGAGAGTAGAGAGAAGGGTCTTGGGGGAAAAAGGCATACACACACTTTTACTTCAGCAAAGGAGTTAGTGGTTTTGGTTACACTACTCCACATTCACTTGAAACAAACACTCATGCATGTAGGGATATGATATTTTTCTTATGAGAAAATAGCACACACAAACGCAGATGAAAACTAGCAACAAAGACTAATATTATTGGCAACTTGATCAGTTTCTCTTTTCCAGAGATCTGGTTAGCCTTGAGAAAGGCTTTTATTTTCAAACTCCAAATGCACCTTGTTAATGATTACATTAACCATTGTCTGGCCTTCCCCCCACCCCACCCCACCCCACCCCCATCAACCCACCTCCACTCCACCCAACCCACCCCCACACACGGCGTCGTCTCCAATCCTGCTCCCAACGTATGTATATGGTTGGGAATCCGCAGACAGCTTTAGTGGCTTCAGATCCCCAATCTTTAGTTTGTGGGATTCTAAAGTATCTTCCCCTTGCTATTCTTCGCTCTGCCTACGGATGCTGCTGTAGTCTCCTTACTTCCGGCGGATGCTGAGGCTTTCTCCCTCGTAGCTGTCTCCAAATCTTCATCACTGTCTTTAATCTGTGGGACATCGGATATATATTATTGTACTGGTTGTGGCTGACGTTGTCGTAGAGGTGACGGTTTCCTCACCAAAGGCTTGACTTCACATCTCTGACTCACGAAAAGTTGTGGTATGTTTGGCCTTCTCCTTTCCTGCTCCTCTTTTTGTTCTTCTCTTCTATCGTGACTTTCTTTTGGATTGCCTACATGGCCAGCTCATCAAGCAAGCTACGAGCATACTCCAGGTGCGTTTGGATTTCTGTCAATTGGGAAATTCTACTCACATTTGACGTTGACTAGTCAACGATGGGTAACCAGACTGATCAACGCATCAACGCATCGCTTAATATATACGAAACACGGACGTGAAGCAAATAAACTTTTATACAAACACTAGCAAAACCCCATCACAACAAAGCTATGAACCGCGACGACCTAAAAAAATCACTCGGTTCCACTTTTTTCTACAAACACATTTTATTATCACGCAGACATAAAACTCTTATAAAAACATCTATAATTTCGTCCCTGTCTGGCTGCAGGCTTTCACACAGGATACGGCCTGATTCTTAGGCAGATGGAGAACTACTAAGTGTCCACAAAGCCTCGATCTGGCTCCTGTTCTTGTTGCTGATGCTGCTGTGACTGCAGATTCTGAAGTCTGTACTTCTCTGTCCAATCTTCGTGTTCCTTTTTAATATCTTCTCTAAAGACTTTCTTCTATCACGATCAAAATAAATCATTAAATGTTCAAAAGGATACTCAAGACAGCATTGATGACGAAACTACACACAATGTTGTCCACATACCATATAATATGTGCCTTGTAATTTCACATGATTGAAGCGAGTCGTCTGGGCATTCTTTTAACAAAGTTGACGATGTCGTCTATAAAAGGCGGTAATCAATACGAATCAAAATACTCCACACATGTATCGTGAGCAAAGGAAAAAGCTACCGTGGTTTCCTGGGAGATAACCTTGATAACAAAAAACAAATATTTGTAAGCTCGATTGTAGGTGACCAAATGAGAGACATCGGCTTAATCGGTTTGCCATTGATGATTGCTACCCTCAAATCGTGCGCGACATCTGGAAACCTTTTGTCGAATTTGTTTGTGTAAGTGTACTTTGTTCTAGCTAGCAATGGATTTCCATGCATCATATTTAAGGCAGTACTGGTTATTTTTCTTGGGGAATACATTTGGGGCATTGTGATCCCAATTTAAGATGGAGAAAATGATGACCTCACCTGGAGAACCGTTAACATGGTTTCAAAATGATTAATTCTTTGGTTTGAGTGTCGATGCATGTATCTGCCATTTGCGTCAAGGCTACGTTATTTCTCTCAAAAATGCATTTGGTTTGATAAGGGATGTGAATGATGCCTTCAAGTAATTTATGTGGGGCCACCACAAACCATCGTAGGACTTATATGAGACTGGCTTCTAAGACAAGAGCACGTATTTGTCGAATTTTTTTCGCGCCTGATGCCGTACAAGGCACAAATCAATTTTGACTAAGTGTAAAACAGACCAAAAGTGTTTGAGGTTTTTATAGAATTATTTTAAATTGACGGAGACGTATATACGACAGATCCTCTTTCTTTGGTACCAGTGGTGAAACATATGGCTTCGAAATCGCAAATAATCAAGGGTTGTGGATTTTAAATTCACGAGTAAATAGGCGTGTGATTTCTGAGTGGCATCCTCGTACGCATATGTCAACCAAAGACTTCCTAACTGTTTGGCTAACACTAGCACTTGGGATTTATCTCTAGGACGTTTATAGAGGACCAGGCATTGAGCATCGAGACGGACGGTGCGATGGTCTTTAGTTTGTTGAAACAAAGATTATGTGATGTAAATATCACTGGCATTACGATCATGCCCTTTGCACGTAAACCACATTTTAATTTCTTCTTACTCTTCTCCAAAATTGTCGAAGATGACGAGATGTGGTTTACTGGGTTCAGACAGATTACCATCGTAATCGCCAGGAATAGCTTAGACAAATACAATGTAATCTCCATTACTTTTTCGCAGGAGACTAAAGACTGCCACTCTTTGTAAGGCCACACGATAAGTTGTGGTGCACTATAGATCAAATGAATTATATGTTCGATGAAACGTTTTACAGATTAGCTTTGGCCTGAACCGCTAGATTCAACGATTTGTATGTTAAAGGGATGGCAAAGATATAAGTCCGCCCAACTAGCACGATCTATCTTTTCCTCTATGAGGAAGGGGTAGAAGAAACATTAGAGACAGCCATAGTAAAAGGGATGTCACTTTTGAACCGTAAACAGACAGGACAGGACAGTTTTTATACTTTTTAGGGCACCTTTATTTCACAATATTTAAAACTGAACAGGAAAGACAAAAATACATAAAAGCCAAATGGTTAAGTATATCGATTAAATACACATTAAAACGATAAAAGCGGAATATAAATAAGTGACGGTACATTTTTCTGACGAATTTGTAGTATATTAGGGACACTGGGTAATGTTCTTAGAGTCTCTACATCACTTGGTGCAGTCTCACAGGTGTCCTCCTGGAATGAACTTAGCGCGGTCTCGATGTCAATGAAAGTCCCGTCCGGAATGCGGTGGCTTTCCTCGGTGTCGGATTCTTCTTCTGGTGCTGTGGCTAACACAGTTTGAAAAATTACTTTTTTCAATGGACTTTTGAAGTCATGAACACAAATCGTTTGTATAATGAACGGCTTCATTTGTTCAAGCCTCGAAACCAAAACTTTTCCAGTCACGTGCATCTTGCCAGTGAGGTGTAAGTCACAACCTATACACACATCTTCATAAACATGCTCAGTGACTAACAGCTGACAAATCTTCTTTTTCCTGAGAGGTATAGAAGTATGGAGATGAAATTGCAAGGCCTTTAACAGAATGAGTCTCGTGTAAATTTAAAGCTTCATATTTTGGCGGTAGATACTGTTCTTAAAGAGTCAATAAGAAATCGGCTGTTAAAAGCAACTCCAAAAATGAAGTCCCTAAGACACATAAAAGCACGATGACTCCAATTCAATGGACATGTCCTCACAATCTTAAACAGCCCGAGTAGTGTAATTGACTTCCTTCCACGGAATTTGTTGCATCACAACTGATAAAGGTCCTGGCATTGTAGCAAGTTTGTATAGCCTCTTTTATTAAAGGCAATGTACTTCTTAGACAGCAACGGTTATATTTCAGTGCCGACCCAAAATTGCTTAGTTACTAAAAACGATGCATAGACGTTTCCTCTTGAATCAAGATTTGTAAGTGCAAAAGATTTTAGTAATCCTCTATCTCTTCCTCTTGAATTCGGTGTAATATGGTCACCTTGTAAGTAAAATGTGTTGCATCCAAAACTTTCTGAATCCCGCGTGATTCATTAACACATGACCAATGGAGCACTCTGAAATGAATCCGTCCTCTTATACAATTTTGGTGGCAGTCTTTCCAACATCGGTAACGTAAAGGATGCAATTTTTCTTTGCGTATCGATTTTATTTAAACTCTTGGAAAATGTGTTCTATCAGCTCTAGAGGTAGATTCTGAATGTACTCTTATAAACTAGACATTCACATTAGTGTCTTTCTTTTGTTGGAGGTAGAATTTGTATCTTCTGCATAGAGCTGATTGAACTCCACTGGCGAATCTAAATCGTTTAGCCACGAACTTGCACACCACACACCATACAGAAGTTTCCTCTTGAACCAAGATTATACTATTTATAGGATTTTGGTATTTTACGTCTTCCACTGGAATTCGTTGCAGAAAGTCTACCTTGTAGTAAATATAATCAGTAGCAAACCAACCCTTCTCGTTCTTGGGTAGATGATCAATGTCTGACCACTGGAGCGCTTTCATCAGAATCAGTCCTCATATAATTCAACTACCAGTGGCTCAAACATCGGTGAAGTAAAGGTTGCAATTGTTCTTTGAGTTTGACTTGTATTTTGACAAGTTCTTGGTAAAGTAGTTCTCTTAACTCCACAGGCAAACCTCAAATGTTCTCTTCTAAAGTATCCATATCTGTATTAAAGTATTACATCTGTCCCACTAAAGGGACAGTGCGAGCGGATTCTAGGTAAGCGGAATCTTTCTGCTCCCACTCGTGAAATGACACACCTCAACTGAAGTACTTGACTTTATCATCTTCCACCAAGTAGATACATCCGGCTCTGCCTATTCTTCGTGGGTATGTCCTCCCAGATATTTAGGCCACTTACCTTGGAACGCTTGGAATGGACTTTCAAAGTCACAGTATTCAGAAACGCACATGAAGCAAATATTATTGTTTTACAGGTTAACCAGTAAAACCAGTAGAGTCAGCAATAACAAGTGACATAGCTTTTTCATCGGTCAGGTTTGACACGCACAACATCACTTTCCATGTTAGTTGCAAATGTAGTAGTAATAGTCAGGGCGAAATTCATATGACAGCCGGATAAATTGCTGATGTCACAGCGTGCTTCATCCCTGCATTCGCAAGGCATAGCGTCGCACTCCACTTGAGAATCAACGAACTTTAATTTTATCAGTTTGAAAGCATTTATATTTCTTGTTTGGCAATTGTAACCACAATAAACTCTTGGTCTTGGATGTTTTCCCTTTCTACATGCTGACCAATATTGAAAGGTCTGTACGGTAAAGTGAAGTGGTTGAAAGCTAAAATCTCATCTGGTACACGATCTAATACAGTTCTTTCCAAAGTTCTGATGATGATTTGTGTGATTAAGCATACGATCTTGTGAGGCTCATAGGTGGTCTCTTTTAAATTTTGATCCTTTCCAGACTGCAAGGCTTCTTTCAATACTACAAAGTTCACCACTTGGCTGGTGCGATAAGTTAGAGTTTACACACTGTGTGCACTTTTCCTTGTTATTCATGGTATTCATAGCCGTAATGGTTAGGACGGCCCCTAGGAAAGCTTAGAATCTTGTCGTCTGGATTCTCGTCCGTCCATTATCCTAAATGGTCTCCTTCGATATCAGGACGATAGTGACCAAGGTGATCAATGAAGATGCGACTGTCTGTGTCAAAGTAAGCACACTATCTCCTATTGATGTAAGGTTTAGTACAATTTTAAGCGAGCATGGACTGTCACACATGTTGCAATAATGACATTTCCAAAACTCGTCAGACTGTACAAAATCAAGTTCCTCTTCGTAATTAACCAGGACCAAGTAGTCACGAAGTACGTCCACGTGTTTCATGTAGCTGGTTTTGTCGTGAAACATCTGGACGTAGTGTGAAGGTTCTGTCAAATAATCCGTCTTATGTAAACACAGTCGTTCTGCCATTGTCTCCCACAAATAATTCAACATCACTTTTGCAAACGATCGTCGTTCAGAGGGTACTCCAACTTGTAAAGTTCTACGATGCGATTAAACTCGGGATCGGTTTTCAAACAGTGATTGTACTCGTGTTTCCATATTTCCACGACTTGGTATCCCAGCTGTTCTAATTTTACTTGTCTTTGACAAGTGGCCTCGTACAAGTAATCCTTAGTACGTTGTAAAAACTGCTTTTGGGTGTACCTTTCATGGTAACTGATCGGACATCCGTGAAACAAGCAACTTTAAAACTCGTACACGATCTTAGGGTTTTCTACATCCCAACCAAATACTAAATACATTCTTATCTTCTTTACACCTCCTCAGTTTCGGGTGTGTTGAATCCATATGTTCTCATTATCTCACAAGTAATGTAGCCAATGTAGAGCTTTGACCAAGTATTGACGTATGACGTATGTTATCTTCATAATCGCTGGCATGAATTTAAGCCAAACCTTCAACTAATGTGCTCGGCGATAGGTTACATTTTTGCCATTTTTTCTTCTCCTTTCTCCACGAATATGGTGCGATCGTTTTATTTTCATTGCAAAATGTCAAATAACTAAATTTTAAACGTCATTGTTACCTATATATTAATGTAGTCTCAGTGTGTTCCCTATATAAAGGGTCAGTGTCTTCCCTTAGAATATTTAGTTCACTCTCAATCCAACCAGAAATATGGAAGAGCCAACACAGATCGAACTTCTCATCAGAGTTTGCAAGGTGTCATAAGGTTTTCTCTAGAGAAGCTGATGGACTACTCCCGCTCCTTTCGAGATAAAAGTCGAGATGCTGGCTATATCTGTCAGAAGAAAGGACACTAGATTTTAAAAGGTCCACAACGTCAAAGCAAGACAGTCGTTAAGAAAGACAAAAGTTAAGATAGCTGTTATTGTTGTCACGAGAAATGACATTAATCATCAGACTGCCGTTAGAGAAAAGAGAACCCAAGCAAGAAACAACAGGAGCAGGAGATGGCTTCTAAACAGGAAGAAGAACCCTGTAACATGGAAGAAGAAAACAGACCCACCCAAAAGAGGGGAAGAAAATAAGACGATAAGAAAGGTAGGAAAATGAAGAGGACGAAAGCATTGAGAAAGTGAAGAAATTCAACAAGAAAAAGAGAGTGAAAAGAATAAAAACTAATTAATTTTTTGATGTGATGTAAAATTTGATTGTAATTAGTATCATAGAATATACCAGAAAAAAACTTATGTGTTTCTTGGTTTTGACTTTCATAATCATAAGGACCTACACTCACGCACTCATACAGGTACATCATTGGAAAAAGTGATTTAAGTTTTATTTGATTTTGGCAAACATTGAATAGTCTTTTTCCGATAGAAAATAGTGTCCCTTGGTATATGTTTTTCCTTTTTTAAATAAAAAACAAACTCAGGAACGGGAGTTAATAAACTTTAACTGCCTTATCCATTTGCCACAACCAAGACCCGCTTCTTAACCTGCTACAAGCAACGATTTGGTAAAGATCACTACTGTTGGTATCTCAGGCTAATTGGGAGTATGAACGTGATTGGAATGTTTGGCTCAAAAAGGTCTTTTCTTTCTTGTGTCGTATAAAAGAAGTCTGATACATTTGTTTCAGACACCTTAACTCTGCCAAAATGTCTAAGAGTACCGTAACCGTTTGACTTTCACCATCCTCCTTCTCTCCTAGAACTTGTTCCTTCTCTACCTCTTTTTCTTGTTGTTTTCTTCTTGCATCTTCTTCTTCTCTCTGTTGCTGTTGAATAAGAATGGCTTCTTTTGCTCCATTCTCTTGTTTCAAAAATGTCTCAAATTTTCTTTCTGCCTCTGTTTAAAATCCTTTACGTGTGGTAAGGAATGAGAATGTACATCTATATCTCTGTCTCTAACCATGTCCATAAAAATGTCTCTATGTCTCTGTCTCTATCGTGTTTGTCCTTAGAGTAGTACGTATTCAGGTCAGAACCTTGCAACACTGCTCCGTCCGATTGAGGTCAGCTCCATACAACATTGTTACCATTATTTCCCCCAGTGTCCAGTAGTATGACATCATCCCTCTCCTATTTCTCTCGTCGCAAGACAAGCACAAGACATTGTTGCTATACATTAAATAGCCCTTGTCGCCTGGACACCTTTTTAAATTGTGTGCCCCCCATTCACTACTTATCTTAAACAAAGAAGAATCCCAAAAATATGAGAATATATTAAATGTTCGACTTCTTTTCATCACTATCACTATCAGCCTGATTGTATTATCGTTATTATAAAGGATATTGATGTGTCTGGTATGCAAAGACAATGGTGACAAATAACTCACTGCATCGTACATCATAAGCAAGTTTTCATAATAAAATACTAAAGAATGTTTCATATATGCTGTACTATAACCATTTGCCGCCACAGATGAAATTTAGTTCCAAGGAATCAACATATATCAGGACGCGAACTTGACCATCTTTGGTGTTTGCATTTAAAATTAGACTTAACGCTGTATATAAGCAATGCATTATGATCAAAGTAATGAGATTGCATAATTTACTAAAGGGCTGTTAGACAAATTGACCGCGGATACCAATATCGATATTGTTTTGTTTTTTTCTTGTTGACGAATATCTGCTTGAGAGAGAGGTTACAATGCTCTCGTATAAGCTCAAATATAACATTATTTAAGGTCGAATATAAATTAACCATTGGGACGACTTAGTGCAGGACAACCAATTGTAAGCTAGCTTGGTATAATAGTATTAGCACTTGAAAATATCAAATAATAGGATGCTCAACAAGATGCAGAAACGCTCAAGATTTGTTTCTACAATGGCGAAGTGGTATTTAAGTTTGCCTCTACTCAGATTACATTCACCAACGAATAAATTGCACCATCATTGACTCAGCTGAGAAAAAAAAGACCTCTACTTCTATTGAGTAAGGAAGTGCTTATTCGGGTGACATTTATTTTACAAAGATGATCATGTTTTACAAAATGTATAGGCGTTATCGGTGTGTTTTTAAATGAGAAAGGCGCAGAACGCACAATTGCTGGAAATTAAAATCTTCCCCTTTCTTAAGATAGTTTATAGAATTGTACCAGTAGAAAAGGTAAATATCTAGCAGTGCTTCTGCGCATTGCACCTGGGCGTGATGCGTCCAGACACGGTTTAAAGTGGTGCAATTGTTCTACATGATTGTCTTAATAGAAGAACTATGATGGACCGACGTAAAATTAAAATAATCTAAGAGAGCCACAGCTACGAGATGAAATCACCAAGAGAATCTCGCTAATAGTGAGATACAAAGCACGTATTTGGTCGCAGATGCTATTTGTTGTCTTGCTGCGGCAACCACTGCTCGTCTTGGTATAACTAGTCGCATCCACGATATATATCATAGGCGGATGCACCAATCAGAATTATTGTCCGGGCTATATCTATAGTAACGGGTAGTCATTGTACATTGATTTCTATTTATTGTATTCATGAATACGTGTCTATTTAGAGTTGTTTGTATTGGAACAAAACAGTCAACACGAACAGTAAACTATATTAGATGGTTTTGGGGATTAAAAAAAATAATATGACGGATTTTAAGATTCTGCTGGTGGAAATGGAAAGTATCCTACATCTACAAGTACAAATAAGGAAACATACGGTTACGGATCTAGAGATGTGCAATATATATGTGAATACAAATAATATGGCGGATAACAACCCTTTCAAGCGTACTGGATCCACCAAGGGATCACATGTGTCAGGGATTGATTAAAATAGATGCAATAAGCTGACGACGAACAGTACGAAACTAGTAACTAATTAGCCTGAGCGCTTTTGTCTTAAATTTTGTCTTTCTTAACGACTGTAACATAATTCCTTTTAGGGAATATATACAGATATATATATAGATAGATATATATGTATATGTATATGTATATGTATATATATATATATATATATATATATATATATATATATATATATGTGTGTGTGTGTGTGTATATGTATATGTATATATATATATATATATATATATATATATATATATATTTTTGTGTGTGTGTTTTTTTATATTTATTTTTATATATATATATATATATATATATATATATATATATATATATACATATATAGTTACGTATCGGCTCGTTCAAAGTAACAACAAAGAAAGACTGAAGACAACAAGCGTTGTAAATGTGTAAATGTTAACAAAAATGTTTTCCTAGAACACATGAAAAAATGTAAATATGTTAAACAAGACTTAGGTTTACAGAAGCGATCCAAACTTTTTCTTCAAAAGATAAACAAGTCCTTAAAAAGTTCTAAACACAGTCTTAAGTTCAGTTCCGGTCGAAAATAGCGGATGTCCAAGTCAAACGAAGACTAACAGAAAATTCCAAAATTTACTCAATAGAGCACAGTTTGTGTTGTACTTTAAACAGCTTTAATTTTATGTGGTCCTTTTATTTCTTCTCCAGAATCATTGCATTTTCCAATATGAATATCTTAAACTACAAATTTAATTTTAATAATAGAAAAATAAAACACAATATAATCACCCACCCAGTTACCAGACCGACCAGTCGTGACACTAACCTCCTAATGCTGAGCGTCAAATGAGGCAGCTATTAGTACCATTATTGTAGGTCTCTGGTGATACTAGGGCGGTTACTATTTTTTTTATATGTTTGTATATGTCCGTTAAAAACATCTGTATATTTACTTACATGGCCATGTAGTACTATTATATCCATGCACTGTTCGATAATGGGTGGTGGATGTATTTTTCCTAGTTGTATTGAAGATGGATGTACTTCTCCTAGTTAAATGGCTTGTATATTGACCTGCAGTGATGTTATCTGAAACCAATACTGCACTCTGGAAGAAAAATACCGTAGACACTATTGATACTATAAGAAACAATCCAGCTATATACCTACTTGTCTTCCAATCTGTCAACCTAGAAACACAAACACTGTGATAATAAACTTGTCCAATGGTGCAAAATGACTTTACAATCTGGTAACAACTGTATTTTAGAGATAGATCTGGTGGCATTTTTAGCGTTCTGAACGTTGTAATGATTCATTGGGAAAACAACAATTTTTTATAAGTGAATCATGCCACTAATATAACTTAAAACGCGTCTGTTGGAATTTTACACAGACACAATGGGGAGAAAATTATTTTCATTCTAAAACTTTCGAAACTTACTTAAGTCTCCATGTACCACTCCTAACCCTACCAGGAGCTTTATCGATCCATGTCTCGCCCCTTCCATCCAGAGGGCAGTATGCTATGAAGAGACCGTATCAGAAATTTCCATGCTTTTTACAAAGGTGTGTATATATACTCTTTTATAATTCGTACATATTGGGATTCTTCTATCAAATTCTTTTGCTGTTGATGGTTTTTATGTAGTGCGCGGTATACATTTTTCTATTTACTGTTTTAGAATTAACCTTGTATATGACAAATTGCAATTTAGAAAATATCAATGATAGGGCTAATAATTGACATTTGTTTTTTATCTTTCTTGGCGTATGCAAATGCTTATTATTAAATGATCATGTGCGGAAGATTGTTCTTCATGTCGGTGAGATCGTCTTCTGGTAGATAAAAGAGTTATTGACGTTGTCTGGGTAGATAATATGTCAACCGACTCCTAGATATCTCTGTAAGCACGCTCATTAAGCGATTCATTTTATATAAGTTGTATTTTCCGTACATTTAACATCAGGAGATAAGAGATGTTTTATAATAAAGAAACACAACCCCGCCTTACTTAACATGACCTATCAATCATTATCTCGATGAGAAGCTTATCAAGTAATAACTTTTTTTTTGAAGGAATTGTTTATAAAAATAAATATCACATACATGAAAACCAAATTCTCTGCATAATGTCATTTTGTCATATTCTCCCTTCATACTCACCAATAAAAACGTGATTTTTAGTGACATCATTTTTCCCCTTTCCATTGCGTCCAGTTACAGTAGAAGGACATAACATACGCATCGAACTTTGAGTTGATCAATACGTTATCAGAAGTGATATCGCGACCCATGTATCCACACATTGTATAGACATTTATATTCTCCTTGTTCCTATTATGAATAGGTTAATGTATGTATGTATGTATGTATGTATGTATGTATGTATGTATGTATGTATGTATGTATGTATGTATGTATGTATGTATGTATGTATGTATGTATGTATGTATGTATGTATGTATGTATGTATGTATGTATGTATGTATGTATGTATGTATGTATGTATGTATGTATGTATATGAAAAGATGAACCGGGTTTGGGGTCGAATCACAACGAAAACACTACGAATGGTAACGAAAATACGATGTTTATTTATAGATGACTTAATGGTAGAAAACCCTATACCAAATTCTTGCCCAAAAGGTTCAGATTTAACACAATGATGCGCATCGAGTTACTTAACCAGTATAAAATGATATATTTCCTAACTGGAACAAATTGCAATTTCAACAAAAAATGTACTGATACTGAACAAATATTAAAAGAAACATAAACAACAACAAAAAACATGAATAATAACTAAAACAAAGTTACTTTAATCAAATGGTGGTAAATGAGTTTGCAAATGTATCAAGTTCTCACACAAATAGTGACAATTAATTTTGCAAAAAGTAACAGAAGTTTTCAAAACAATAGTGATAAATGATTTTGCAAACATTAACTATACCGATCTGCAACTAAATAATGGTAACGATGTTCACACAAATGAAGATTCACGCTCAATTAGCAATAATGATGTTAGCTTAGATAGTTACAATGATTATATTTCTGTTCTAATACCGATGATGGTGCTTCTTCCGCTAGAGTAGCGAATATGATATGTAACCCAACGGCTGGAGATAACCTGTCGAGTCTGGATGATAAATACATGGCAAATTCAGTCCCATCGCTGTGAAAAGGGGAAGGTGCCACCGCCAATGGCCCGCCCCTCCCAGTCTAACTAAGGATCCCTTGTGTCACTTTGTTCCATGCAGGCCCGTTGGTCCCATAGCCTTGGTCATTCAACATGAGATAATCACTATTTTTTCCTAGCCAAAGTCACCAACGACAGCATCGTACCAGATACATACCAAGTCACACAGATCCAATACTCAACAAACAAACCAGCACCACGGCTAAGAACACCCCTCCAACTCAGTTCTACAACTGACTACACCAACAGCTCTATAGAGGCCCGACATGAAGATCCAACGCGGATAGTCACTGGCTTTCACAACAGCTTCATCACCTTACAGACAGCACAGCTCAGACACATATTAAAACCAAAGACGGACACCATCAGCATTCCTACAGCTGCCACACTCCCCAACACAAACAGCTTAAATAGATCGGGTAGACCACAACAAATACATTGTTACCGCTCACAGTCAAACTATGGCTGCCCAAAAAAACACAAGCAGATGAAGAAATATTCATCTAGCCGTGTACTACATGCGACACGGTAATGTATAATATATAATTACATACGTTACGCATGCGCGGACGAGGAGTTAACTACTTCATTGTGAATTATTTCAAAGTGACTACCGTACTCTATTATCACATTATCACGTTCGTATGTGAAACTGCATCAGACAGTTTGAACCTTACAGACTTTAACATTTTCTCGTCCCTCAATACATCCAATATTTATGTGGATATAGTCGTTCTGTTCAGTTACATACCTGTTAACTAGATAACTGTCTATAATAAATCTTATAACATTGCATTACATAGTTTCCGAAGTATCAAAAAAATGCACAATATTTGAATAATAAAATAATACTATTCTATCCTTTAATATAAATTGAAAAATAGAATCCACATACCTCTACAATTGGAGATATTGCGCCGTAAATTGGATCGCTTATTGATAATAATTTATGTAATGAGAAGTTGCCATCTACCATGATCCTGTGTGTACAAATGCTATGTTGCGATGTACAGCCTGTGAGCTCATGGTATATTGGTTTTCACTACATCGATATAAGGTATCACGGTACCAATTGTTTTTCCATAAACCTCAATGCTATTGATTTGTGAAATAAATATATTTTTATCCTACCTCATCCTGCATGTCACTCACTGTCACAGAGAACAATGTTAGATTGTCAATTTCACAAGGACGGAACCAGGTACTCCATTGCATTTAAAAGAGATAACTGCTGGAACTATACAGGAGTACGAGTTATCTTGTTAAACCAGACATATTTTCAGTCATGTGTTCCACATAAGTAAAAAATCTTAAAAAATACAAAATCTGATCTAGATATGAATTAACATAATCTCACAAGTTGCCAAGAGGTTCAACTTTGCTAAGCCTAATAGAAAGAACAACTCTTACATAATGTACCAATCACAGCTCAATACAATGTTCCTTACACCTTAAGCTACACCGACCTGAGGTTGTACAATTGGTACCGTTATACCTATAGCCAACCTTATGTTTTGTTTCAATAAGATATGATATAGCTCGTGATTGTACAAGTAACAAGTGTACTTTGTCTCGCATGTCAACAACAATTGTATGAGGTACCAAGCTGTGTCTTATATTAAATGTGAATGTAATGGTCTTTGAATTATTTCAACTCCTGATTTCATGTTTGTGCTTTACTACCAAACTACATTTTGGGAATAAAACAACTTGTTTTAACTAGGACTTGTATTTTATTCACATCAGGACTTATTGAACCTCACATGGGTGATGTGGGATAAATCACATCGTATCACATTATGTAATAACAAAGTTAAAAGGCAATGTACCAAATAGTATGTAATTCAAAAAGAAAATTCACCTAAAACAATGGACTTTATATTTGTTTGCTAGATGCAAAACCTAATATCAAAGACAGATGTGCATGACCCAATCTTGTTCTAAAGTACAAGCTTTCAACACTTTACACTGTCTGCAGATATAGTAGGTCACTAACCCTCAATCATCACACAAATCTCAACCTACCCATCCTCTTTATAATACAAATAGAAATCTTACAAACTTTCTGTAATGAGTAAAATTGATGCCATTAGTCAATTTGTCACCAAATATAGTATATTCACGACTTCTAAGTGGGTATGTTGGATTGGGGATGGGGGTTGAAATTTGGGGAATAAATTAAAGAAAATAATGCCAAAGATAAACAATAAGTATAGTAAGTCAAATGGAGTTAAAAGAGGAGAAGTAAAATCATATCAGTTAGCGCGTTGGCTATTTACAGGTTCGATTGTACTGAACGAATCTTGCTATAAGATTCAATAATTTAAAAAAATATATAAATAATCTTTGCATTATTTTAAAATGAATATATAAATATATCTCTAGCTGTTGCATAATAATAACCTGAAACGTGTGCGTTCTCAAATTTCATGAGAAAATGAATTTGTTCGCACGAGCATTAAAACATACCAAAAAAAATTCATATATAAAATGTTATGTTATAGCAGTGGCACTTTAGCAGTTGACCGAAAATAAACTCTTTTTAAACAACTCTTTTTTACTATACATAATGCCAGTTGACTATACCTGTATAAACAAAAAAAAAAAGCTCAATCGATGGAAGAAAGAAAATACAAGTAAAATAAATATTCACCTCAAATTGTGCTTCGGAAATACAAAACCATCATTTTTAAAATATGTTATAAAAATAAGATATTATCTTCATACGGGGACTCAATTGTTTCGATTCTATTTACACATTCATCGGAATATATAGACGTTAGTTTTCGTATAAATCTGGGAAACCTCTACTTCTTTCTTCTCTTCATTTTAACGTTTTATGCATCATATATCTTTCAGTAAACTTACCTTATTTTCAGTTTTCTGATATATTCAATATCTTCAACTTGAATAAATAAATTATATTTCAATTTAGTGTTGTTACAAGTTTATGATCTTGAAATAAGTAACAGAAAAGAGTGAAGACAACAAGCTTTGTAAAATATAACAAATAATTTATTTTCCTAGAAAACAAAGCGAAAAAAATAAGAAACAAATGAACTTAGTTTTACGAATTAAATTCAAAAATGATGCAAGAATTTGGAATAGAAGTAATAGTATGAAAAATTGCTGAGTGAAACTGAGTTCGAGTCCCGATATAATCTAAGATGGACGGCGATCATGTATGTTGTAGGTTTCATAGTTTCTTGTTGAATCACAGAAAATTATATTCCAGTTTAGGATTCCGAATAAATTTCAATAAATGTCTTTATCTAAGAATTTTGTAGGAGCACCTATGTATTTCCAGGGAAAAGAATCACTTGAATTCCACAAAAAAAACAATTCAGCTCAAACTTGTCACAAAATAATAAATTGGCGTGTCTACTTTTTTAGAACCGGACTTGAAACCGCTATCATAAGCAAGTTTTACGCTAATTAAGACGCAAAATAGATTCCCAAGAAAGGGTCAAAATTCATTGTTCTGGAAAAAATAGAAGTTTCCAACAATTGATACATGGCACTCGTCACATAGTCGAAGTATGACTTTGATTAAAAGTAACAATTCTTATTATGAGAAAGATAACAAAAATGTTTACCAAAACAGTCACTGATTTTGGAGACAAGGTCAGAAACTAGACACAATGTTTCTATTATTACTTGCTTATCGATAAAATAAAAGTCAGTCAGGTCAAACAGAACTAAACTCAATCCTGGACAATATCAAATCCAGTAAGCAAAGCTATATTATAATAACATGGAATTAAAACATTTGAAACTAACAAAACAATAAATAAATTAAATATACATAACACAGTTCGTATTGAAACTCTTTTATCTGTGGCGTTATATAAGAATGTAGATTTTGAAAATGCCGATCTTGGAATATTTATTTATAGAATGAAAGCATAGCTATATTGTCTCAAAATGTGTAATTGGCCCTTTATGTAGAATTAAATCAAGTGAATATTATTATGTATGCGTGTTCTTATAGTACGCATGTTTGATAGTTCTATATTTATCTGCTGCTGTTATTCTAGGATTGCATCCTATATCGTACTATTAACTTTGACAGCCATTGTGTGCAATTTTGTTGTGTTGTAAGTGTTTTTTTTTATTGACTAGTGAATTTCTATATATGTATATTTTTTGTTGCTCTGAGTTTTTGCGGCTGTTATTCAAGAATTACATACTATATTGTACTGTTCAATTTATCTAACAGCCATGATATGCAATATTGTTGCAGTGTTAGGTGTCTGTGTAGAATTTGATAATAATATTTGATATTCATGTATTGTCACTAATTGTTATTGTTAATAAATCCGAAACTGTGTTAGCATTATTTTGTCTTTCGTTCTTAATGCTAGTTAGACATTAAATCATTTTTGCCTGTATATCCCACCATAACAATTTCTTTTAAAAAATTACCCCTTCCTTGTTTCTAATTTTCATTTCACCTTCATTGCAACCACAACGCGATTAACGTTGCCTACAATGCACACAATAATGCTAACGTTTCTTTTAAAGTCTAAATTTTATTAATAAATAAACGCATTCATATATATTAACGATATCGAATGAATGTGAAACAAGGAAAGAGTCAATAGTCTTCGCAAATAAAAATAATAATTCCTCATTAATGAAATCGTTGCTACTTAATTAATGCTTTAGCATGACAAAACTGGCATGCACAAGCCACACGTTGTTTACACGTTCAGTATTATAACAAAGATGCTATTGATTCACGTTACCTCGAATATTTTCTTTTACAGATAGTATTTGCCTTATTTGAACGTCCTTACATTCAGTAACTTGCTTTGTTTTCTTATTTTTTTACTATACAAAAAAATAGGTAGTAGCGTGTCGCAATTGATTTCATTATCACTCATGTACGATTGTGACGTACTGCATAATGAGTAGCACGTGATTAAAATATATTTCAAAGTAAAACAAGGATTTCATATTTACTTATTAGTTACTTTTAGTAGACATGATACTAGTAATTAGTAATTTATACATCAATGGGCTTTTTTGTTTCGGGCCTTTTTGCAGCAGGCAATTTAAAGCACTAGTCCGTTTTTGTCGTGGGAATTTTTGATACTGGTCCGTTTTCACCCAGATCCACTCTTCTTCATAGCTGACTATTGGTATTTCACTATTTACATCCTGTCGAAAAACAATGGAAGGTGTACATGCCTGGCACCAAAGAACACAATTAATTTTATTATATATTTTCAACATTTGTTTCTCAGTACTAAACTTTCCACTGTGTGATAATCTATACAAATCATCTGTTAATCTAAAATTCTTTCAAAGACGACTTCACGGTGAAGTTTTGTTAAATGTTCACCGGCAATGTTTTGAAAGTCTGGAGTGTCAACCAAGCAACATGCAACGGAACATAGATTTCATTTCCGGATTTCTACCAAGGCGTTATTACTCATTGTGCACTGTCGCCGAAAGACACAGAAAATCCCATCCACCATAAACTCATATTCTCAAGAATAAACAATTACCTTCAAATCTCTACCAAAAAAGAATAAATATAACATTTCTTTTACCATCGAAATGAGACAGGAAAAATGTTATAAAAATAGACTAGAATAACATGTGCGGATACCGAACTGGAAGTACTAATTGTGACCCGGTTTAGAAAACTTCACCTCAATGGACAAAACTTCCATAAGTGATCAAATTAATGTCTCTTAAATGCTGCTGCACGTTTTAAGGAATTTCATGAATGCATATGACACTTAGAGGCTTTTATATAACACCACTGTAACACAAGCACAAGCCAATTCCAAATGGCCGAATGTCAAACATGCATAAAACTAAAAGTTTAATTATGATTGTGCTAATCAAGATAAACACTTCAAATATACTGTAATTAGTTTTAGTCCAAACACCAATCTGGAAAGTAATATAAATTTAAATTGATTGTTCAACTGTTCTATAAAAGTTAATTTTAAAAAAGGTACATATTTTATATAAAAATTTAAATTTAACTTAAATTTTAATGAAACTTTAAAACATAAACTTGACAAATTTTATTCTATGGCGCCGTCTCTCCATTCATTTATCATGAACATCAATGGTTTTCCTTATTAGTTGTTAATCAATTAAACCAAGGCTTGTCAATAAAAGGTAATATCCTAAATCTGGTAGCAGCTAAATACGCTAGTTAGAAGTACTAATCAAGGACATTATATCATTTCCACCCATGAAGGGGAGGACCCCTCAGATGTTTGGCTTCCAGTATCATCGAAGAGTTGGTGTAGTTCTCTGAAACCAAGCTACATTTCTGCTAGCACAGTGTTATATTCTATGTGTATTTTTAAGTTGAACATTAAAGAGCTGAGAAGGCTTCCCGTTAATATCAATCGGTCTCAAATAAAGATCGGTCAGTACAGGATAAGAAAGCGGTAAGATATTTTGAAAGAAGGCGTTTATGTAAATTTATTTTACATATAATTAACCTAATTCATAAATAAATTCGTCAAATTCGATTATTCGTCTCATAGCCTGATTTAGTTTGATCGATATATTCTTGGTATTGTCCGTTTTAAGCAATAACTATAAGCAATTCCGAATGCTTACAACAAAATGAATAATATGTTAATTTTAGTAATATCATTTTATCTCAAACATTTGAAGGCATACGAGTTCAAATATAGTCTTTTTTGCACAAAAAGGATGCAATTACTGATACGTTTTCAAACAGACTATGTGACCAAGGACTCATCTGGGGGCATACTTGGTAGCACCTAGACATCTTGTATATTTTAGCTCATACGGGCTTGTACCATCACTCTGAGGTGTTCATTAGTTCACTCAGGGCGCTGGCGCTGGACAACAATCACTGATCTATTTATTAGTGCCGTTGTAACATGTCCTTTGTGGACATTCTCTTGCACTTGAGAGTTCACTATGAAGCTATGCTTAATAGTATATGAAATTCTTAATATGGATCTGACAAGGTTTGCCACCAAAGCGAGTTTACAAACCGGTTTGTTATTGATGTCGAACCGGGCGAGCGTGTGATTTCCCAAGTTCCAAATGGAAAACTTCAATCATCCAACATGGATATGAACAACGTTGCTTTGAAGCCACGACGCTTCCATCGCAAAGAACCTGGTTCAAATAACCGAGAAGCAAGGAATCAGAGAATCTCGCATGCCAGTAGCCTTTATCAATGGCTACATTATTGTTTCTGAGTCAGAGACTCTCGCATGCCAGTAGCCTTTATCAATGGCAACATTATTGTTTCTGAGACAATACTTGGATGCAAAGTCGATATGACCTTCATCAACACTCGCAAATTCAACCAGTAGAAAAATGTGATGGTATGGCAAATGTTCGACCTCTTTCCTTTTACTATCTGGGATTCTTTTGATACACCTAATTGTAACATCTTATGTTATCTATGAGTCTGGATTGTATATGTTACTAAAGCATATACGTAGATTGTGAGGTATGTTACGAATTTGTGGCCTTTAATTAGGTAACAAAAACCATTGAAAAACAAGAAGATTTGTAAACTTAAGATATTTGTGTCTAGGATACAAAGTGAATAATTAAAATATAACTTAGAGTAAGGAAAACAGAATCATCAATATTCTTAAATGTAATATCTTAAGCACAAACGTAGCGAGTTTTCTAAACGTTAAAACTGTCCTAAGAAGAAGAGAAAAGAAAAACCAACAACGCTTGTAGAACGTAACTAATAATTTAATTATTAAAGTTATCAAACAGAAACGTAAGAAGAACTTCCAGTGTTAAAAATGCATCTAAATTAATCCTAAAATATTCTATTCAAGTCCAAAAGAATGGAATGTCCCTAATGAATCTCAGATCCTCATATGTACGTCTCACAAAGGATTTGTACAGAACTCATCAGAATTGTTCAGTATAGTCCCAAAATAATATCCAAGTCTGATAAGCACTTTTTAATTCCAATGAATAATTATAATATTTCCTATAATTATCTAAACACAACATTAAAAAGTCTGCAGACCGATTTCAACATATGCGATAAGAATCCGAAATAAAAATGAATCCAAAATAGGAAAGAACCTGATTGGTGAGTTATTTCCTTATATGCACCTTCAAGAGTCTATTTTAAGACTATATGTCGCAATATATCCCACATGAAAGATCTTAAAACTCAACCTAATATTTCAGCATACCTATTCATATGACATAAGCCATTAAAATAGAAATAACTAAAATCTTCTAAAAACCAACTAGCTGGCAAGAAATTGCCCCAATGTTGGCAACAGGATATTGTTATTAATATCAATATTAATGGTCGTAAACATCTAGGTTAACTATTTTTATAGCCAATCATATCTACACTCTACATGCCTTAAAACAGAACCTATAGCTGTATGCATAATTTAGCTATAGATAATCACTACAATTTACAGTCGCGAGAAACCAAAACAATTATATATATATATATATATATATATATATATATATATATATATATATATATATATATATATATATATATATATATATATATATACTGTTCTGATGTACCAATAGTCTGGAATAATGTCACATGCTAACAGTTTTGATGTATCACAATGATATAGAAATTGATGTATCACAATGATATAGAAATTAAAAATGTGTGTAAATGAATTCACAGTATATCTGAAATTTATAAACACCTTCTAATTTCAATGAATAATTGAAATAAATTACTTAAATTCTCTCATTTGAACACAACTAACAATGACCTTACTAAGAATGAGTTTAAGACAAGGTTAATTAATTCTCTGGTAAACGTATCTGATATAAAATCAAAGAGACAATTTCAAAACAATGATTGGGGCAAATATTCATTTCTAGATCATTCCAAATTGCAAAAATGATCAGGTCCATTAACAATTAACCAATCAGAAGTTAGTTGACCTGGCTTTTCTAGGGAGAACCAATGAAATTGACGAAAGTCCTACACCTTCCAATGTTAGAAGGCCACAATAACATGCTTTTTTATAGTACAATGCTACAATGTACAAAATTAGCAGTTATCATTAGGTAAAATTCAGCTGCAAGAACTCACCATATGCCCAGAAGGGCAATTACCCGTCACAGACGTTTGTGATTAAAACTAAATTTGTCACTGCATATAAGTGATTTATTATGAGCAAGGTGATGAGGTTGCGTTCATAACATGCGGACTATGTGCTAGACTGAGTAACGGGAATTTAAGTCTTGTTGATCAATACTTGCGTCAGAGTAATGTTAACCAGCCCTCGTATGCACTCAGATTATAATCTTGTTAAGAACCAATAGAAATCAACAACTGAGACTATTCTGATGAACTATTATCAATTCAAGGCAAACTAAGCGTTATATCATAAACACGCGAAAAGGCTACACCACCTGGCGTGGAAGTACTCGTGGACTGTTTCAGCGATGAAGAAGTGCAGTTTGCTGACAAATCCACCACGTTTATATCCTAAGTTGATTGTATCAAGAGAACCGATGTACTAAAAATATGTACATATGATTTGTGGACAACAATCGCTGTTGGCCCTAATATAGCAGGAATCACGACTACTGCAATTGTTATAAGTACATCAATAGGAATTGTTGTGGAATGTTATAATATTTATTTTGTATAATTTGCTGGTTTTTCTTAATGATTGTATGTTATATATATTCGTATTTAATACTCGATCGTGACTACAACAAAGTTCTTGTTGTACCTAACTAAGGGCATTAATTTTGTAATGAACCGTACAAAATTTTGCTCGAATCCTTAAAGAAAAATAAAGTTTCCTGCAGAGGCTGAAAAAAAGTAAATAGCACTAAACCAAAGTCTCTAACTAATTATATTTCCATACGCCTGACTTTGTCAGGAGGTTAGCTCATCTTTTTATACTATTATAGAATTTATTTTGTCCTGACTTTGTAAGGCGATTTTGTTTACTCTTAAAGCGACTCGACTTTTGACCTTCACCCTGCATGCTGCTCCTGATGGTCAAAGGGAACTAACCAAAGATTTTATCTAGACCTACACGATATCTTGATCTAGGATCATGTAAATGTATCGTTATAAATCCGAACGAAACAGATTGTGCTTGAGAAACATTTTTTTAATTTTCTTCATATCCATGTCCCCTGAACACCAGGTATAATAAATATTCTGCAGGGTATAATTATCTACTCCATTAAACACAACCAAAATATTACAGTTATCTCTAATCACCTTAGATATTTGTGTATATCTCTGAGTAACATAAATCACGTCTGTGTTCTTATGTCTATCTCGAGAAAATATTCTAGCTGGATTAGATTGCTTGTCCAGCATTACATCATCATATACTACGAGATTATTATTGAATCCATCTAAGTCATCTACAGATGGGGCTTTATCTGTATCTGTGATAAAGTCAATAATATCGTCACCGCCTTTATTAACTGATTTTGTTTTTTTGTTAAAATCCTTAAGTACTTCGTAACAATGCTGATCATCTACAGACGGTGCTATTAATTATAGTTTGTTCCATCTCACCCACCTCATTACTAAATTTAATAATAATTGTGTTTTACCTGTTCCAGATGGACCTATTATAATCATTCTTATCGAATTTGGTAATGCTGGATGGTGCTTTACGGGTTCCTGTTTTCGTGTCGTCGAAAACTCAATTATTGTATCCATAATATTAATAACATGAGTCTATATTGTATTCGATGTAGAATATCTACACCCACTACTGGATTAACAACAATAATAACGAAAAATAAACAACATGCATTAACAGGTAAATGTGTAAAATGTGGTACACAAACATATCAATTTATCTCAGGGACAACAAAGATATGTGGGGATATTGCTGCTTCTTTAGGAAAATTAACTGGATTACCATGGGCTAAATATATTGGTGAGAAACACCTTCCAGGATATAATTACTGTGGTCCTGGAACTCGACTTGATATCCGACTTGATCATCAGAATCAACCAAGACTAGGAGATTATCCAGTAAATAAGATTGATCAAGCATGTCATGTTCATGACGTTGCTTATAAAGGTATAGATTTGCAGCAGCGGCATCTTGCAGATGTAAAATTGATTTATGCATTAAATTCTATACCTAATAAATTAGTTAGAGAGAAACTTGCTAGTTTTCTATTAAAATTAGCTATGAAAAGTAAAATAATGTTAAGGGCTGGTAAATAATTGTGTAATTATTATAATCGAATCTATTTATTATAGCCCAAGAGGGCATTGGAGAGATAAAACAGCGATCACTAAACTTGCTGAAGCAGCAAAAGTTTCACGTTCTGTTGCTGAAAATTGGTTAGCACGACAGGCAATATGGCAAATTTTCTACCACCACCAAAAAATTCAATATGCACATTTTGATGTCAGTGTTCCTAACGAAGTTCATCAAGCAGATATTTTGTTTTTACCACACGATGCTATTAAAACACGTGGACGAAAGTAACGCACGTACAAATAGGCATGAACTTTTGTTGACATTGCAAGTAGATATAAAGAAACTGAACCATTATCAACAAAAACAACCTCTGAAGGTGCAACTGCGTTTGAGCGAATTTATCAACGTGGCGGTCTACGATGGCCACAGCTGTTACAAGTAGATCCTGGCAATTAATGTTTGGTGTAGTATTAACTTTGATGAAAGAACATAACTTTACAATCAGACGAGGGCATGCTGAAATTTACCGTGATCAAGCAATCGTTGAACGATTTAATCGAACACTTGCTGAGCGGTTATTTGGATATCAATATGCGAAGGAAATATCTGCTTACTTAAGTCCGGTGAGCGATCTCCTGAATCAGTTGCTAGGTTACCAAGTGTGATATCTGCATTAAATAATGAAATTACTCGTGCAACTTGCATGAAACCTTCTAATGCAATAACAAAAAAATATATAACACGTAGCGATGGATAATGACAACGAGGTCAACAACCAGTATTAGGTAATGTAATTGTGAGATATTTATACGAACCAGAGGAGTTGGAGGGTGGCAAAAGACGTGCTACTGACCCTATTTGGAGTGTGACCACACATACAATTTCTAGCGTGGTTAAATCAACTGGAAGACCTACTATATACAGACTAGATTCTACTGCCCCTCAATGTGGATTTGTGCGTGAACAATTGCAAGTTATTCCTACAGATACACTATTACAACCACCTTCACTTATGTAAATTAGCACCTCTGCGTCGATTACATTCAAGACAGGTCAGCATCTCATTTTCACGTGTGTGTGACGAAGATCACTATTTATTCTGTCTACGGTAAATTGTCTTGGATTATTATTCGAATATTTCCATAACATTATTGTGTGACAACTTGCACAGTGATTATTCTGTAGTTGTTTTAGTTTTATAATAAATTCAGTATCAATATCAAAGTTACGTTTATTTTTTTTCACATTGTTTATAAGACGCTAATTTTTTTATTACAACATCGTCATTAGTAATTTCTTCAGTTATCACATAATCTATAATAACCCTATGTAGTTGATGTATTCGTCTGACGCGAGATACTGCAAGATACACTAAGGTTGACCACTTGATCCGGTCATCTACAATCCAGATATTTGCATCAGAGATAGTTAATCCCTGCGACGAATGAATCGTTATAGCGTATCCTAACGTCCACGGTGATTTATCCATATTCATTGCCCCTTCAACTGTATTAATGTTTACCAAAATAATGTCATTCGATGCTAGATTTTGTAATCCGCCACCAGGAAGTTCAACTTCAATATTCTGGGCGATAACATAATGGTATAGGTAGATGTGAAAATTTTTCTTTATGTAACGTAAATAATTTCTTCTGTAATTCATCACGAACTATCTTACTACTTGCGACTATCAAATCAGTAGGTCTCCATAAAGTAAAAAAATCATTCATGGTAGTTTTTGGAATTATCTCACGCATTATCTCGCATTGTGTTTTTTCTGGTTGTAGTCTGATTAATCTTTTAAGTTCTTTCAGCATTTCATCAATAGCTCTATGATCATCATGCATCTCTTCATAATAATTTATAACGATACTGTGTCTATCTCGTCCTATATAATATACTTAGGTATATATTTTTCACCCATTAGCTCAGAAAGACCTTGTATCTTTACACAAAAAAAAACTAAGATACGTGCAATTTTCGACACCTCGTTCTTTTATCTCTCTGGCTAGTTTATGTGTAGGTGTCAAAACGATTACATCTGAATTTTTGTTCATAAATAATTTAATCAGACGAGTTGTTTTACCTGACCTCCACACCCATTAAGATAAAGTCTTATGTCTAGCCACATGATAGTACACAGATGGTGCAAATGATTCTAATATTTTATTATTATTTCTGTAATATGTTTCCTTAATTTCAACTTCAGCAAATTCAGAATAACTAAGTATATTTTCTTGATTTATCCACCATGTTCCCCACTCACCATTATCGAGTAGCGGATTTAATAAATCCTTATATTTTTTGTTTATATAAAATTATTCCGTAGCGACTCTAACAACGTGACAAGGAAATCTATTTATCAGCGACAGTAGATTTATATAAACATAGGCTAACATTGAAGATCTTAAATGAGTAAACTGTGGCGAGTCGCCATCAAGATAGCTTACAATAGTACCTAGTTCGGTCTCATCTGATAAATAAGCATTATTTCGGTTTATAAATATGATTCTCTCTGTTGTATCAGCATTAAAAAATCTAACTCAGCATTGTCCATAATCAATCTTGTACAGTGTCGTTTATAACCGTATGAACCACCTTGAGTAAACTTACCGATTATCTTTCTACCAAGATCTTTTGCACGCTTTTCATCGTGCTCGTCTCTGCATTTGCATATGTTATTAGTAATCTTAATAATGTCATTTTCGGCAAGATGAGGAAATTCTTTTCTGGCATCTTCTATATTAAATCTGTCCTGTTCTGGTAACCAAACTTGCTTTTGTGGACTATAAGATATATTCGCTTCATTTACTTTTAACGATACTAATACTCCAGCATCAATCATATATCTTAATAACAATATTGGTGCCCAACATTTTTCTAAAAAGTGTTTACCAAAGCAAACATAAGTAATCGGATGGAGATCTTTTGCGAACTCTAATGATTCTATATATGCAAATCCGGTTAATTCAAAACCTGGTAAGGGTCCATTTATTGAAAGTCTGGCCATGTCATGTTTAGGATGTCCGAATCTGTTAAAGTATTTAGAACACTCACCATATCCAAGAAAACTTCCAGGAGAACATACAGCCATATCGACTGAGATAAAATCATTTCAATCGTATTTAGTATTCCATAATCCACCGTGCCCATATTATATGCAACTTTTTTGTATATTTTGCTGATCTTGTAGGTTTCCATGAATTTTTTTTCTGAGCGAAATGGGCCTTGACTGATGGTACGGTAAAACAATTATTCAGTAGTTGTCTGATTTTGTCATCGTCAGAAGCATATTTTAGTGCGAGATTTCTCATTTCTTTATAAAGAGATTCTATACGATAAATATTACCGTTAGTCCGTACAAACAGATCGTAATCGTGTTCCGAACTTTGAAATAACCAAACCGATACAGGGTCACTTTTACTAATATTTTTAATAAAATCAAATACATGATCATTATAAAATTTAATCATTCTCTCTCGTGGGAATATTGTTACAGGATCAGTTCATGCATGTGCATTATGATCAATATTTGTTTTAGGGCTTCCATTTTTTGTGTATTTTGGTTTGTACAATATCTCTCCTGTTAACGTTTTTACTGTTTATTGGAAATCTTAATGACTTTTCTAGCTTAGCAACATCCTTAATAGATGCACCAGAATCTTTAACGGCCTCTGTCCATTCTCATAAATTTTTACGTCTTAAATCTGTTAAGCCATTGCCACGCATCGCATTTGTAAAATGTTCAGTAATGCGCTCCGCAACACAGTTTATTCTTGACTCTGATAGTCTCATCGGTTTGAGATCCGCAATATTAGGTTTATCATTTAGTACAAACAATCCATATACCACAGCAGTAACTGGATACCCTCGCATAAAATACGGTCTATCAATACCAGTCAGTATTCCAGGTTTTGATTTGTTACTTAATAATATCTTTTTATTATTTCCAGACTGTATATGAACGGCGTCTCTCTTGTCACGAACTATCCAAATATTATCGTCTGTCTCCACAATAAATTTTATTAAAATAAAATATTTTTGATTATCAAGGTGGTTAATAATTACTTTCCCCCATCTGTCGTTCATCATATTAATGATATTTTTAACTCTAAAAGTTGACCATACATAAATAGCACCGTCCTCACGGAATTCCTTCTTAGCCTCACGGATACGTTTGGTTATATCTGCATTTCTTCAAGCTAGATCTTTCATCAAAATACTAAATTTATATTCTGGTAGTCTGTCAAGGTCAAATCTAGTAGCAGATGGTTGGGTTGAATTGCTGATAATTCCTACATCATTATAATTAAGACAAATATTCAAATTGAAATTTAGTATATATATATATATATATATATATATATATATATATATATATATATATATATATATATATATATATATATATATATATATATATATATATACATCCTGATTTGTGAGTTTAAAATTCATTCTCGACAATAATGGATTATGTACACGCAGGTAGATTTGATTTATTAGCTCAGATACAATAAGCTATCCTGGGGGTGTTTGAATACTGGACGAATATAATATGTATCCCTGTTGGGCCTGATTAGGCTTAGAGAGGTCGACGTGGTAGCTGCGATCAATTATATCGCATACTAAATTCATGCGATGCGTTCATAAGTGCGATGATGGATGTTATATTAACAATTTTAGGCGAGATGTGACGACCTATCACATATGGATCATTATTATATCTGAGAACAGTTAGAAATGGGATTAATTCTTTCCATGAATTACATATTCTTTTAAAGTGTTCATCAATAAGATCACTAACTGATTTTTTTGTTCTTCAGAGTTAAATCCAGGTATTATAAATGTTGGTAATTGTCCTCTTGTAATTTCAAAATATTTTAGAAAAACTGTTGTGAAATAGCGATAGGCTGGAACAGATTGAGCTGGATCGTCTTCATTAATTATTCTGTTTTCAATAATTATATTTCGATTTGAGAGGGATAGTATAAATCTTTTCACTCCGTTAACAAAAACATTATTCATGAACTCTAGGTCTGAAGTATCTTGATTCAAATGCTGTATTGATTCCATTATTTGATTTTTTAAATCATCATTGTAAGAAACATTAATACTTAAAAGTAAATTATGAAGATTTTTAAACACACGTTCATGTTCAGATTTAATCGTATTATCATAAGAATTTATTAGATCAATATCTAGTGTTGCTCTTCTTGCAGCTTTCTTCTTGCCATCAATATATTTTATGAAATAATCTGGTATTCGATCTATATAGTGCACAACTCTATCAGAACCAGAAAATAATTCCACGGATAAGCTTCTTCTACTTTTCGATAACCTGGAAATTGAATAAATTTTTCAACATTTGTGACGAAGTCGGATCTCTTTGGTTCTGGTGGAACCTGATAAACAGGTGCAACTTCAGGCCATCCTAGCACTGATATAATTGAACTTTGATAAATATCCACAGCATAGTCAGGAGAATGTATTTCAATCACCGACGATAATGTTGGTTCGTATTCAGTAATTGCTATCTTCGATTTTTTCCCAGTAATATTCTAAACTCTTCACTGGAATTCCTCATTAATTTGCTCTATTTGGCAACTGCCAGTTGGAATACTAACTACTTGCTAATCGGGAGTTCCATCACATTTATTCTTATTTGCGAATACTATTAAATTATTTGCCTGTAGTCCACCAAATGGTTTTGACCTAATATTAGGCCAGCTATAATAAAAACGTTATTGAGCTAATGCTATCTCTTTTACTGGAATTGCAGTTGGAAAGTTGACGCTGAATTCAGGATTGGTCGAACTTATTGATATCACAGTTTTTGATGGCGTCGTATTAGTGACGATCTGTTGCAATAGTTCTCTTGAATCAGACATTATTGTTATGTTTATTATTTAATTCACCATTCTTTCGTTATTGTCACTAGATGATGCGTTATGTATCATCACGAATGCTTCATCGTAGGTTTTCATTATCATAATGAACTCCTCATCAGATATTCTACCATCACTGAGATACAAGGAAAGATGTGAGCATAATTTAGTATAGGCGGCTGTTGCTGTGTGTAATTTCATCATGTACTCGGGTATTTTATCGTTCGTGCATGTAGATATTTTCTTAGCGATAATACTGAGAATACCTGTACATGTTGTTGTCGTAGAAACGACAATCGTTAAAACCGCAGGAGCAGTCATATTTAACGTTGATAATAATAATCCGGTTCCTGCAGCAACAGCTGAAACCAAGTAAACTACTACATCGATAACAACCGTGCGTCTGCGATATTTTTTTTACTTTCAACGTGTATTCGTCGATGATGGTTATATCTGTGACGTTGATCGTCAATGAGTGACTCTGTCATCGGATTCATTACACCTAATGACGTTGTTATTTAATTACGTAATTAAAATGGGAGCTTTAGTTACAAATTCCAGACACCACTAGTAATTAGCGGAGGACAAACTTCTTTCCGATGATTCCAACGTGAACGTTTATTCAGAATCTTTATCCAACATTACAGATATGGTTCTAGACAATTTATCACCTAATGGAGATGTGGTAAGTATGTTAAATTCTGCAGCGCTAAACACAGACAACCTATATATACCAGCGACCTCCGCGGTGTGTTTGATGGTTTTATTTCGTTGCTTCCATGTAGCTGCGCCTGATCCGACGACGTACACTATGTTAATGATCTGTATGTGAGGAATTTTAATCAGGCTCGTTTTATGAACTATATCTGGATTTCCACTAATAATACCGTTGAGTTTTGTGTTAATATCAGTAAGTTTTATATCAACATTTGGTGGACTTCAAAAAATTCATTAGTTTTGTTTATATTTCTACGAAAATTTAGAAACATTTGTATGTGATTAGAAAACTCAGTTTTAAATGCAGCAACTCCATCATTGATTGTTGTTAACGAAGTCGTTATTGGAATTTCCTTATCATCGACGTATTTTTTTGTAGCAGCATCAAATTCAGATTATGGTGTTTTTAGATTACTAATACCATTATTATTCATAGTGAGAAATGCACGCATTATACCACCGTTTGCTAATACATTCTTAGATTCTTGATCGTCAACATATTTTTTTTTGTTGTATCATCACTATCTGTGGTTGGATATCCAAGATCTATAATTTTTTTTGTTCATAATAACGTCTCCACTAAATGCACCGCCAGTCGTCCTGACATAATCGATAGCTGACTTGCCGGAATCCTGTATTTTACCATGATCAGTAAAAGTTACGATATTATCAGCAACTGCAGTAGGAATTCGTATAAGTACGTCTGGTAGTTGTATATTGCTTGTCTTTAATCGTCCTCGTTTGTCCTGAAAAATAACCGCTTCATTTTTATCCAACTCTCGTTATATTTAATAGATCATCAATCTCATTTCTGAGTTGATCGAAGGTTGCATATTTAGATAAATCACCTTGCTGCTGCGCATTACCAGGAGCAGATCTTCCGTAAATATCTACCATTATATTTACTGATGTCTGTTCAAATGTGCCAATGTGGTATATTCATGCACGACTTTATGAGGTGACTTTCCTTCCGGTGCCATGGATACAGCATCAAGCACATTAAGCACTTCACGACCACATATTGGTGGATCAGTTAATGTTTGTGTTGTTAGCGTTGAATGCCAGATTGGAGCAGTATTATTACTGACATAATGAAGAAATTCTGTTGGTGGCGCTAATCCATATGAATCAAAATAGATAATTCCACGTGGATCAATTGCATACGCTACCCAATGCGTGCAAGGTCCAGAGTTTTTATCGTGATTAATAATACCGATTTCAGTATTGCTCGGTTGTTTTGGTAATTGATTGCGCATAAAACACCTTAGTATTTTAGCAGCATCGAGTAAATCAAAATTAGACATAGGCGAGACAAGCAAACTGTCCCTGGAAGTCTTAAACCTTTTCCGTACCATGAAGGCAAGGTTCCTGGTAATCTGAGATCTTTTCCCTTTTTTATTCCACGTCCGGTTGCTTTCTTTAATGCCATTCCAGCAGCGGTTCCAACAGCGCCTAATGCAGCTACTTTTGCAACAGCAGGGGCTTCAGCGGCTATTAATGCTGGTATAGCTGCGATAAGGGGAAATATACCACCCGTTTTAAAAGTATCTTTGATAGCGCCTGCAGAAAGACTAAGTTTGACCCCTTTATTTGATATTTTTTGCTTCATTAAAGTTTTTGAATTGACGATCGGTCAACGATAATTTATTTGTAATGCTCATCTGTTATTTTTTCAACGATATTTTTATTTCACAGTTATTGTTTGATGCTGATTGCAGTCTTTTGACCTGACCAGGAGTCAGGGTAACATTACCGTGTTTGTATGACATTTATAGTATTCATAATTGATCTAATTACGTGTTACATGTTCTATACTGGCGCATCAATGACTCTCATTCGTCCACCAATACCTTCGAGTAACATTGATTTATCACTGAGTATAACAGCAATTGCTTTATAATTAGGGATAGCTCTAACATCTCTATTAACACGAGCTCGAAAATATATATCAACTGCTGACTCTCTGGTTAAATCTAAATGTTCGAGTGAAAAGTAATAAATCGGATACCGAGTTGTAAAATCTAGTAGTCATATTTGTAATCCAGTATCAATGTTTTGATCACGTCCCATAAACGACATAAGACGATGATATGCACGTGCTACATGATTTTGATCGAAATTTAACAAAATATCATCGGATGGTTCTTGATGTTCATTTATTCTTAATGAAACCTCAGAAACACTCAGATTATCAAATACCATGATACTACGCGTTTGATCATTTACTTGTGCAGTATCCTGAAATGCAATAAATATGTGTCTTGGTGCAGAAATACCTTGTTGAGAGGCTATCTGCCATGTAAATAAACCGTTAATATTTCTCTGGATAGCATTTGTGGTCATTGTTAATCATGATAACGCTGATTTGCGACCTTGATCCATAAAAGAAAGTAACCGATGTCCTTCAGATATCGAGGGGGTCATAATAGCATCCACAAGGAAAGTTTTGTTAGTACTACAATACCAGGATCACCATCGGATCTCCATATTGCATCATCGTCTGTGCTTTTTCGTACGAGTACAACTGTATGTTTAGCTCCGAAAATAACCTTTCGCATATGTCTGCAGAATGCAAAGATATGTGACAGTGGAATTGCACCTGAAAATATTCTTCTATCACCTTTTAACATCGCTCGACGTGATCTAAATCCTAAGTTGAAATCTGGATCTACATTAATAATCATTCTTTGTACATCACATCAGCGTTTCTAGCAAAGTTTTGTGGTCGTCCTATTTCATATATATATATATATATATATATATATATATATATATATATATATATATATATATATATATATATATATATATATATATATATATATATATATATATATATATATATATGTATATATATATATATATATATATATATATATATATATATATATATATATATATATATATATATATATATATATATATATATATATATATCACTCAGTAGCAAAGCAGGTTTGCTTGATGATTTTGCCTATTTAAGAGTAAACTGGATAGAAAAAATTAGGAAGATTGATCTCTACTCAATATTGTACGTATTGTTAAAGATCGTCTCACGAATGTCCAGTTTCGTCATTTTCTATGGCATCATCTACACTTATTCTATCATAATCTACATTTAGTTTGTCATAATCCACTTTAAGTTTGTCATAATCCACTTTAAGTTTGACCTTAGAAAATTTTAGAATAGAAAAGTCAATTAAGTTCACGAAGTATTTTCATAAGATGGTAATTAGGACCTAGGTCAAGTAGAGTACAGTATGTACATCAGAAATATTCATTCTTGCATTAACAAATAAAGCAGAATCAATCTTATCGTTGTATTCAGTTTTTTATTTGGGAAGACTTATTTAGTTAGTATTTATTGGCATTGCAAGGTACTCAGCAATATCCTTGGACTAGATTATTGATTTGGAACTGTAGATAATTAATACAAGGATATCTGGATTATGAGACATCAAAAGATTGTCGACATATTATCTCACTCCACGCCACTGGCACATTATCACATTCAAAACTACAAGCATCATCTAATTCAATATCGGAATTTTGATAGCAATATAATTCAATTGGAATTTCATTCATTTGGACTTGTGTTAAAACGTTTAGGACTATTTAAGATTTAATTCACAATACAGTAAGTTCCTTTTATTTTGTCACTTTGTATTATAGGGAAATACATTATTTGTTCACATTTACAAAACTTGTTTTCTTTCTCTGTTCTATTACATAGTTTACGATCATGAAGTAAATGAAATAGCATGCTGCTGGTATTTTGACAGTGATTTAGACGAGCCATATCCAGCTGGTAGTTTGACAAAGCCCTTTGAAGGGTTCATATAGAGCTGGTATTGTGACAGTGGTCTAGAAGGGCCATGTCCAGCTAGCAATTTGACAATGGCCTAGATAAGTCATATCCATCTGATAAATTGACATTGGTCTAGAAGAGCCATATCCAAATGGTATATATATATATATATATATATATATATATATATATATATATATATATATATATATATATATATATATATATATATATATATATACATTTATCTCTCAGCCATTGTTCACCACAATAATTTATATTTAATCATCTGTCAGCCATTTTTCGCATACAAATTTATATTTATTTATCCATATAATTCTCCATTCATCTATGAAATATACAGTCAGCACGTTCTTTTCTCTCTCTCTCTCTCTCTCTCTCTCTCACACACACACACACACACACACACACACACACACACACACACGCGCGGCCTTAAAAGTTTAGGGTTCGGACTAGTCGGCCCGTTGTAAGGATAATGTGACTGGGTGGGATATCATGCTACATGTCTGCGGCATGATGCCCCAGTGCTAGACATCACAATAAACTACCAAACTGCAGACATTGAAGCGATATGACTGAAAAATATTCCGAGCGATATGAATACTTTCTATAGAAAAGGAAAAATATGGAAGAATTACTATATTTTTTGTTACGTGAATTTTAACACGGCTTAAGTAAAAACCAAATACTGATGGTTTTGCAGAAAATAAATGTTACTGTCCACAATTGAATATTCATGATTAGGAATGGTCAAGTATTGTTTTTATTCCAGTCCACAGATTTCAAATATTTAAATATACACAGCTTCATTCTTCGATTGCGTTCGACATCACAGTAAGAATACAATATGAGTAAACAAGGGATGGGGGCACATCGATGGCTAACTTCAACGAGCGAAATGATTTAATACGTTAACAGCGGGTATGCAAATTCAAAATACCCAGGTTAATCAACCTTGCTTTAAAGAATTCTGAATTCCATGTGCCTATCATTAAGAAGCAACCGATGCGACTTCTGGGTACGGCTGAATATTATTGGAAATTTTGCTCAAATTTTTCCATAATTGCCGAACTCTTGACCAATTTGTTAAGTAAGAAGACCACATTTTATTTGTCTGGCAAGGAAGAATTTAGACAACTTAAAGACCATATCCAAAAGTGTACCAGATGTTTCAACTCCAGATTTCATTAAAATCATTAAAATGGTCTGTAGATCCAAGTCATCTAGAGTTGTTCGAGTACTGATACAGGAAGACAACAATGACCGCGCTTCACACTTGCCATGGTTGATAGTTTTACCTTTCTCGACTAATGAAACTGTGGATGTGGATTAACTCGTGAACATCTCCTGATCATTCTAGTTTGCTCATGTACATGTCAAGGCTGGCATTTTCTAACAATATTACGCTCATATGGTTCAATTATGTCGCACGTCTCTCTGCCAAACTAAACTTCATCCTATTTTCATGCATATCTATATTTTCGGTAACTCCTAGTACTTAATTTATTTAATTTTTATAATTTTTATTCATGGTTGTAAATTGTACAGAGTATCTTCAGTTACACTTGCCTATGTGACCTTACTTTGTAAAGAGCGTAAAAAGTACATTGATTGATGGGGTTTATATGGTTCTATATGAATTAAGTAATTTACAAGACTTTGGCCTCATTAGTTGACGTGGTTTAGACGATTTTATAAGAATTAAGCAATTTTTCATTGGTTGGATTAGGTCACATAAATAGAGAATATTGTGCAATATAGTAGCGATAAAAGTGTATATAAATAGTGAACTGAAAAAACCAGATATTAACTTAGAACAAAACTAATTGTTTCCATGACTGTATGTTGTTAAGATAATGTAAATCTGTTTACATGACCTTTTAATCTTGGAAAGTTCTAAAAGGCGTTCCAGACTTTTGTCTTATTTGTAAGCGATAATAGGCTGCTTTACCGATGTTTCCTAGATATAGTTTTAAATAGAAGCTTTCAAATGTTTTAGAAGCGAACTTTTTTGTACGAATTGAATGGGAAAATAAACCACATGTTGATTATCTTATTACATCTTAGATTTTGTATAAGATTCTGAATAAAGAATTCTTTTCATACCTGCTTTATGTTCAGTGTCTAAAATCATTTAAAGTTGTTTACATGTATAATCTGAAAGTAATAATTTATTTACAAGTTATTGATTGAAATTACTAAGTTTTCATATATTTTAGACTAAATTACTAGCTTAGGATCACTGTGAATTCATCTAAGGACGTTATGGACTATATCATTGTGATACATCAAGACTGTTGGCAGACCAGCTTATCCAAAACTTTTTAGCTTTCTACTTTTGTATTTTATGGAAAAATTAAATATTGAAATTTAATAAACTTGTTGATTTTGCTTCTTCTTTTATGTGTCATCTGTCATCTAATCAAATAACTCTTTATCATTGACAACACACTGATCAGTTTCTAAATGAACTAAATGAATTTAGGTTCTTGAGAAGTTTTTATAATTCTATAGTATTGTTATTGATTTGCATGTCCTTTGTAAAATATTCCATTCTGTATTGGCTCACTTAGGCAGTTACATGATTTCTCCGCTTCTCATATATAACTCGGTTTATTTCTGACGAAAGTTGTTCCTATTTACAATTGCAGCATGTATAAATATATAAAATAAATCTGGTCGTTGCTTCTTTTAAATGGGCTATTTTCAATAGAGGATTGTTAAAAAATAGCATGTATCACAATCAAGAGCATTCATGGGATCATTTATATTTATAACTGAGTCAAGTTATTCTTAACGCTGTAAGTTATTTGCCATGTCTTCTTATTTAAAGTACATAAACTTCCTTTACTGTATTTTTTATTCTGAGAGTCATTGTTAAGTTTGAAAGTGCCTTGCGATTTAGTTTTATAATACTAATTGAATAGTGGTTTTATAATATTAATTGAATAGTTATTACTTAATACAACTTGGATAGTAGTTTTATATTACTAATTGGGTAATGGTATAAGAATATTAATTGAAGAGTGGTTTTCTGATATTAATTGAATAGTGGTTTTGTTTAATTAATTGAACAGTGGTTATTTCATACTAATTGTATAGTAGTTTTAAAATACTAATTGCATAATCGTTTTCGTATATTAACTGAATATTTATTTTATCATATCAATTGAATTGTGTTTTTTAATATTAGTTGAATAGTAGTTTTATAATATTAATGGAATAGTGGTATTATGATACTAATTGTATAGTTTTGTAATGCTAATTAGTCATTGGTTTTATAATAATAATTGGACAGTTGTTTATAATACTAACTGGATTATAGTTTATAAAGTTAACTGGGTTGAGGATTAGAATACAAAGAGGATACTGATTTTATAATATTAACCAGATGGAAGTTTTAAAATATTAATTGGATTGTAGTTACTCATTGCATATTAAAGAACAACTATTTCCATTTCTAATTCAGGGTTTTCGGTATATATATATATATATATATATATATATATATATATATATATATATATATATATATATATATATATATATATATACACACACACAAACACACACACACACATACAATTAGTGAGATACTGGAGGCTGTTATATT
>JAEAOA010002176.1:70000-180000 GCA_016746295.1 Potamilus streckersoni
ATTTTGTTTAACGTAATACTATTATTCGCTTAGAATGAATTTCTGAATGTTTAATCTGTCCTGATAAATTGTAACAGCTATTGTTAATTCTTGATAAATGTCCATGAAATCAACGTACAAGCACTTTTAAAGCGGTATAGACTTCTAAATGCAGATTTTAGTACTCTGCTGCTCCGCTAAATACCCGATGCTACTCTGAAAAAGCACCATTTTTACCCAACCATTGCTGACTTACACATGTTGGTTCTGGTGTTCCAGTCTTACTCAGGGACGCGATTGTTCCACTACAATATAAATTTTCTGTTTCCTTTAGTTTACCAATAATCTAGATTTGCTATTGTTCTCTCAACGTGGCATTGGCATTTATAACCTTGTTTTAAAAAAAATTGTGAGTAATGTTCTTTTATGTCCCCTGAAACACTTTGTGAAGGTGACGAAGGCATCCCTCCGCATGCGTATTTCGTAAATCCAGGAGAGTGAGGTAGAGTTCTAAACTAGACTGCTTTTTTCTTCATCAGTCGTTTTACTTTTCTGATCGTGTTTTCCGCTCTTCCACCTGATTGAGAGTATTCTGTTGAACTTTGTATGTCTGAACTCGTAAAAGCGTAAAAAGTCTGTAAAATCTTCTCATGAGAACGGTAGCCTATAATAAGAAAAATTTCACTAGGTATTCCATACCTTGCCGTGTGAACTTTCAATATTACGATCAATTATGTCAACTTTAAAAATAGTTTGAATAACAATTTGCCATGACATGATAAGATATGTGATCAAAAATAACAAACGTCTACAACTATTTTCAGGGCCTGATCAGGTAAAGTGGTGTGTATGTGTGGGTGGGGCAGGGTGTGTGTTCAAAATTTTGTAAGGGTCATGACTTTCCTCAAATGGGTACCAAATCAAAGTCTATGTGTCTATTTAATCAAAGTGTGCATAATACCCAATAAACGTGAACAAGAATAAAACGCTGGTCAAATTTCAAGTGACAAGTGACTTGAGGTGAGGTGTGTGTGTGTGTGTGTGTGTGTGTGTGTGTGTGTGTGTGTGTTATATTGTTATGGGGGTAGGGACGGAAAATCCCGGATACCCCTTCCCATCATCCTGTTCTGGTCTTTTCTCATGGCCTTTAAGGCACATTGTGACGTATGAGTGGGCCTTTATGCTGCTGTAACGGATACGTATTGAATATTTCATTTTAGTAGTACACTTCTCTGTTTCGAGATGTATATTTGACCAATAGATGGCTTCTCTGGCCTTTCTTACCTAACCTTGCATCCTGTGGGGTTGCCTTATAGTCTTACGATTATCAAACATTTCAGTTCTTATTACCAAAAAGTCTCATTTATGTGATGTCACTTCCTCTCTTCAAGGAAAGGAATTTAGGTGTAGTAGTAAAGTAGTATATGGGGGTACTTTGGGGACAATTGGAGTTCTCAATAAAAACACCCCTGGGGTGCTTTGAGGACAGGATTTTTGGGGACAAATGGCACACCCTAAATTGCTTTGTGGACAATGGGAATTTTGTATTAGCACACATTGGTCCTGTATAGGGACAAGAAGAATGGTACAGGTGGAATGAAGTCACGGTACAGGACTCTTGTCAACAGTGTAGCAATGTACAAGTAATGTGACGTCAAGCGATCGTTGTGTTGGTAAATGTAGTGGAATATATGTTTTATAACTTATACAGGCAATATTAATAAAGTATAATTTTTTCAAGGCATGGAAAGTGGCCCTGTAAAGGGCCTTGGTTTTCTTCTTTCTTCTTCTAACTTCTCCACATTTTCCACCAGCTCTTGACTTTCTCTAAAATTCCTTTGTTCTTCTTCTTCGTGTCTTCTTCGGGCATCCAGTCTGGATGACCCATAACTCTAAATTCTGCTTGCATTTTTATTCAGTTTTGATTTAATTTCTCAAAGTCTTCATTCTTCTTTCTTTTTTTATCTTCTCTCTCTTTTGCCCAGGTCTCCTTAATTTTCTTGACCTCTTCTTCCAGTATTTTTTAAATTTTGTCTTTGCCTTTCTTCATATTGTTTACAACTTTTTCACAAAAGGCCACTCTGTTAAATTGAAGATATTTTCCAAATAGCATCTCGCTTGGATAACACCATTTAGAATCTGTTTCAAGGTTCCCACTTTGAAGTAATTTGGATTGACGATTCCTCGTGTTTTGTTAGCTTCTTCTATGGTTATCAATTGTAACTGACAGCTGGTTACTCTTAGTTTCTTTATCAAGTCCTGACTGCTTGTTAACTTCCATTCTTGGTTAAGTTTGTCTAGTTCGTAGGCTCCATCCAAGATCTAATACCAAGTATATCTTAATTGATTAAATAACTCTAGACTTCCAGTCATTTTGTATTTTGTGTAGAATGGCTATGGTTTTATGTACGTAAAGCACGAACGCAATGAAAAACATCCCTTAAAATCACTTCTCATATTATATACTATCTCATTAACGAAACAAGCAGCACAAAACACAAAATATGTCATCTCATCAACGAAACGAAAAGCACAACAAAGCACAAAATATACCATCGCATGAACGAAACGAGAAGCACAAAACACAAAATATACCATCTCATCAACGAAACAAGCAGCACAAAACACAAAATATACCATCTCATCAACGAAATGAGCAGCACAAAACAAAAACTATACCATCTCTTCAACGAACGCGCATGCAAACACACACACATTATTGTTGAAGTGAGTGTTTATAGTTACACTACATCAATTGACCCAAACGACTGATGTAGATGCAACTGTCCGTGTCAAAATATAACACACTATCTCCTAACATTTATAAAGCTTCGTACAGTTTTAAGCGAGCATGAGCTGTCACGTAAGTCGTAATGATGCCATTTCCAAAATTAAGTCGACTTCTACAAAGTCCAGTTTTTCTTCGTAATTGACTAAGAGCAAGTCCTCACAAACGACTTCTACGTGTTTCATGTATTTGGTTTTGTCGTGAATCATCTGAAAGTAGCGGAAAGTTTCTGACAAATACTCCGTTTTGGGTAAACACGGACGTTGTACCATTTTTCTCCATAAACAATTTAACATCACTATGGTAAACAATAGCCTTCCTTCGTTTTTCTCCACGTGGTCTAAAGTGATGCCTTCCTGTTCCAAGTATTTCTCTTTGAATTTATTTTGGCCTTCGGGAGTGTGACACAAGTAAGGATAGCCACTGGCTTCTTGTTTCAGTTTCATAAAAGCATTCAAGTAGTCTGAGAAAATGCCTTTCTGAGTCTCGTCGCCCTTGTGGTACTTTTTTGTCTTGGGAAAGAGGTAAATTTGGTACACTTCTAACAGTTGGTATCCCAGATCCAGAGCTTTAAACAATTTTACACTAACCCATATTCCCATTAAGGCACGCTCTTCCTGAGTGTGTTGACAAGGGTGGTCTTGGTTGCACGTTTCGGCACAAGTATGACACAAGCGAAACATCAGTTTACCTTGGCAATGATTGGGTAAAACGAGATGAAGCAAGTTCGTGGGAGGCAAGACTTTGCCCTTGATCAATACTTCGTATTGTCTAATATTGTCCACGTCGATGTATTTGGTCAGCAATTGCGGATGCCCTACGGGAAAATGACAATATTACAGTGAACACACGTCCAAGTATTTGATTTCTTCTCCTTTCTCCTCGTCAGCTTGTTACAGCAAACAGGTAGCATTCGTCCGTCATCCGTACAAACTTTCTCGTGGGTTCAGAAGGTCCATCAGCGTGTAAATTTCCACGATGCGCCTAAACTCGGGATCGGTTTTCAATTGCTGATCGTATTCGTGTTCCCACATTTCTATTACTTGGTATCCTTGCTCTGCTAACTTCAAGCGAAGTTGACAGTTGACCTGGTATAAGTATTCCATGGTCCGTTGTAAAATCTTGTTTTTAGAGTCACGTTGAGGGTAAAAGGTAAGACATCCGTGAAAAAAGCAACCGTTAAAGTTGTACACGATATGTAGGTTTTCTAAGTCCCAGCCATCTACCGAATACTTTCCAATGGCTTTCCCGCCTCCTTCGGGCATGTTGAATCCATTTGTCTTCCTTGTCACACAAGTAATGTAACCAACGCAAGGCTTTGATCGAGTATTGACGTTTGACAAAATTGGTCATTTGAGGACTGATGACAGCTAGCGTGTTTTCGGGCATGAATCGTTGACGGCACACTAAGGAACACGCGTTGGCAATGGTGCAGGCTTCTTTCAAAGGGTCGATGAATGAATAATGCTCCATGAATAAATCTCGAAATTTTCCACAGCAACGCCGTAAAATATCCACGTAGTAACGACAATATTTTATCATTTCTTCATAACAGTCGAAAGTGTCTGAGGCGTAAATCTGGTACCATTCGTAGAAAGCTTCTCGTTGTTCGGAACGCATGTTGTCGGGGTCTTAGTAGTGAGCCTCAGGCAAATGGGGTAGAACAGCATGTTGATTGGCTTCGGTATTGAAAAAGTGAGGAAAATAACCTTTGGCCATTTCTGTCAGGCAAAACGTTTTAGGCATGCGCTTTAAAGGTATGGCCAAGTAACTCATCGAATCTTTAAACTTCACTTGTTCCACTTGCAAAAATATGATTTTGGCTCCGTTCAAAGTCACTTTAGAACGTTCAGTACTTTGTTCCGTATAGTATCTCAACAAAACCTGTCAATTGTATCCCGAGAAGTTTTGAGCCATTACCGTGGCATAGCGATGACAATCTCCGTAACGTTAGATGTCTTCTTGGCTCCACGTCTCGTCGATAGGGTCTAAGACCCATTGGGCAAAATCGATCAATGTGTTAGGCCCTCGAAAGAATTTTTTCACGTCCTCCAGGAATCTTGCTACAGTTAGGGCAATGAGTAAAGATAGGCTATTTGCTGCATTTTTTCGCACGCTCGGTGAGTCGCAGAAATTAGAAATATGAATACCAGTCTCCTGCATGCATTCGAAGTCGAAAAAGATAAAACTGCCTTCCCTTCTTCTGGTCCTCTTCTTCTTCTTTTTCTTCATGTTTAGAAAGGTAATTTTGAATGTAGCATTGGTGTTCTAAGCCCACGATTTGGCGACAAATGTGACATTGTTTTCTTTCCTGAACAGACGTGTGCCTTGGCACTATTGGTACGAATGAGTTTTCCACAAGTAGGGCACAATCTCAGGAGTTGACAAGTATATTTCCGCTGTGAACCTTGCGTCTTCAAATGTTGTTGGTAACAGGCAGGACTGACAAACGTGCGCTGACAAGCTGCGCAATGCACTCGTTCTCGTCCTGAGCATTTCGACCAACAATGTTTGTGTTGCTCTCGATTCTCATAGCCATAGTCACATTTCTCACAGTAATAACTGTGTGACAGGAATGTGGTGATCCTGGTAATTGCATCAAAGTGTTCATCGTGATGATAGACGTGAATGTATTTTTCGTCTTTGAAATATTTGCCTCGAAACAACAGAGGTCAGCGCACTTCTTGAGGGTGCACTATCAAAGTGTAAAGTGGAGATGAAACGTCTTGCAACTCTTGCAGTTCAGGAATGCCACAGGACGTCTCTTTAGGTAGCCCAGCTTGCTGTAACAGGAGTTCTGCTTCTCTTTTTTGTTTGGTTCGACTAGATTTTCGAATAGCTTGCCAAGTTCTTTTCAATTCTGTCGTGTCGTTCTTGTCGGCATACGTTCATCCCTCCACGATGGCATTGGCTAAACACATCTTGTCTTGAGCGTTGTTAATTTGAACGAGACTATACTTGATGCTGCAAAGGTTGTCTACCAATAACACTTTTTTACCATGTCATCCTGTCCCTTGGGAAAGAGAAACGTGGGTCATAAACAGTGTCGTTTTCCGTCAATGATGTAAAATTTGTTGAACGTGTTGGATATTGTCCTGACTTTATAAGAAGGTGTCAATTCTGATAGCTTGCTAAACTCGATCCATACGGGAGACTTCAAATTATCGTGATGAATGGAAAGCCTTAAACGATCGTCTTCTTTGGCCTGACATTGCTGTTTCTGATTGATTAACAATGAATTCCACACATCGGTCATAAACCCTTCTGCTTTCTCCAGCGGTACGTCGGACTTGATATCTTTAAACTTCACCGTGCACGTGTAGGCTGTAGTTCTAAATTTTCTTGAGAAACGTTTGTCCGTCTCTCGAATGTGATAGTAATTTTTAGGGTTTACTAATGGTAATGGACTTTATTGTTTTGGTGTACTCTCATTGGGTTTAGATTCTCGTTCACTCATCTTCAAAATCACAGCCATGAATTTAAGCCACGACTTGAGCTACTGTGCGAGTCGATAAATCACGTTTCTGCCTCTTACTTTCTTTCTCACTTTTTTTTTCAAAATGATACGATCGTTTCATCTTGATTGCAAAAAGATGAATGAAAACATTTGAAATGCCATGGTCCCTATATATTCATGTCAAATCAGTGCATATATAAAGGGTTAGTGCCTTACCTCTCAGTATTCATTTGGCTCTCAATCTGACCAGTACGGTGGAAGAACCCACACAAATCGAACTTCTCATTAGAGCTTTACGAGGTGTCATACGAAAATTTTTGTCAGACAATCCAACGAATTATTCTTCCTCTTTTCGAGATAAAAGTCAGGATACTTACTATATTTGTAATAATGGCATTGGGCTACATAATGTCCAGACCATCAAAAAAACCAGTGTCAAATAAGACAAAAGTCGAGATACCTGTTATCATTGTAAAGAGAGAGAACACTGGTCTTTTGAGTGCCCTAAGAAACAACAGGAGCAAGAGCAGGAGGAAGAAAAGTAAAAGGAAGAACCCCGAGACGTTCAGAAAGAGAAGAAAAGAAGGAGAGAAATAGGGAAGAAAGAGGAGGAGAAGAAGGAACTGTAAAAGTGAAGAAATTAAAAACAACAGAGAGTGAACCAAACACAGACACAGAAGTTTATGAACTTTCTGAAAAAGTGTTGTGATTTGTTGTGAATTGAAATGTAAATAATTGTACCAGAATAGACCAGACTGAAAAACGTAAGTGTCTCCTGTTTTCAATTGTTTAGAATAAGATTATATGTTTACACCCATACATACATACTATGGTCATGCAAGAGAATTTTAGTTTTTGTTAATTTTTGGCAAAATGAATATTATTTCTTTTCGAAAGTAATGTGTGGCCTTGAAAAGGACCTTTGAGTGTTTTGTTTCCTGAGAAGAAACTCAAGAATGAGAAGCAATTCGCTTTAACTGCCTAAAGCCTTTGCGACGGCCAAGACCAACATGTGGACTTGCTCTTGTCAATCAGAGAGTAGAAATTACTAATGGTGATAACTCTGATGTAGTCACAGGGCTAGGCTGTTTGGCTTGGGAAGGTCTTTTACTCTTGGGTCATAATAAAGAAGTCTGATAGATTTCTTTCAGACTTCTTAACTCAGCTAAATTATCCAACTGTATCGTGACCGTTTAACTTTCACTGTTCTCCTTCTCTCCTGGACTTGGTTTCTTTTCTACTACTTATTCTTCTTCCTGTCGTTTCCTTCTCGCCTCTTTTTCTCGCTGTTGCTGTTCAAGGAGAAAAGCTTCTTCTGCCTCTTTCTGTTGCTTTAAAAATTTCTCTAATTCTTCTTTTTGTCTTTGTCTAAACTCGTCGACGCGTGGTAAAGAAGGAGAAATTGGCGAAGGTACTGGTGCCGGAACAAAATCTTGCGAAGAAAATCTACTAAATCTCAGTTGAAATCAGACTCTTCGGGCAGTTGCACTGTGTTTATCTTAGTGGCTGCTGCAATGCCATCGCTTTTTGTCAGTGCACCCCATGTCATTATCTTCTTAGGTTCCGTCATGTTTGACGCAACAATATCGCATCAATTCACTGCACACAAAACGCTACTGAACCTATATAGGGAATATGACGTCACAGGTAGCTCTCTTCGGATGTCTTATGGATACGTTTTAATGTTCTTGGAAGCTCTTCACTAGGCACAGTCTTACAGGTGTCCTTTTGAAATGGTCTTTCGGGGCAATGATGTCATTGGTTAACAAAGACATGAAATATTCAAACTTCACCATACACGTGTAGATAGTGGTTCTAAATTTTCTGGAGATACGTTTATCCGAATCTCAAATAGGGTAATAATTTTTAGGCGTTATTGGTGGACTGTGATTTAACTTTGACTCTATGGTTTTGGATGCAGACGTAGCAGGTGTGGATTCTAGCTCATTCATGTCACCTTTGAAATCGCTGGCATGAATTTGAGCCAAGATTTCAACTCTTGCGCGATGGTATAGGTCACGTTTTTGCCTCTTACTTTCTTCTGCATTCTCAATGAAATCTTTCAATTGTTTCATCTTGATTGCAAAATGTAAAATTACTCATTTTAAACGCTTTGTTTCCCTATATAAAATGTATTCTAGTGTCTTCCCTATATACAGAGCCACTGTCTTCCGTCATAATATTCATTTCTCTCTTAATCCTTTAAGAAGATGGAAGATAAAACACAGATTGAACTTCTGATCAAAGCTTTGCAAAGCGTCATAAGAAGGCGTTTCTCAGAGAAATCGACGGACTGTTACCTCTTCTTTCGATCCAAACGTCAAGATAATGGCTATATCTGTCAAAAGAAAGGGCATTGGTCTTTTGAATGTCCACAGCGTCAAAGCAAAACAGGCATTAAAAGAGAGATAAGTAAAGATACATGTTATCACTGTCAAGAGACATTGATCTACAGACGCCCTAAGAAAAAAGTGAACCGATCCAACAAACAAGAGGGGTAGAAGATATGTTCCGAATATGAAGATGTACCCTTCGAAAAGACAGAACCCATACCCGCCCAAATAGAGAATAAAAAGAAGACGAGAAGAAATTGATGAAGAAAAGGAGAAAGCACATGTCACAGTGAAAGTAAAGAAATTTAAACGGTGAGAGTAAACATCAAATAAATCAACGAACTTTTAAAGTGATTAGTTATGAAATTCGTTTGTTACTTCTACGAGAATAGATCATAAAAACGTGTCTTTTGGTTTTTATTTTCATAATAATAATTGTAAGTACCTACACACAGGCGTGCGCACGTACGCATACACGCACAAGTATATGATTTAAAAAGGGATTTAAGTTTTAATTGATTTTCGATAACGCTGGGGAGTCACTCTTTTCGGGAGAGGAGATGGCCCTGAAAGGTACCAATGAATGTTTGTTTATTCAAAGTAACTCAGGAACGAGATGTGATCAGTTTTAATTGCCTTTTCCCTTTGCCACGGGGGAGGCATACTTCTTAACCGGTTACTGTTGATGATTTGGTAGAGATCACTAGTGTTGGCATCTCCAAAGTAGTGGAAGTATCGACTGGGTTAGACTGTTTGGCTTGTTAAGGTCTATATTCTCGTAGGTGGTATCAAAGAACTCTTATACATTTGTTTCCGATTCCTGAGCTCTTCAAAATGTATAAGAGTACAGATTCGGTTTGACTTTCACCGTACTCGTTCTCTCCAAGACCTTGTCACTTCTATGCTTCTGCTTCTTTTTCCTGTCATTTTCTTCTTGCCGCTTCTTCTTCTCGCTGTTGTTGGTTGGGAAAGGCTTGTTCTGCTTATTTCTGCTGACTTTTTATTGTGAATAATGTAGTGCGTTTTGTCAAGCAAAGTTTGGATTATTTTCCGACTACTATTTTATTTATCTTAAGCCCTGCTAAATACATTGCGTCGCCTACTGTTATACTTTCTGGTGCGATCGGATAATCATAATGCACGTCGTGTAGCTCAACAGGATATTCTTATTTGTGTCATGACTATTACGTAATAGTTTCCGTAATAGTTTCACATGCAAATTATACCATCTAAATAAGCAATATACTTTGATTCTCGTGTTTCGTCATAACCAGGCCGATGTCTATTGTCGCTGTTGGATGACAAAAATCTCATCACGTGTTTTCGCTCAATACAATTATATATGTCGATTTCAACGAGCAATTTCAACTTGACTTTTGTAAATTTGATGATCCATCGTGTGATATGATATGCAGATATCAAACACGTAAACAGACACGAGAACTTTTGATTTTTAATATAGATCATGACACGTGCAAACACATTTGATACTAATCTCGTTCTATTAGCTGATAGTATGGGTCATCAGAAACATTATTGCCATCCAACTTGCTTTTAGATTATTTTAGGCTGGTAGCGCGGTCTCGTCAAATTTCTCCCGCGCGTCATGTATTAGTATGGATCGAGTCCTGTACCAGTCAGCTGACTGAACTGTTTGGCACAAAATTCTTCTGCTGTATATCTGAACAATTTCAAGTGAAGAATATCTGAATTGCGAGCTGTTAATGAAACACAGCCTATAGACAATGGTACATGTTTCTCTAAGTTGTTTAGCATTCACTTTTTGTTCTTCTCAAACTTACCAAAATATTTTAACGAGATCTGAGCTGTACATTAATCATTTATGTCAAAAGATGATATAGTATTTAAAACACATACGTCAATTTAAACTTAATCCATTTTGAGACCGAGTTTCAATGTATACATGAAAATTTCCCTATCCCTTTATCTGACATACTTCGACCATTGGCGAATCTCAATCCATTCATTAGGCATAGTTGACGTAGTTTTTTTCTCATATTTATGTATCTACCTTACGTCATGACTAGCACTAGCCCGATCATCTTTCCCTCGTCTTTTGTATAATGAAATTTTTGAATTAATTTTATAATACTATCATATTTGATAACATCTAGCTACATATTAATATAGACATTATACTCACATGAAATTATTATATTATAGTCTGCATGTATACTTTTTAGGTGAACTGACTCATTTTCTACCACTGCACGTACATTTCCTCGGAATGAACAAAGAAGAATTCAGGTGAGAAATTGACAAAAAGTTATTTCATTTCATTATGCTGGCGTTACATGAAACAACTAACTAAATAATATTTTGGAGACACTTTTTCTCTAGATATATTGGAACGCTCACGCTCTAGCCAGTTGGAACACACACACACACACACATTTAATAAATCCCTTCGCTGACTTAGATGAAAAACGAAGCTGTGACTGCAAATTAGGAGATGCATGATGGGTTTCAGAGATGCTTTGCAATACAAGACAAACAAGCAATGAATCTAGAACAACAATTGACCTGGACGCTAAGGAGTCCCTTAATTATAAATAAACATGAAATCAAGCAAACCTCTCCCTACGAAGATGAACTTCGCATACACTGCACAAAACCCAAGATCATGCCCAATAAGGATGCCATGGTATCCCTCAAATAAAACTAAAAGATACACACAACAACAATGCCAATAGGATTACACACATTCAAGCACTCAAAAACAATAACACATAAAGGTTATCAAGAAAACTCAATAAATATCAATTGAAGTCGTCCTAACACGAAAATATATATACATCCCACAACAAAAAGCATACACGAAGGACAACTAGACATTGACAAAGTCACTCCTAATTCAAATTTAAAACGAAAGGGAAGAAAACCGACCCAAGTACACAAAGTCCTCTGGGAAGGAAATATAGCCCTAGGTTTAAGCACGGAAGGGATAGAAACCAGACCCACTGCCAGTACAAGCAAAGTGGAGGAAGTATACGATGTTAAAGGGATACCCCCTCAAAATTATTGAAATAAAAGCAAAACAAAAAAGCAACCCTGAAAAATTATACACAGCAAAACACACAAAAGGGAACAAAACAAAACAAAAATGAGAAACTCTTTAGGAAAAACAGTATGTTACATCCTAAACCTATCAGTCTACTGCTGGGACGGGAAGGAAATGTGTCAACAGAAAAGCCAAAGGAAAGGCTAAGATTCGTTTGTCCCTAGCAGGATTGCAATTCCAAGTGGGGCGAATTCACCGTCTCTTGCAAAAAGGAAATTATTCAGAGCGAGTAGGCTCCGGTGCCCCCGTGTTCTTAGCTGCTGTTTTGGAGTACTTGGCCGCTGAAGTGTTGGAGTTGGCTGGTAACGCAGCCCGTGACAACAAAAAAAAAAACCAGAATAATTCCACGGCATTGGCAGTTGGCCATCAGCAATGACGAGGAATTGAATAAGCTCCTTTCAGGAGTGACCATTGCCCAGGGCTGTGTTTTACCTAATATCAAGGCTATTCTTTTGCCTAAGAAAACAAAGCAGCCTGCAGGAAAATTAAAGTCTATTCTTCTACACATCACAAAACGGTCCTTTTAAGGTCCACGCCATTAATTCCGAAAAGGGATATGCTTCACTATTCCCTAGTCCCATTACAATGGGACTAAGGAAAACACTCGTATTTAAGTTTTATCTGATTTATTAACAGTCACAAACTTGTATGGCATTACATGTTTAATTCTCAAATATCAGGATCATCACATTCAAATAATGACTCATTGGTTTTATATCACAACGATAGCAACACCATAATTTGCTTTTGTGTGTTAATTGTGGTATTCGTTCACTTGCCAACTCTTCTTTTAATCTAAATTGAAATTATCTTTATCTCTTTTCTCTTGCTCCTTACATTCGTTTGTCTCTTTCCTCTTTCTCCAATTGCATTTGCGTTTGTGTTTTCCTTTTCCTTCAACTGTATTTCTTTGCTTTCTTTCTGCAACTGCATTTGTCTCTCTCCCCTATCTCTAATTACATTCAAATCCTTCTTTCTGTATCCACATTTGTCTCTCTCTTCTTTGTCCAGTTGCATTTGCATTCGTTTCTTCTCTTTCGTCATTAGTATTTTCTTCTCTCTCTCTCTCTCTCTCTCTCTCTCTCTCTCTCTCTCTCTCTCTCTCTCTCTCTCTCTCTCTCTCTCTCTCTCTCTCTCTCTCCTTTTTACCTTTTTATTAAATTGCATTTGTTCCTATTCTTTCTCTTTCTGAAGCTCAAGCTTTCTTAACGCAAGGTCTATTCTCTCTCTCTCTCTCTCTCTCTCTCTCTCTCTCTCTCTCTCTCTCTCTCTATCTATCTATCTATCTATCTATATATATATATATATATATATATATATATATATATATATATATATATATATATATATATATAGAGAGAGAGAGAGAGAGAGAGAGAGAGAGAGAGAGAGAGAGAGAGAGAGAGAGAGAGAGAGAGAGAGAGAGAGAGAGAGAGAGAGAGAGAGATTTCTTTGTTGATGACCTCGGTGTTTTCACAGTTAAATATCATTCATTCCGATTGGTATATGAAATCACGTTTGGTTCTTGTTTAATCAGTGGCGATTATGAAAAGGTTGGACTAAAGGGAGATCATTCAGACCTAAGAAGGTGGTTGACTGTAGAGCAGACGTTTTTCACTTAACATATCAAGTTAGAATATATTTTGAATATAATCACTACAGAAAGAGGGACTTCCATTATATCAAAGTAACTCAAATTAATATTGCCATATTTTGAAAAATTGTTAGAATGACTAAAGTAATGTTATATATACAATGCTTTTGCAAGCATAATTAAATTATCCATATGTTTTTTTTTTTACTGCTACGGTAGCTCAGTGGTTAGATTGTCCGCCTTGGATGCGAGAGGTCGTTGGTTCTTTCCCCGGTCGAACCATACCAAGGACATGAAAATGGTCCTTACAGCTGCCTCGCTACTAAGAGGTTAGTATTAGGACTGGTCATCCTGGTGTCAGGATAATGTGACTGGGTGGGATATCATGCTACATGTCTGCGTCATGATGTACCAGTGTTGGACATCATTATAAACTGCCACACTACAGACATCGTAGCGATATGACTGAAACATATGTGAGATGTGCCATCGGTAGAAAATATATCTTTTTTAACTGAATAATGACTTCGATTCTCAAAGTAAAATTATTTTAAACTGAACTATGAAATTGACAGATGCAGCATTATCTTGAAACTGAACTGTGATATCGATAGAAAATATAATATTATTTTTAAATTGAATTATGACATCGATAGACCATACATCCATTTTTACAACTGGATTGTTGTACATCGATACTGCATTCCGCATGAAGAGGAGAAAGTCGATTTGGCATACCTTAAATGTCATCAATGATCTACAAATGACTTGTATAAACTTCTGCGCATGCTTATATCTGTTCAGGATATTGAGGTCATTGTATTTGATGCAGCTGAAACCAAACAGTGAATTATTGCATATATTATTTGTTTGTTTAAATTCTACGTGCCAGAGCACCAGGATATTCAACAAGTTAAAATAGACTTTATTCATAAATAAATACAATATAAGGAGATGGTACATACATACATACATACATACATACATACATACATACATACATACATACATACATACATACATACATACATACATACATACATACATACATACATACATACATACATACATACATACATACATACATACATACATACATACATACATACATACATACATACATACATACATACATACATACATACATACATACATACATACATACATACATACATGCAAGCATACATACATTAAAACATACATACATACATACATACATACATACATACATACATACATACATACATACATACATACATACATACATACATACATACATACATACATACATACATACATACATACATACATACATACATACATACATACATACATACATACATACATACATACGGTATATTAATCATTTGTACTTTGAAATAGACCAATAAAATGTGTGTAAATACATGCGTCACGATATAACTGCTAGCATATTTATCAGATGAGCATTTTGAGGTGTACAATTGTCCTTAGATGGTGATTGTAATTGGAGTGGGAAAAAACATAGAAAAATGATATCGCTTACGTTGTTGCTGGTAAGTATATAGTGAAAATACTTGGTAGAATTATATATCTATAAAATTATTGATAAAACATTTCATATTAGTAAATTTATAAGATTGTTATTCATCGCATTAAGATCATTTTATATGTTTATTTTCAAGTTCAGTATAAAATTTTAAATGTTAAAATTAAATTTATTGCTGTATTCATATAAAGCCAGCCAGCTAGTCAGCCATAAAGTTATATATATATATATATATATATATATATATATATATATATATATATATATATATATATATATATATATATATATATATATATATATATATAAGTTAACATTGTATTGTCAGATTGCTGTGAATGGTAAAGTCACGGATCTCAATGCAAAATATTTCCATTATAGGAGAAAAGTATTTTCTTATATTCACAAATAGAACGGAGCAATCTCTTTTTATTCTATATTTTTTAAACGCAAAAGAGGCTTCAACGTGAATGGATTTATTTCTCCATTGGGTGCCAATTGCGACTAACGTCTGGATTTTTTGTCGGATTAAACTCTGCATAGGTCTCCAGACGGTCGAAATTTCGGGAGACTCCTCGCAAATTATCTCATAATAGGTCAATATCAAACAGTTCAATATTATTTTGATCCGTTGTCGCGGGGCCCCTAAAAGGCGTGTGGCTCATAGGCTGGCGCCTACTCTATCTATTGGATAATCTGGCACTATCTGTATTACTAAAGCGACAAAAGGAAGATTTTACCATAATTTTAGGGCAACAAACACTTACAAATGTAGATTAAACTTATAATGCGTCACATTATGCAATTTGTAAAATTTCTGACTAATAAGGACGATATTTCTGTTTTCATTAACGCGTTTGTTGATCGGATTGATACAGTGCAAGAATGGTGCTTGCTATAGAAACGTGAGATAACGACCGAAAAGACTTCGGAGGGAATCATAATGAACAAATTATTTTAAGGATTGTGAATTTGCTTATAGCTATATTGATTTCTATTTTTTGGGGTGGGTGGGTGGTGTTATTTCTGCGTTCGGATTTGAAAGTTTATGTGTTGGCACGCCTGCAGAATATTTTAGTAATAGACAGGTCCTGATTTCGAAAGTCACGTAATTTCGTTTGCAATGGACACTAATCAATACGTATCAGACCGCTCCCCAAGCTATCATTGACAGCCAATGAAATCCGGAATCTCTCACACGATTACACCTTAGATAAACTGCACGCAGTCGTGTGTCTAAGTAAACAAATTTATGGGTGTTTTTTTTTTATTCTGTTATTCATCAATATAAACTTTTGTTCATTGCAGTAAGATCTAGGAATTGTAAATAAGTGTAGTTATGGTTTTTGTACAACAACGACATCCAAGAATCCAACGATGGTCAAACTTCAAGTGACAACTGACTTTACGTTAGTGTGCATGTTCCTTATTGGTTGTAATTTTAGTGGGGTGGGATAGCACGGGAGGGGCATTATGACACCCTGGAAACCGCACATCTCTATCCGGTCCAGAATGTTTGTTTCTGATCACGACCCTATACCTTGTAACCGAGCATATCACCTGTATATAATCTGTTGTTCCGGTATCCGAAAATGTATCACCTTTGCATGCCTCGAGTAGCAATGATGCCCCAACATTTTACAGCGTGTTTATGTACTTATAACATTAACTAGGTGACAAATATATTAAAAACAATACAAAAAGCCACAAACATTAAAAATCACAAAATATATCTATATATCTCTTTTTATAAAAGATAAAGTATATGTTCCAGACTAAAATTATGTATGAATCGATGATAGACGTTCTAATTTACAATTATTTCTTTTTCTTCTTGTTTTGAAAATATTTTTAACAATATCTTGCCAACTGATCAATATTCATATCCTTTTACTTCTTATGCCATGTTTCCAAAAAAAAAGAAAACACATTATCAATAAATTAATATATATGTTTCAACCACAACTATTATATATATATATATATATATATATATATATATATATATATATATATATATATATATATATATATATATATATATATAAATAAATAAATATATATATATATATATATAGCACATACATTAAACTTATCATGGCATATAAAGTAATGTTATCGGGCAATTTAATATTCCAATACTATTGATACAACAAATTGTGATCCGATCATGGTGCAATAATGCGCATATATAAACATTCTTGCAACGGAGCCATTGCAAATGTGTACTGTTCACTCATTAGTCATTAATGACGTATGAAAAAAACGATCAAAAGTAATAATAATTCCCGTTTTATGAGTAAATTTAATATGGTACACAATTTCATCAGAATACCGTTTCCCTGTCCCTCTCATGCATATGGGACCAAATACACAGAAATGTGGAGTGAGATGGAAGAAGAATTTGGACTGGATCAAAACCCTCAAACTGAGCTTACACCAAGTAACCTGCAAGAATATGGCACGTCGTAAGGGAATGTGTGCACAGCAATGTAATTCTAATTTAAATTTTTTTTCTTAGTTTCAAACGTTTTTAGTTCATTTTATTCCACAGTTTGTTATTGTAACGATAATTTTCTCTAGAAGAATTGATAATTTTTTAGAAATTCAATTCAGTTCTGTTTGATCTGATAAATAAAAAAACCAGTAGTTGAAACATTGAATCTAATTTCTGATCACGATTCAAAAGCAAACTTGTTATATTTTTCCCAGAATAAAACTCTTTGGTTTTAGCTAAGGCCATGACTAGCGTACGTAATAATCGGCATGATTCATTTTTATGTTGTTCTGGTAAGATGACCACGTATTCCTCGTACGGGAATAAGTTTTGTGGTTTAGTTAGTCTTTTAACTCAATGTTATAAGAATAAATAACAAGTTAACATTTAAACCTTTGACCAGTTTAAGTTGATATTTTTATTATTTGGAATTAGTAATTTGTTTTCCCAGGAAAACAAGTGCTACTAAATTGATTATCGTACAAAGACATTTATTGAAAATTATTTGAGATTCAAAGTATGATTCACTTAGTACTTTTTAATGATACGAATTATATATCACGAATTATATGTATATATATATATATATATATATATATATATATATATATATATATATATATATATATATATATATATATATATATATATATAAAAACACACACACGGCTGCCTGTAGTAAATCTGAACTTCATTCAAAAGGCAAATATATTATTTGTATGGGATATAAATAAAATACAGTATGTACGCAGTATCAATAATAAAGCACTCGTTGTATAAACTTTTCATTAAAAGGAAACTCAGCAAGCTTAGTTTCCTTTTAATTAAAAATTTATACATTTCGTGGTATATCATTGATACAGTATATATACTATACATACTATACATATATTTTATATGCACGCACACACACACACACACACACACACATATATATATATATATATATATATATATATATATATATATATATATATATATATATATATATATATATACACACACACACGCACATTTGTCATCTAAATGGAGTTCATATTTGCTACAGGCAGCCGTGTATTGACCTTTTGAATGAACTCCTGGACATTTTCACATATAGTTACTAATAATCGATTTATGTAACATTATGACATATTTAAGAAAATAATTAGAAAACAAAACATTAATTAAAACACAATATGAATACCACGTAACCAAGGAATTTACTGTGTAATTTCGACATGGTTTGCAACTTCGTATCATTGATAAACACTGTAGATAAATTCCAAGGAAATCTCACACTTCACTTTTTGACGAAACATATTCTTGTAGGTTAATTGGTGTAATTTATATTTCAAGGTTTTAATCCAGTCCAAATTCCTTTTCTCTCTCAATCCACATTTCTGAGTAGTTTGGCCGTCATGCATGACGGGTTGGGAAAGAGAAAGCAGAAAAGACTGAAGTGATGCAAATGTATACTATAATAAATTTATTTATAAAACGATGATTGTTCATACTATTTATCATTATTTTCATACATCAGTAATGATGAATGTGTGGAAATTCATCATTGATCTAGAATCAACTGCAGATTGTCGCTAGAATGATTATAAATGCGTATCATTGCGCCATGGGCGGATCACGTTTTGATATACAAATATTATTGGTATATCAAATTGTTTAATACCAGTACATTAAATGCCATGTTATTTTTACACATGTTTTGTATATATATATATATATATATATATATATATATATATATATATATATATATATATATATATATATATATATATATATATATATATATATATATATATATATATATACAATTTACATACATACATACATACATACATACATACATACATACATACATACATACATACATACATACATACATACATACATACATACATACATACATACATACATACATACATACATACATACATACATACATACATACATACATACATACATACATACATACATACATACATACATACATAAAAAAACAACATAAACACTTAGAAATTTGCCTTGCCCTTGATAAAAGGTATTCATTCCACATATATGAGGTCATCAGTTTGGACACCTTTCAATTCTGCCATCTTCACAGAGAGAGAGAGAGAGAGAGAGAGAGAGAGAGAGAGAGAGAGAGAGAGAGAGAGAGAGAGAGAGAGAGAGAGAGAGAGAGAGAGAGAGAGAGAGAGAGAGAGAGAGATGAGGTGAAGGTAACAAAGAAGAAATGCAATAGGCATAAATACGGAACTTTGGGCCTGAGCAACATATGTCAATGCGGATAGAAGTTTGAAATGGAAAAAAGAAAGTAGTAATAAAAGCGTTATTGACAATGGTGGCGATAAAATGTAGCAACATTTTTCTCTCACTAATATCTTTTAATTATTTTTATGAGACAAGTAATATTGTTTTATTTACATTTTTGTATGAAACTGCACAGACTTTGTGATACGGTTTCTCCACCGCTGTATTTGATGATGAGCGATTAAGGCACGGGTCGATGTTAGTAACTATAGAAAGTTTGAGAAAAAAAAACATTTATTGTCTCGTATTGTCTATCAAAAATTAAATCAATATGTTTCATTCATATATGTAGCGTGATTCTCATTGAATATTGCAATCAAAGAATATTTAGAACGTTCAGAACTCTGAAAATGCTCGTTAAATTATAATAAAGTCTATATACAAATATTACCTGCTTTTTGAAGTCTTTTCAACACGATTGGACACTTTTATAGCCCCGTGAATAAGATTTTATGTTGACTGGCAAAGAGGTAGGTAGCTGCGATGTTTGATAGGTGTCAAAATGTATTTTACTCTCTCTCTCTAATTTTTATATTTACAGAGTGCAATCGTGGTTACAGTTAAGACCACCACCATATATAGATATTCAACGATGGAAAGTTACACGAGTGTTGCGTCATGGCCATGTAAGTAGCACATACAGACACTTAAACGGAAATATGCAATCTTAAAAATAGCCGCGAAAGAAGTAAACGCACAGCATAGGAGTTCAACAACCACATTTTCTATATTATCTTTGTATTATTAAATAACTTTTTGAAGTTTAGAATGTTTATACGTTTAGAGTGAAAATTGTAAGAATCAAGCAAGAAATAGACGAGGGTTATAGAAATGAAAAGGAAAACTTTATGGTGTAAAGTTAACAACAGCGTGTAATATTTACTTATGAAAGAAAACATACACGTCTGGAAACAAAAATGCTACCAACAAGCTTTGCAAATTTTAACATATAATGTATTTCCCGTAAAAACACAATAAAATGTGAAAAAGGACTTACTGTTTGTGAAAACAAAATCCAAAAACCAATCCTAGAATTGAAAAATACGTCTTATCACTAAACAGTTCTAATTGAATCCAGGATCGAATCTCGATGAAATTCAAAAATGGCAGACTTCAGACAAAGGCAGTATTGATGTTTCAAAAGTTCCAAGTAAACCTTTTGAATCAGTTTAAGAATTCCAAGGAATTTCTACTGACTGATTCTTGTACAAGAATATTTGCGAAAAAGAGCACTTATATATGTTTTTGTTTTAGAAAAAGAATGACTAAATTCTGAAAAATAAATGAATTTCAAGACCAGCTTGCCTTTCTTACTTTACAAGTTTGTAATGGTTTCAGTAATGTTAGAAAAATTGGAACATAATTTCCGATAGTATCCGGCCATACCTAAAATCGCGGTAGTTGCTTTTTACTGACAGGCACAGGGAAATCAGAGATAGCCTTGACCTTAGAATATATAGGTTTAATTTGTGCATGTTACACCATATGTCCTAGAAATGTCACAATTATCTAGACCAAAGGTAATTATATTCATCGAGCGTTGAAAGCTACTCTGAGAACCCTTGATCCCGAACGGAATTACTTTGAACTGACAGAGTCCATATGGGGTCACGATTGTCCAAATTTCTTTTGCCCAGTCCGTTAGGGGAATTTGCAGAAATCCTTTCAAAATGTCAAATTTGGTGACATACTTGGCATTTCAATTTTATCAATACAGTCATCATTCCCTGGTAACGGAAATGATTTTGTCACGCTGTTCACCTTCCTATAATCAGCGCATAAACGGAAAGATTTATTCGTTTCTAAACAAGTATACATAGTGAACTCCAATCATTTTTGTTTGGCTCTATGAAATCGTTCTACAGCAAATACTATGTTTCATTTTTTAAGTATTCATGTTTGTGAGAATTCATTTTATATAGGTATTGTTTCACCGGTTTTGAATCAACATTTTCAACGTCATCAAAACTTTTGTCTTTCTAGGAATATAAGAGGAAAATTGCTCATAATTAAATAATAACTGTTTAAATTCATTCATATGTTCTTGTTGTAAATGCAAAAGTTTCTGGTCCAGAGTTTTAATAATTTCAGAATTACGAAGATTTGTTTCTCCAAAATCAGTAGAGTCCTATTGAATTTCTACACTTAAATCCTCAGTGTGTGAGACAGGTACAACTGAATTAATTGCATGATTTGCTTGGCAATCTCTCTCTTAGTATAGCAGTACTCAATTAATGTAATTAGATCAGAGTTCCAATTTTATAATTTAACTCATTCACTTTCTTCATAACATTTTATCGGCCGTAAAATATAATTTAAAAAAAACATTTGTGAAGAACAAGTGAGAAAGAATGAACTATATTACAAGACTCGAAAATTCTCTCCATTAAAGTTCTTTGAAACCGTGGTTTCACTTTCGACTTGTATTGCTTAGTACCAAATTCAAGCATGACAGACATTTAATTTGAACAGTTGCAAATGAATGCCCTCAATTGGCAAAGTGAACACAATACCGACTGTCACATGCCCTGAAACTAAGTCTGATGACAGAAGAACATAATGGAGAGAAACATTAGCAAAGCCTCAACTCTATTCACTGAATGAAAACAATCTCATCAGAAGGAGAGGATTGGCAAAATCACCCAAGAGTGATATAGAATCCTACGACATGAATGGTTCATAATTCTCCATAATAAAATCATACTGTGTTTTATTAGATCCAACATACATATTGCTTTCAATGCATGACCGTGACATGACCTCATATATATATATATATATATATATATATATATATAAGTGCATTTGTAATAGGTCTACATTGATTCTGATGCTTATATTTCAATTTGAAGCAATCAGAAATGACGTATCCGTTTTGCTTGTAATAGGTACACGTAGGTAGAGACAAGAAGTTTGCTTATAACAGGAACATTATTAGTTAATGAATATGTATCAGCAGCATTTTGCAAGGTTTAAATCTCATGCTCATCAAGAGTAGGTTTAATGTTTTAGGAGCACAGTTCTTAAACTCTTCAAGTAACACAAGTTGTTTGATATTTTCATAATCGTGTTCAACGTTCTTGCATAAGCACCATCTCTCAAACAACTGCTCTTGTTCTCTTGCAAATTCGACATAACTTGGTCCATCTTCTTTTCTATAATTTCTAAATTTTTGCCGATAAGCCTCAGGGACTAATGCATAACATTTAAGATGCATTCCTTAACCAAATCATAGTCAGAACTTTGCTGTACTGACAGGGAATCATAAACATCTCGGGCCTTGCCAAAACGAACACATTGCAATAATTGAGTCCAATGCTTCTTTGGCCATTTCAAATTTTCAGCAGCCTTTACAAAACAATACAATATTTGTCTACTTATTTTTCTCGAAAAGTCTGAACTAACCTGATTTTTGTTGTAATGTCAAATATTGCATTTGTTTGTGAAGTGAAATAGTTTTTTTTCTCTTGCAAGCTCCATTTCTTTCATTATAGTTTGAAATTCCTTTTCATCATTCTCTTGTTTAGATTTTCATCTGTCCCTCTCTCCCTTTCTTATGATTGTATGTGCATTTGTTCTATCTTTAACTCCAATTGCATTTGTTTATCTTTCTCCCTCTCCTATCTTTCTCTCTCTCATTCTCTTCTGATTTTAAGTACAGTTTATATTTCTGTAATTGTATTTGTTTGTCTGTAACACCATTTGCCGTTGTTTTTCTTTCTTCTTTCTGAAATTATTTCTAAATTTGTTTCTCTTTCCCTTCTTTCTGAAACTCGAGCTTCCTCAACTCCAATTCCATTTTGTATTTCATTTTTAATTCCATTATATTAATCTGAGTCTGATACGTACTTACTGACCAAAGACAAAACAGTTTTATCGAAAACATTATTGTCTACCAAATCCTTAATCAAAAACTTTTTTCCTGCTTCGTTATGGATGCTTTTGCCTCAGAAACTCTCCAGCTGCTCTTAAGAAGATCTAGAAGAAAAGTCTCCACTTTTGATGACATTATTAATGAAAGCCTGCGGTTTTCACTAAAGATTTCAAACAAAATATGAAATAGCACTTGGGATTTAAAAATTAGGGTAATTTAAATTTCAGGAAACAATTTTCTGAAATATTTTACACAAAATTCATATATCCCGAATGAGCCCACAGTTTTTACTGTTACACATCTCGGCTCGTTCAAGGTAACAACGAAAAGCTTGAAACCAACAAGCTTTGTAAATTTTAACAAAAATAATTTATTTCTCTAGAAAACAAAATAAAATATGAAAAAGGACTTACTGTTTATAAGAATAATCTAAACACCAATACTAAATTTGAAAAATTTAAAGCTTATAAGTAAACAGATCTTATTGAATACATGTTTTAATTACACATATGTAACAAAATTCAAACGTTATGTCCAAGAATAGTCCGATTCTCACTTGTATCGGAATCTAATTACGTAATATGCATTTTCTTTTCTAATTACATAATCAGTACTTTCTTCACGATCTTGGTAGAAAAATACGGAGTAAAATGATGTACCTTGACTTCCACTCCAGGCATGTGTGATCCTGCCCGAACTTTTTAGTTTGAGTACTGTTATGTTATATAATACAATATTAGCAAAATAGCACGAGTTTTACGTTTAAGCTTTTTCGAAACGACTCACGATTTGGACTCTAATCACAACACGCATCACAAGTACTTCCATCATTAGCATACATGATCTGGCTGTATACAGTCAACTTTCTTTCAAAGCAATTGCAAACTACTTTGTATTAAACGAGGCAATATTGTGTGAAAGACTATAAATCTCATTATTGAAAAGCATCCAGCTAGCTAAGCATTTACAGGCACGCTGATTCTCGTTGACTTCCAAATTATAATAGAAAAATTCATAGAAATTTATGACAGTGGCATAATCCTGCCAATTGATTGTTATAAATGTCTTGATAAAAAGGCGTTACCAAACCATTGTGGAAAATGTCATATAAGTTGTTAAAAGTCAAGTAAAATTTGCTCAGTGAAACCACCTTGATGTACCACTACTAGCTGGAGGAAGTTTGGAATTATTGCAGACAAAAAGTAAACAAAATCTTCATGCAGAGAAATGGATATTGATCGAAAGCACATTACCTCACATTGTGTGTATTGATCGCTACCGTATACTTGCCTGATTAAGTACAGTATGAGCGGTTTGCTTTTATAATCATAATATAATAGCGTGAAGGTTGGAGTTTTGTTTCCACTGTATCCCATGGGGCACTGTAATCAGGACTTCTCCCTCTTCATGACTGGATCACTTACATCACGTGTTCATGGGATGCTTGCACCCCAGCAAAAAAAAATTAAAAGTGATCAGCAGTGAGTTATGTGCTAAATTGTCATGGGGCAGTGGTGATGTCGAGTTGAGGATCCACAAAAAGGGCCAGTGGGGCAAAATACCCACTCTAGAACTACAATAAAATAATAGACGCACGCTTGATTTTATGTGTTGTTAATTTCAACGTTACACGTTACGTACGTGTACAAAATGCACAGGTATGTGTTTTCTACGTGCGAATATGCATCTTCTTTGTCCAGGAACATGCACATAACAATGTTTTTGTTAGCGGAGCTAAGCTAAATCTATGGACAAGAGGACGAGTGGTTTTCAATAAGTGGCCTAAGACTTGTTGATTTGAAAATGTTCTCGTATCCTCGCATCTTATTATTAATAGCTCATATATATATATATATATATATAGATATATATATATATATATATATATATATATATATATATATATATATATATATATATATATATATATATATATATATATATATATATATATATATATATATATATATATATGAATGTGTGTGTGTGTAATCAATATGTCTCGCAATCTAAATCCAATTATGTCTTTTTCTGGATGTTTTTGTTGTAATTGTTGTTTTGTTTTCTTATCTAGACTATATCACCGTAAGGCTGCAATCTGGATTAGACGGAGCAATTCGGTTTTACAGCAATTCCATGGAGATATATTCTTGTGGTGTCACTGAAGCAGATGGTAGAGTCATATGCAAAATGCTAGGCATGCCATATGGTCCAGCGTAAGTTAAAAATCTAATTTCAAACAAGGTATATATGTTAATGACTGCTTCTAACAAGGTATATATGTTAATGACTGCTTCAAACAAGATGCATATGTTAATGACTGCTTCTAACACAGCATTCCATGTTCTATCAGATGTCGAATAATGAAAAGTTGATTATTGTTAATATTAAGAGGAAGTAGACATAAGTTTCTTCATCTTATCACGTATTGATGCTACAGATGAAATTCTTTCTTAAATAAAGACAATATGTTATTACCATCACTGTTAGGATTTGTGTCATTAAAAGGGAATACTACGAGGGTCCACTATTTAATATTGACTCGTTTTGTACTTTGTTTTAATTAACAGTATTTGAAAAATTTCTAACAACCCATGCAAAAATGTTTTCAAACTTTCCTCACTTTCTAAGCAGCATCATTTGGAATGAATATGAAATTTACATTAACATGTAAGCATCTTTATAGTCTCTCTCTCTCTCTCTCTCTCTCTCTCTCTCTCTCTCTCTCTCTCTCTCTCTCTCTCTCTCTCTCTCTCTCTCTCTCTCTCTCTCTCTCTCTCTCTCTCTCTCTCATCAACATGTTCACCGTTTCACATATGTCTTTTCACGTCTGCATCATCGTGTGAAAATCAGAATTACGCATGATAGTGTGTATGGGCAGTTATAATTGTATAACTGCTAGAGCATATATCAGTTGGAACAATCCATACCTGAATTTAGTAAAATTTGAATACGTTCTACAGTAAAAAAAAATGGCCTTTAATATAATAATTTTACAATTAACCATAGCAGGTTCTAAATTTTGGTGTTTAACTGTACAGATTATTACCATGGTAACATTTGAACTTGAAATCAATATTTCCCATAAATACCATGTATATGTTAAACCATCGTTGATTTTGTTTTATTGTTTTTAGGTCGCCACGGGTATATTCGACATATGCATACAGATATGGTGATTCATTTAGAACCTCTCTTCACTGCCTTGGATCCGAAACAGACATCCGTTATTGTAGTCCTCCATATCCATCGTATGAAGGCTGTTACGAAGCAGGATTAGATTGCCGTAATAAATCATTTATATCATTCGATTTGTGTGCATACATATAGAGAAAATGTGTCTAACAACTCCTTTATGTGTTTTCAGTTGACGGCATACTTGGTTTCTATTATAGATTTTGAGTAATGTATGCCTCTTCATATAAAGATTGACCGAGAGAGAGAGAGAGAGAGAGAGAGAGAGAGAGAGAGAGAGAGAGAGAGAGAGAGAGAGAGAGAGAGAGAGAGAGAGAGAGAGAGAGAGAGAGAGAGAGAGGCTACAGTTAGCTTTATACCAGGTTTTTTTTTATGCTTATGTATTAATTGGAACCCTTCGTGCATATACCAGTACTGGTGTTGATATTTCCATGTCCTTTCTAAGTCAATTGGTCACTTCGGTGTACGTTTGCTTTCCCTGTATCCTCTACATTTATGCTGTCTGGTATCCTTATATCAAGGTGTCCACACAGTATGAATGAGTGCAATCACTGGCCTCATGTACACAGTTCAGCTATCGTTCGCCCTCAAATTATTGTTTTATTACAATACAACTACTTGTTGACGCATTACCCACAAACTTTATATGATTCTGGAATCTTCCTCAATGTTATTTGTTACTGATTTAAATATATATATATATATATATATATATATATATATATATATATATATATATATATATATATATATATATATATATATATATATATATATATATATATATATATGCTCTGATGGTGATCCGCGTAATGAAACTACGTTGAGTTTACCCCTCCGTCTTTGTGTGCCGTTAATTTGTTTGATAATTTGCTCGATTAGTTTGTTTAGATACTGGCAGTCTCTTGTGTCTCTGATATTAACAATTAAAAAATACGGAGCAATACAAACGGTATGAATGGACAGCCTGTTTAGGATACAGTCTCGTTTCTTTTACATCGCATCTTTCTCTTGCCATTCCTGCTTAATACTAAACTTAATAATAATAATAATAATAATAATAATAATAATAATAATAATAATAATAATAATAATAATAATAATAATAATAATAATAATAATAATAATAATAATAATAATAATAATATTATTATTATTATTATTATTATTATTATTATTATTATTATTATTATTATTATTATTATTATTATTATTATTATTATTATAGTGTTTTCAGATGATTATGAAGATGTACTATTCCGCAGTCAGGTAATTGCAGTTGTGGATTTGATGGGAGATCGTATTTATTTGTATGTTGTTTCCCTTTGCATTGAATATATGCTAGTAGAGGATACAATTGAAATTATTTCTGTGTCTGTTCTCATTAAAAAAAATCATATAAACATTTTTGGTAAGTTACCAAATTATTAATTAGAGTTGAAATTAGGTTATATTAATAGTTAGATTTTAGACCAGCAGTCAACTCTATTTTATGTCACTGTGCTAAATGCACAGACTAAAGGTGTATTATGCGTCTCAAGTACTCTAATTAGGCTTCTAAAACGGGCAGATAACATTGAATTGGAACGCTTTTCAGCAATCAAGGTATTAGGTAATTTGTCGTTCTTTGAGTTTCACGATTGTATTGTATACAGCTAAACTAATCTGTATGTTTTTGGAGTAAGTGTTAAAAATGTGCTTTTTGTAGGGTTTCTTTGAAACACAAACTTGTATAAAAACTCTTTGGAGGAGTTTCAAACGAAACATTTAGACTTTTATGAATTTTAATTGTATGCGAGATCACTTGATAACTTAAAATCTTGAATGTTCTCTCAATCAATATTTTAATATTTCGTACACTATCTGAAGAAAATTTATTGCCATGTTTTCCTAACTCAAACTTGAAGTAAAATTCATTATGAAGAGTGATGAGTTTTTGGTGCCATAACTTTTACATTCAATGAAGGTTTTATGAAAGTGTGATGCTATTGCTTGTTGTAGGCCTCATTTTGTTAGGGTTAAGACAATTTCACAAACTTTCACGATGATTCCATGGAATCTTGAATGTAAAATTACACTTAAAAATTCAGTTAAAAACGTGTGCTTTTTAATGATTATTCATTCAAAGCAACATCATTTCCTATCCTTAAACACTGTAAAAGTGATTTTGGTTTTATTTAATATATCATGGCAGCAGAAAGCAGTGTTATGGACCCGTATTTTTTAATACAGTTCTGCAAGATTTTTATAACACATGCTCTTTTTGTCATAATTCAGTATGCTATATTGGGCAGTGTACACAGGATAACTTTTCAAATTTCTTTTTTAACAAATATCATGCCCCGATTATTATTATTATTATTATTATTATTATTATTATTATTATTATTATTATTATTATTATTATTATTATTATTATTATTATTATTATTATTATTATTATTATTATTATTATTATTATTATTATTATTATTATTAAGGCATAATTGGCATTCAACAATATTATTTAAAAAAAATCTATACAAGATGTTATCCCCAAAATTTAAATTTCATAAACGATTACCGTATTCGGCTCACATTAATCCATTCCAAAAATTAAATTATAAATGACTTATGATCGATCATAGTCTGATTCATATAAACAGAAAAATGACTCTTTGGTCAGTCACCTTTAATAAGTTTCACTGGAAAACATCTATATTCAAAATTGAATGACAATATATGGATTAGTCAGTTGCTCAACTTTCGAGATAAAAATTTAGTCGGTTTACGTGAGAAGAAGCCGTATATTATGTGAAACAAAAGTTCGCCTTATTTTACAGACACATTTTAAATATTGAATGACCCTTCACCGTAATTAAAAAAGGTTATAACTCCTGTCTCTTCCTGGACACGAATCTTTAATTCAATGGTAAATTGACGAAAATATCCAACTATATCCGTCGCACTGGCAAATTTCTGCTGTGACTGCACGACATCCTTTCTCGCCATCCATTAAACGAATTCCTACGACCCTCTACGCAAACGATAAGAACAACATCACTTTCGAATCGACATATTGGCATCTTTGCGTTACACTGTCAAAGTGACTGGAATTATGAGTACAAATGAGAAATGTTCAAACGTTGTTCACGATTCACATGGTATTCATTTATTTCAAAAATGCCTTCCACATGAAGTAATTCGGACTTTAAAGACTGAGCGGTAACTATATATAAGCTGCAGTGACCGCTTAACGCATGGATAAATCATTCTTTGGTTTGGAAAAATCAGACCGCTGAAGGCGGAATGCAGTTAACAGTTACGTACAAGGCAATTATATATGAAATTATAATTCCCATTGTGAACTGGTGAGTGATGAGTATCAGATGTCTGCAATGTATGGACAGTGGCACACACATGCACACACACATGCACACATGCATACATGCATACATACATACATACATACATACATACATACATACATACATACATACATACATACATACATACATACATACATACATACATACATACATACATACATACATACATACATACATACATACATACATACATACATACATATATATATATATATATAGACATATATATATATATATATACATAGATAAATATATATATATATATATATATATATATATATATATATATATATATATATACACACACAAATAAAGAATACAAATCATATGGCGAATGAAAACCCTTTCAAGCCCATTGGTTCCAGCAAGGGATCATGTGTGGCAGGGATTGATTAGGAATAATGTATCTATAGGTTAATTCATGTAGAGACTGCCATGTAGAGTTTTACAATCACATCGTATTTTATGTTTATTTGTATGTTTTGTGTATGTTTGTTTATATGCGTTTGAAAAAATTCAATTTCTTGCCTATATATATATATATATATATATCTATATATATATATATATATATATATATATATATATATATATATATATATCGAGGTAAATTTTTCGCAATGGTTACAGCGTTATGTTATGCCCAGCTCTCCCAGACCTTCTATGAAGCTGCTTCGCCATGTAGTTCGGGGCAGCATCATTGTTTCTGTCTTCCTCGTGGCGTTCACGAGATGGTGTTTCTTGAATGCTGTGAGATTGGTACGTAGTATGTGGTTTGCAAAACGTAGGCGGCGCTCAGTCATAATGTCGTTGAGAGGGCTGATGCCTGTTCGCTGCTGGTTCTCTTCATTTGTGATGCGATCCTTCTACGAGATTTGCAGGATTCGACGAAATCATTGCTGTTGGGCGACGTTAAGCTTCCTTGCAATCTGGGCCGACGTCTTCCACGTTTCACGTGCAAAGATTGCAATCGGGACGACGATAGTATTGAATAGCTGGATTTAATTTGCTACACTGATTTGTGTATTGACCCAGATTGGTCGAAGCAGTTGAAAGACTCCAATGCCTTTCCTATTCTCCAAGAAACATCGTGGTAGGCGTAGCCATCGTTGGCTAGGGTGCTTCCTATGTAGGCGAATTTATATATTTCCTCAAGTTCTTGCTGACCAATCTTCACGGCGTCCCTTGCTGTGCTATATCCGATCCTTGTCTTACTCCCGCTTATCTTAAGTCCAACTCGCGCCTTTTTATTCGTCGGGCCAAGGAGTGCAATGTCATCAGCGAAGTCAAGGTCAGTTAGTCGGTTTGGATTTAGCCATGGAATTCCAAAATCATCTCGGTCCATGACATTCTTCATAAGGAAGTCAATCACCATAAGGAAGAGGATAGGATATACTTCCTTGTCTGATGCCATTTTTGATGGCAAACAAGTATGTGGTGTGTGGTTTCGTTTTCCGTCCTGACACAGCAGCTAGAGTCGAGATAGAGGTTTCTAAAGACCTCAACGAATTGCTCATGGATGCCGTACAACCTTGATATGTTCTAAAGCGACTATAACCCTATTTAATGCTTTAGAGACCCATGACAAATTTTCTAAACATATTGGTTTCTTTCAAAATGTCCAAAAATTGCTCTCCATCTCACATACTATATCACTGCGTTTGTTAGTACAGCAGCAGACAAATCGATCAACAGAAAACTATAATGATGGACAAAACAACCCACAAAAAAACAAATCTATGGTAAGTCGTCCAAAACCCTAACCACGACACCTCTTATCTTCTATGGCATGCGAGATTGTATCTAAACCTATGAATGACGATAAAATTGACAGACAAGCCGACCATCGGATAAAGGAAAGGATAGAACTGGAGGATAAGATCAATTTATGACCGATTGCAATATCAATTAAGGCATAATAAAATCTTAGATCGAAGGTAAATAAATTTAAATATTTGAATTATCTCTTGCTGATTCGTCCTTTTGCTTAAATAATATTTCCCATTCATTTCAGTAATATTCCTTGATCCAGAAGCTTACAATGCAAAATTATAAAGCGCACTACTTTCTTTTTGAAACAAACGTCATGGGTAAATCACGCGAGTCTTATAATTTCATCAATATAAATGAAAATAGAAGCTCGTGAAAAAAGAAGCAAGTTGTCAATTTTCAAAGACTATTATCAATTGATGCAATGCGTGCAAAACAGCATTTTGCTATAGGTGGACGCATTGAGAAAGGATGTGTACTGTTCTCTCCATCGATCTTTGCACATTTATTTGTAGCTAAACTTGCCTCTGTTTGAAATACAAGTATTTAGAGGTAATATAAATAAATAAATAAATAAATAAAACACACACACACACACATATATATATATATATATATATATATATATATATATATATATATATATATATATATATATATATATATATATATATATATATATATATATATATATATATATATATATATATAAATAAATATATACATACATATATATATATATATATATATATATATATATATATATATATATATATATACATATATATATATATACATATATATATATATATATATATATATATATATACATATATACATATATATATATATATATATATATATATATATATATATATATATATATATTATGCATGTTGTATATTTGTACATATGTTATACATATAACTTGTATAGAGTTTGAAATAAAAGGAAACTCGGCAAGCAACGTTTCCTTTCAATGGAGAAAAAAATACAGTATACTCGCGAAGTCCGCTTTCAATTGACCAGTTACCTTAGGTTTAATTGTTTGTGTTTTTGCATTGGAGTTTAACTCATTTTTCATCGCATGATGTGTTCTAAATATGGCGTAAAGAACCCGTGTGGAGTAAATTGACCATATACAAATAAGGGTGACCTTTTTTTTATCCATTTTTCCTTTGTGAATGACTGTCAAAATTCTGATACTAAGAGTGAAACAAAACGTCCCAGCAGGTGTGGTAAGAAAGATTTCCTCACAATATCGGCCAATCAGAATAAATAAATACTGTGCAAGAATTTCATTGGTTTATTCGGACCAATCCGAATCGCATAATGTTATGTTTTAACACATCGTATAAATACTATGAAACAGTACATACTATATATAAAGTGTACCGACTATTTGTTATATTAAATATTATATTAAATGACAGGTACTAATGCCAGACTGGTTGGGGTTGATGGTTATCCTGTCCGAAGTGGTATTCTGGAGGTTCTTGTCAATGGGACTTGGGGCACCGTCTGTGATGATAATTTCGACAATCATGATGCTGACGTATTCTGCCGTATGCTCGGGTTTAGTCGGTGAGTTTATTTTCTTTCTTTCAATAGTTGACATCCTTCCTTCCTTTCTTTCGGCGCAATGCAAATATATCCAATGCAATTATATATATATATATATATATATATATATATATATATATATATATATATATATATATATATATATATATATATATATATATATATATAGCAGCCATTTAAAATAATATTGTCACAATATTGCAAAAGTATCATAGAAGTATTAATACTTTAGAACGAACTGATGACGTTTGTCACTAAAAGAAAGTTACATAAAAAGAAAGTTGCCCATCGCAACTGTAATTTCGTCACTATTGCTTAGTCAAGGACCCCATTATCTGGGTTCATGTCTTGCCACGTGATATTTTGTATTCTTATGAGCAGGTAGTGTGGAAGTGGTTTATTTTCTTTGCATGACGCTGGTACAATGTCCAGGTTTCACAGGCGTATATCAACACAGGGAATATTATCGCTCTGTACACCATCAACTTTGTCTGAAGACTAATGCCTCTTATGTTGGAGACATTGGTGAGTAGTCTGCCGAATGCTGCGCTGGCCTTTGCAATCCTGGCATTAACTTTATCGTCCATTACGACAATTTGGGATAGAGTGTTGCCCAGATAAGTGAACCTGATCACTGTGCTCAGTTTGAAACCGTTGACTATGATTTGTGGTTAATCATACGGTTTTCCTGGACATGCTAATACAGTTATCTTTGTGCAAGGATCAGAGAGGTTTGCATCTCAGCTTAAGAGCCAGCGTTGAGGGGGCAGTCATCAACGAAACAAAAGTATGATGTTGTCTGTTGTGACCTTACTGTTTGCTTGGAACCTCCTGAGGTTGAACAGTTTGCCATCAATTCGGTATCTGATGCTGATTTTCACGTCACAATCTCTGGATGCATCAGTGATCAAGGCTGAGAACATGAGACTTAAAAGTGTTGGCGCTAGTACACAGCCCTGCTTAACTCCTTTTAAGACAGGAATGGGATCTGATATCTCACCATTGTTCCAGACTCTATCTTCCATATCATTGTGGAATTGCTGCACCATGGTGATAAATTTCCTTGGGCATCCGTACTTGGCCATGATCTTCTACAGGCCATCTCTGCTAACAGTGTCAAATACCTTGGTCAGGTCAACATCGCTAAAGAAAAGGTCAGTATTCTGCTCTTGACTTTTCTCTTGCAATTGCCTAGCAGTGAACACCATTGTGACAAGTGGTGGATTCAAAACGTTAAACCATCCCCTTCTCTACGATTCGTTGCTAGGGAATGACCTCCCGCGATGTAATTTACACAGTTGTGGATGGATAGAAAGAATAATACAGATCTCTGAGCAAGTATATTGAATAAAAAAACAATGAGCCCCCTTGCAAGGAACAAATATAAAATTTAATCAATTTGACAATAGAGTTCCAAATGGAAAGAAATCAATTTCTTTTACTACAAACAGGAAATGTAGGAACCAGTACGCAATAAAAGCAAATACAAATTTCACTTTACTATTAATTGTCAGTGACAGAATTAATACAGAGTTACATCATAGCCTACATGTCGTGACTTTGAGTTCAACGCTGAATGACATTATCCCCTATCTTTATCCGGACATCGAATTTTCCGTTCTTTCCTGCACTTCCAACCTTTGTCTAATCATATTCGACTTGGACGCTTGCCAGTCAAAACAGATGATTCGGTCAAATTTCATGGAGCAAAACCATGTTTCCTTTGACGTTCAGATATGAAATGAGAATAATCATAGAACTCTCTCTGGCTCTTTCTACTTTAATTATGTTAACTTTGATACTATTCATTTAATCAATACTTCTAAGAGTTTCAAAATTCGACATATCACAACCATATCGATGGTCCCACGCTCCTTTCGAAATTTGCACTATCTTTCTGGATGGAGTCCTTGGAAAATGTGTGATGTGAGACGATTGAGGAGAATCCTGACGAGTATTTTGCAATGGGGATATATTTCGTTAGTTGTCACAAGATTTCCCTTGCCTTTATACAGATTTATAATAGCAGCATCATTGAATTCCTGTGGGATCGTCTCTTTTTTCCACAGGAGATGAAACAACTGATGGAGCTTTTTTTAGTCAGAGCTACACTGGCTTCCTTGCATATCTCTGCTGGTATTGAGTCACAGCCAGGAACTTTGCCACCAGAGAGCAGATGTATTGCTTTCTGTCTCTAACATGGTTGGTGAGTCATCCTGTGATTCATTGACTGGCACTTGGGGGAACTGATCAATGGCTTCATCATTGATGGATGTTGGGCTACTCAGGACACATGTGATGTGCTCGGCCCACCCTTCCAGGGTCTTTTCTTTGTCTGTGATCAGTGTGTTCCTATCCGAACTGAGGAGAGGGACGATCCTGATAATGGTAGACTATAGACTTCATCCAGCACACTGTAAAATCTCTTCATATCATGCTTGACAGCGTGGCTTTGTATCACATCAGTTTTGTAACTCTTATGAGCCCTCCATCTGCAGAAGTTTCAGTGGATGTTATTGAACTCAAACTCATCCTTCTATGAAGTGGACTTTAAATTATTTATGTATGCTTTGTGAATGAGATATTTGTATACAACAGCTGCCTGATATTCTCACAATTCTCATCACACCTATCCTTGTGCTTTCTTGGCGAAGGCAATAAGATATTTATGGTGGTGTTTTAGACAGGCTCTTTAAGTGTCGCCCAGGCTCCCTCCAGAGCCAACTCTCGCATTGAGGTCGCCAAGGATGATGAGCTTGTCAGTTTTGGGAACAGAGGTTATGATAAAGTGGAGTTCTTCATACAATGTATCATTTGTTTCATCTGGATTGGCCATGGTTGGAGCCTGTTATTGACAACCAATGTTCTCACTTTCCTGCAAGGCGGACTTAACACAAGGCTGCAGTATCTATTTTATATCTGGCTTTCTACCTGCCAGTCAGGGCAGTTCTCCTCTGAGATCTGTCAGCATCATTTCTGTCTGAAGGAGTATACACGTTCCATGCGTCGATGGTGAGAGGAACGATTTTCATCTTTTTCTTTGTAGTGTTTGAACCGCTAATATTGGGTCCTCTCCAGACGCGGTTAGCTGACTAGGGAAGGATGGAGCAGGCACGTTTGGGGCACCTTTACTAGCCCCTTCCTCATGCCATGGAGGTGAGCAGTGCGAATCTTAAAAAAGGCTGCTCAGTCGCTCAGGTGCTTACCGAATTCCACTACTGCTCCATAAAAGTGAAGAATGACCATATGGCCTGTGCCGCCTGTATGCAGATTTAAGGCTACGGCTGCAAGAGTACAAACAACTGTCATTTCCTCGCTCGTCGGTCGCCACAGGACTTTGGGGAGAAGGATGACCAAATGACTTGCACCTGGACTTGATGAAAAGTTGCGTATCATTGACTCACTCTCTAGTCCGATACCATCTGGATCAAGAGGCAAGACAAAGGCAAGAAGACAGCTGGAGACGGAATCGTGTGCAGTGGACGACCAGGACTTCTTACATGACTCGTACTGCTCCGCAGCTCATTGTTGGGAATTGTCTCTTTTTCCATTGAACTAGCTATTGGTTTCTTCCGCGCGATCAGCAGAATCCAGCCTTTGCATGCTTGGGTAGGCAAACCCTCAAACACCGAACGTTTAAAACCCTGTTGACAGCCATCACCTGGTTTAGCCTGCAAGTCGAAGCGCTTTACTGGGTGTGGCTGGTGCGCATGTTACAGCTTTCTGGAGCCAAACGTGAGAGCTGGGTGCATGTAGGGATCAGAGGTGGGCGTGTGCTAACCCAAAGGAGGCACAACTGCTCTCCCAATAGAGGTGCTACCCATTCAATACACGCCTGTACACTTCAGAGGCAGTATAATATGTAGGCATGTAATCGAGCAAGCTTATAATGCAATGTGTCCTGTAACGAAAAAGGTAAAGTATATGCAACTCTGTTTATTGGTTAGATCCTAATACATTAATATGTAATTGCTCTTTGGTTCATCGAATATTTGCATTTTCAATCTATAACATCATAATGTTGCCTGTGACTCAATCATAAAGTATTGCTATTTTAATGATTTATGCGCAACACACACACACACACACACACACACACACACACATATATATATATATATATATATATATATATATATATATATATATATATATATATATATATATATATATATATATATATATATATATATATATATATGTGTGTGTGTGTGTGTGTGTGTGTGTGTGTGTGTGTGTGTGTGTGTGTGTGTGTGATACACTACATTCTTCTTTGATCCAAAATGACTCGTTAAATCATTTAGGCTTAAATCATTAGGTTTGTTAAACTTTGCCTTTAACGCATGTATCAGTTCCAGCCATTTCACATCTGGATATTCCAATGTAGCAACCATTGGCACTACAGACCCTACCTCACACCCAATATGGATGGACGACATTGGTTGCATTGGTTACGAGGCCGACATTGCAGAGTGTAGTTTCAATGGTTGGGGACGACATAACTGTCAACATAATGAGGATGTTGTGTTATTTTGCGGTAAGGCTTTATAAATTAAACAATATTGAATACTTTTCTTGCGAAACAGGATAATTTATGGACCTTTTATTTGATATAAGGATGAAGCTTAAAGATAACCGGATATATGCTTCGCTGTTTCTCATTCCTCTTCCTGTGTTGGATATTTTCAAATATTTTGTACGATGGAAGTTCACACATGTACATAACAAATTCGTCTGCAGTGGTGATCACAATTCTATTTGCAGGGATGGAGTTTGTTCTGTTCATGTTACATTTAGTTAACTCTTAATAATAATATGCTTGTGGTTTGTTCCGTTCATGTTACATTGAGTCAAATCTTCTTAAGAATACATGGTTGGATTTTGTTATGTTTATTACATTCAGTCAAATATTAATAAGAATTTATAAACAAATCTGCTTGATACATTGATATGTCACCATTGATGTTAAATGAATATAATTTATATATTAGTATAAACAAAATATATTTTCATTACAGAGATCAAAGTATATTATGTATACACACATACGAGCAATATACGTTTTATACACGGATATGATGTATGCATGATTAGTTTTCACCCACAGCGATATTTAATTATTGGTTTCACTCATCGTGATATTGACACTTTACATTTCTCATACCTCTGCAGAAGAAGATTTATGCAGTATGTATTTATCAACACACAATCAATACATGGATTGGTTGAGCAGAACCTGCTGTAAGATTGATTGCCTTACATGCGTTTTGTTTATGATCAGGAATCCATACATAACATTTATTAGTGTAACCATTTCTCAACATATAATCAATTCCTAGTTTGGCTTGTTCGTAAAGTGGACAGCTGCTGACAAAACTAATTGTAATGTAATAATACAGACTTACTCTGTAAGTACCCAGATGATGGTGGAAATCTACTACCAGAGAACTTGAGGTTATCGCTTTTCTATCTCTCTGCAAGCACTTTGCAGGTGAAAAATTAGGAGAACCAATCTCAATATTTTAAAATAACTAATGTAGATAAACCGTAGTCGGGCAACACTAAACGCGGCGACAAAATCCGAGAACAGTTTCATTAATATGTAATATATAATTCATACATAGTTTAGTTCACACAATTCCGTTCCGTACGCACGTGCTGCACCTCTAGGACTGGGCTTTGATAATTCTGCACCAGACTCCTCTTTGATACATACCATGAACAAATTATCACTCAGAGAAGTGAACTGGTAACGCTCTATAAATAATCATAATTAGTCATATATGCATTCTAATAAAGCAGCTATGTACGCGAGCTTGAGAAAAAAAAAGTGTGGGCGTATGAAGACACTAAATTGCAATTTAAAATTTCGTGGTAAAGGGACTTATTTTCACTTAAATATTTGTCTGAAGTTGATAGTAAAATTGTTTATGCGTATGCACGTCAACCTATCCGAACCAAACGTTTAATTAATCTCTGCTTTTGACAAACATCTGTAATTAAAGGTTCGAGGAAACTAGTTTAAGTAGAGCAAATGCCATACGACATACAATAATCATTTGGGCTGCATTATAAATTCACATAAGAGTAATAGAGATAGAATTATTTGGTTTATATAAGCAATATTTTAATACAAATCAGATAGCAAGTTTGACACAGCCGTCATCGAACGTTGAACATTTCGCCGAGTGGTGAGGATTACATATCAGTGAAGTTACTCAAATTAAATCTAATGTAAATTGAAATTAGACCAGTAGTAAAGGATCAAAGTGGTAGGGAAGTACAGGTTGTACAAAGGGGATAATTTGTCAATAAATTAGGAAATATAGGTACAAGGGTAATTAGCAGTGGTAAGTAAGCAAATTTCAAAATATTGGTATATGGGCATAAAAAGTGGGAGACTGTGGCCGAAATATATGCCCATATTCTTGTTGAGCCTATATCCCTCAAAAAGGAATATAGCAGAAGAGGAATTAACCTTAAATGATATCCATCAGTTTAACACGATCGTGCTGTCTGAGGTCAAGGGGAATCGAACATACGTATCACTGACCAGTATGCATCCTAAATTACCAGCACATAAACCTACTGACAAATACAGTCTTGCTATCATCCGCACCTAGAAACCAACAAGCATACAGACCAACACAGAATGTTACTCCCTAAAAAACTGACCTACTGTAACACTACTGACCAACACCCATTCTTACTGTAATGAACAAAAATGCTTTATTGACCACCACTCAGACATACTAACCAACACACCGTCACTGGGACTAGCAACCAACCTACTGATCAACGCATAGTCTAAGTAGCCAAAAGCCAACTGAACTAACTCAGATTAATTCATAATAACCATTAACCACTCTGACCAAATCTGCTTAGTAACACGCACAATTACTGACTAATACACACTTATACTAACCAACACTCATATATACCGGTCTAAACTAACACCTACTAACAAATGTATAATATAAGGATTTAAACAAATTGGTAAAGTAACGACGACAGACAGACGATCACTATCACCATCAAACATACACCTCTCCTAAGCCAAGCCATGTAAGCAGTAGCCACGTTGACAGAATCATGCGCTGTGACTATGCATATATCCCAGATTTACATACCAGCCTATACCAAACATAATGTTAAAAGAGAATTATGCATTGGAATCAAAGCAATATTCCGATGCCAGTAGAAAATTAAGTGAAGACAACAAATTCCTAGAATTAACATGTTACAAACCATAATATTACAGTTGTTCCTGCCACTTTACAGTACTTTTCGTCTGTTCACAATTTTACCTAACGTGCAGATACGGAAGTTCCTCCAATTCTACATTTTACGCTTCATTTTGATGCATATTCCTGCAATATACCGATGTTATGGTTTCCTTTTTTATTACAAGAGCTAAGAAATGATAAATGACATTTTCTCAATTCACCATTACCTGCCAGAAGACGCTATTGTCAAGCGAACTGGGATTTACTCCTGAGAAGCAATGCCTGACAATTATAACATCAAAAAAAAAAAAAGAAACAACGTTGGTACTTTGATTATTCATACAGCTTACAAGAGCTATAGTTTGTTTGAAAATTCTCCAGTTATTGCCTCATCATATGTAAATAGATGCCTATAGCTAGCTTGACAGGAAATATATCAGAGAAAATGATATTTGTTCTCGGTGTAAACAAATGGCAATCAATTGTAGTTATTGCTGAAAAGATGTGAATATCAAGAATGCATCGACCAAAGTAAATTAGGTCATCAGAAAAATAAAATAATATGCCGAATTTATGTATGCATTAGATTAATTATATCCAAAATAAATTTACAAATTTAATTTCATTTACAATAAGTTGCAGTTTCACTATCATGACGTGCAATGACCGATCATCATGGGGGAAAATTGATCTTAATCAGAGACATTGTCAACTCTTCAATGTTAAAGTTCAATATAAACATAGCATGCAAATGTGCGGCAGCAGAAAGGTACATTTTAGTATTTAAAAGTGCACTTTTCGCGAACATGTTGCTAGATTTGGGGCCTATAGGCCTGTTCCCATTATCACAAAATAACGTATGCCGATGATTTCTCCTAATTGTTTTGCACGAGTAATATTAGCAATATAATTTACATGTAATTTAAAATTCGTTAGATATAACATATTGCTGTGGGAATAACCTATTTATCGACTGTCATTTTAATTGCATGATACGTACAATTGTCTTACCTCATAAACCATACAGTGAAACTGATATAGTCATCTGAATGGTGTGATCTTTACAATTACGTTATAAACTGTTACTGTCAAGGTCTGTGTGCAGCGCGCGGTCGGTCTTTACTTCAAACTTCCTTTCTTATTTGTGTTTTGTAAGTCGCTTTATAATTGGCTTGGGCAAGAGATGTGTCAATTCTACTGCTCCAGATGAGTATAAATGAATGCACCAGGGGTTATGTTAGTCAGATACTTGCATGCTAAAGGTGAGTTTCTCATTCCCTTTGGATCCCCTGCCTAGGGTATAGAATATTTAATCCTTTCTTCCCTAGGTTTAGGTCATTATACCAGAAATGGCGTCAAACGTTCGTTTTATTCCTAGGAATTATTAGTTTGTTAATTGATTAGGTTGTTATTTACCCGTTTTCCTCGGTCTCATAAAGGTGAATAATAAGGGTTGAGATTGATTAAGGGACTAGGTTGGCGATATATTATCGTTGGTGCTGGACACAAAACTTATTTTTTATATTTCCGGATTATATTTCTGATTAGATCTAGTTGAGATTTATGCTCAGATGTAGTTCGCAATTATATTACAATATAGTAACTAAAAATGTGCCTATATTTGTTACCTACAGTTGAAAAAAATTAATATTAAACAGTAGTAGTTGATTGCTTTTGACTCCATCATTTGGAGCTCACCATTTCTCTAGTCCTAAACTAAGGTCGACAGTGTGGATTGAAAGGAGCCAAAATAATCCGTCCTCTGTATTATCATAGCTAGAATTTATGTATCTAACTAGCGTTTTGTTAATAACGACATGAGTTGAGAAATGATTTTTTTCCCTTCAGACAATGACAGTACCACATCATCTGACTGGTTGCAGACAGAGACTCTGTCTCGATCAAACATTTGGGAATGGTACAGCACGTTATCTACTACTCAATACAACTGGTGGTATCATACTACAGCTACGGAAATGCCCACTACACTTTGGTGGTACAACACTACAGCAGGTAAGAAGTATGACCTAAATACTGAGCATAAAAATGTTTAGTAACGTCGCCATTTTTAAATTCGTTTTGATAGTTTCTTGAACCCAGTGTAAGACGTAAGGCCTGTCTGATGTCTTCAATACTTCCTTGTCAAAAACGTAAAAATTGGTGATAAATCGAACCCATTATTGTAGGATTTTGACTATAGCTCTTATTATATGTATCACTTATAAAATTAACACATGGCAACGGAATGCCCTCCTTTCAAAAACTGCAGTTGCTTACAAAATTTTCGTGCCTCACGTCGGTATACATAGCTAATTATTGCGAGGAACGAACTGCTATATTGCCTTGAAGTGGCACCATGTGGCGCTCGTACTTCAAATATCTTAAATCCTCATACTTGTCAAATATCACAGCTGTAAGGAAGTGCATGGGGATGCCAACCACAAGCTTTCTTCTCAGCTGCAGGGAAACCCCTATTGAAAGAAAGTCTGATAAATTTTTAGATGAGGTTGAATACTTTTAAAAATAATTTATGTATCGTGTTTGTCTTTCTAACGTCTTGTAATAGGACATAGAGGCTAATATATATATATATATATATATATATATATATATATATATATATATATATATATATATATATATATCGGCCTGCATTTGGCAAAATACTAAGAATATAAAATGGTATAGACTGGAAATAATCTATAAACTCCATAAAGAATAGATTCATGATTTAAACTCTTCACAAATAATTTGCATATACCTATATACGATAATGACAATATAGTAACATTAAACTAAGAAAGAACATTAAGTATTGTCCAGCAACCTTGTTCATTGCCGTCGTGCACTTTTTAGAAAACTCAAATAATTCAAAGCAAGCGTGATGTCTTAAGTTTTTTTTGAACGTTTTTGTGGAAACCAATGTTACGTTTTCTTGTACGTTAATAACTTCAAAACATCTAGCCACGGATTTAAAAATCACTCAAACTCTAAAATAAAATGACGCCTTAAATACTGAAAAATGTCACCATAAATAAACTTAACACTAAGAAATTGTGTTATTGGAGTGAATATGCAAAGTAATATTTGCATATTTTTTTAAACGTTATATAATCAAGCTTGCACTTCGTATCTTTGTAAGAAAACACAAACAACAAAACAAAGAAAGTCAACGTCAAATGAAAGATGCAAAATGTAAAAGTGTTCTTGAATTTCGGTGCCTCTTACGAGCAGAGAATGCAACAGATTTGTGCAAATCTGCTTCATCTCAGTCCATGGACGTGTAAACAGTAATGGTTTAATTGAACCAGCCAAGGCAATTCTTACATGCTAAGACTTAGAGGTCCTTTTTAAATATACCAGGATTTTTTGGTACCGAAATGCTCACCTATCCTTGTATTAATTATACGTGTGAAATGGAATCAAGGTCTCAATCCATATATGTCTTTTGCGAATGTTTTTGATATTTTTTTTCTTACCTAGACCCCATCACCGTACGGCTGCAATCTGGATTAGACGGAGCAATTCGGTTTAACAGCAATTCCAGGGAGATGTATTCGTGTAGTATCACTGAAGCAGATGGTAATGTCATATGCAGAATGCTTGGAATGCCACATGGTCCAGCGTAAGTTGAAAATTTAATTTTAAACAGGGTATATTTGTTTCTAGCACATAAATGCCGCGTATTCTATCAAAATGAAATGCTGATTATTCATAATATTAAGATAAATTAGGTAGATGTATATGTGCATTTCATCTTATCACGTAATGTAATGTGGCAGATAATGTTATTCAATAGAAAGGCAACATTCTGTTACTATGGCTGCTTGGATTTGTTTCTTTAAAGGGGCAGACTAGAAGAATCCACTATCAAATGTCTCTTACCATTTGGCATTAACTCATTTTGCATCAATTACTTTGTTTCAGTTAATATAATTTTCATAATTTCTAAGTACCCACGCAAACTTTTTCTCATACATTTCCACAGTTTCTAAACAGCGTCATGTGGAATAAGCATGAAAGTTTCCTTAACGCATAAGAATAATTAGTCTCTCTCTATTACCAATAAATACCATATGTATGCTAAAGCCTCATTGATTTTGCTTTTTTTGGTTTTAGGTCGCCACGGGTATATTCGACATATGCATACAGATATGGTGATTCATTTAGAACTTCTCTTAATTGCCATGGAAACGAAATAGACATCCGTTATTGTAGCCTTCCATATCCATCGTATGAAGGATGTTACGAAGCAGGATTAGATTGCCGTAATAAATCATTTATATCATTCGGTTTGTGTGCATACATATAGAGAAAATGTGTCTAACAATTCCTTTACATGTTTCTTCAGCATGATTTGCTAATAGTATAGATTTTTCGTAGTTCATACCTGTTCTGATAAATGCTGCCTTTCAAAGAGAGTCGAGCACCAGTTAGCTTAATCTGACGTTTTGTTATGCTTATCTAATAACTGGTACCCTTCATAAATATTGCTAGTAATTGGTACAACTAAAGTATATATTTGTATGTCCTCTGTTGACTGGCCTCGTCGGTATACATAGATGCGTTTGAGTTCCCCTTGTCCTCTACATTTATTCCGTCTGGTATAATTATACCAAGAAGTTCAACATTTTCCTCGCAGTGTCAACAAGTGCAGTGACTGGCCTCATGTACTCATTTCAGCAATCAGTCTGCATGTTACCGTGCGTTAGTATTTTTACTTTAGGATTTCCAGTGACTTCAATGTTGAATGAGTATTATTTCCCTGAACACTTTTTATCTCATATTCCTGTGAGATCTAGCAGATCATTTTTTTGTTACTGGCTCGATCTGTTTCTTCTCCAAGAGTCCAACGACCTTTATACACCTTGATACACGATTGAAGAATTGTTTTTCTCTGCGTCCAACAGTCTAGGAGAAACATCTTTTCAAAACTTTGATACTTCTTTTAATGTTTGCTGACTTCTTTTTAATAGGCAGGAATGAAGTGGGGTGGAGGTTAGCAGTCATTTTTGTTTCCATAACCGTATATTTAATTAGCGACCACTATTTGGATCATCTTCGGGCAAGTTAAGGAAAATATGTATTCATTAATACACATTACTCGTGATCCTTTATGTTCAAGAGCTTCGAACATACAGCTACATCTTGTGTATTCATGCTATTATTTTGCTATATCACATATAGTTGGAAACAAGTTGCCTCATAACTCATAGACTTTATATGGTTCTCGATTCTTCTTCTAGATTTTCCTTAAAATCTCTCTTGTTACTGATTCTATCATTATGTTCGAATATATATGTTCTAAAATACTATCATTATTTTCTAAAAATGTTCCACGTATTGAAACTACGTTGACTTTTTACATCCTCTCTACCGTTAATTGGTTTATGATTTACAGCATCAATTTGTTAAGATACTGTCAGTCTCTTGCGTCTATGTTATGGTAATAATTTAAAAATCTCGCTGTAATAATAAATTACCAGGAATACCAGTCATAGTTTTGCTTGGAGTGAAAAGACGGTGTTTTTCTGTATTCTTGCGTACAGCGTTTGATCAATAGGTGCATTGGCAAATGCAGGCCTATATACATTAGCGTCTATATAACATTACAAGACTTTAGAAAGACAAACACGATACACAAATTATATTTTTAATAGTATTAAACCTGCATTCTTGTTTACAGCGTTTACATATATATATATATATATATATATATATATATATATATATATATATATATATATATATATATATATATATATATATATATATATATATATATATATATATATATATATATTATTTTCATTAATGCACAGCAATGTACCGAAAGTGTTCATCGACACATTGTTTCTTATCACATGATTTTGTATGGTTTTCCTATTATATGTGCAGTTTCATATTTTTTATATTATCACACGTTAAAATATCACTTTATGCGATTCTGATTGGTCCTAATAAGCCCGTGAAATTATTGTGCGGTATTTCCTTTACTGATTGGCTGGGATCGTGGGAAAAAAATAAACGTTTTTAACCTCGTCTTCTGGAATTTTTTGATCTGGATGAACATTTTTTGGCGGTCATTTTCTAACTCGTCTCGCAAATGAAAATTGAGGAAATATCATATCGGCTACCTCAGTATGGATATGCTACTCCCACAGGGGTTCATTATGTCATGTTTAACAATATCGTCTTAATAAAAATGGCATAAAATTACAAGAAATGAACGACTATAGCAAATAAAACTAAAGACTAGATGGTTGGTTGGGTGGGGTATATCAATAAGCTAGATATAGAATCCACCGTATATACAAGCGTGGTTTAAATGTTAACTTAACGAAGTAAACAAACTCACCTCTGTTCGGAGAATAATTTGGACATGAATGGGTCTTCTAACTGACAGATCTTTAGCCAACCACAACATCTTTACGTAGCATATATGGGATGTAAATCCGACACGACAATAAATTTGTTGACGTCTTCTGTACATTCCATTTTTCAAATCATACACTATAAATATCAGGTCACAAATGCATTGTAGTAAATATGGGACTTTTTGCACCCGGTATTCCTATTTTACATGAAAATCGCAACAAAGTAAAGTTTTTAAACACACATTTTAGTATTCACGTATATTATACTGTCGGCCTGCTTTACTGTGTACCGTATAAAGCAATGTGGCGTCATCACATCGCATTAATAAGTCTTTTTTCAAAAATGGTTTTTTGGTTATAAAATGTTCTGTTTATTCGGATGGAAGCTCTTTCTTTGATTTATAGTCTTAAAACAGTACAATCTACTTTTACCAGTTCAGCTTTGTTTGGGACTATATTTTATTCACAACAAATGAAAAGTACACCGTCTGTCACAATGAATGAAATTATTCGTTCTTCTATCTATCTAAATAATTTCCACTGAAAAAAACTCTGTGATAAACAGAATCTCAAATGGCTAATGATCTAATATTTATTTTATGAAACTCGTTGAATTATGTCTAGCTTTTGCTCGCCAAGGTTCGCAAATGATGGACATTATTCGACTTGTTTAATAAATTCCATACTAAATCGTTGCCCATTTGAGATCCTGTATATATTTCATGACAGGAACTAGTGTCAGACTGGTTGGGGTATATGGGAATTCTGTCGAAGAGGGTATTCTGGAGGTTCTTGTCAATGGAACGTGGGGCACCGTCTGTGATGATGCTTTTGACTATCGTGATGCTGACGTATTCTGCCGAATGCTCGGATTTAATAAGTAATTTTATTTCTTTGTCTTTATATTTAGATTTTCTTTCTATCTTTTCATTCCTTCATTTCTTTCGTTTCAATTATACTGCACGGACAAAAAACTCTTGTTGAAGGCAATTTTACTTAAAGTGATTTTTCATTCAAATATATCTGTATATTACTATTGTGATTTAGAAATACCAGATCTATTTTACTTGTACTCATTTAAACTTTCGTAAATGAGGTAATACAGAGTGTTTGTTTTTAACACAGCAGATTTCTACGTAAAGTAACTTACTGTTAAAATTAAGTAGGTTTGTTTGTCCTTTATAGTATTAACCAGCGTTAATCCAAAAAGGAAGCTAAGATTTGATCTGACTTGCTTTTTCCAACACGTTGAAATGCATTTTTTATTTGTAACAACGAAAGGAATGCAGTTGACTATTGATGTAGATTATCTTTACTAAAAACAAAATAAAATCCGTATATCCACAAAAAGAGGGGTAAATATTTCAAATATGGCAGTCTGATATGTAAAGGATCACATAGGTTTATATTTGTGGAAAACCAAGTTAGATATTAACAGGCGTGCGTATTGTAAACATCAATTTGCATTTCCACACTATTTCAAGATCTAAATTATTGGAATGTGGAGGGCAATCTAGATTTTTCCAATGCGAAAATTGGCAGCAGTTTGCGTTTTGTTTGCCTATAAAGTCACACTTTTCCTTATAAACCACTAATAAAAAAGGAATATTTTACTATTTGTGTGCAAAATTTTTCCGCGCATGTTACTTTAGTGATAAAACCTTACATTTGACTGGATTCGAGAACTTAAATAATGGTTATTGTACAGTTGTAAATATCCATTTAGCATAAGTCGTTCACGTTGGCAACGCTCCATTTTTGACGGTAAACCAACAGTAACGTCTTAACGTGTTAAGACATCAGGGTCTTTATTTCATAATTATGCTTTAGGAAGACGCTTGTAGGTGCGGCAAGGCGGAAGAGACCAGGGAAAGGATTACTATTTATTTGATTAGAATTTTATCAACTTCTCTCTCTCTCTCTCTCTCTCTCTCTCTCTCTCTCTCTCTCTCTCTCTCTCTCTCTCTCTCTCTCTCTCTCTCTCTCTCTCTCTCTCTCTCTCTCTCTCATATGTTGGATATGTAATTATATAATGGAGCGGAACTTGCATGTTATTTGAATTCTTTTAATAATAACTATTGTGTGAACAGTAACCACAGATATTGGACGAATGTGAAAGAAGACAAATAATAGTTTGATTTAAATATAATCGCACACTATTCAATATATTTTATTATACCTCAAATGGCTCGCTAAATCATTTAGCTGAGTTCAGTTATTGTTATAAATATTTATCAGTTCCAGCCATTTCACTTCTGGACATTCCACCTATACCAATACACACCCAATATGGATGGACGACCTTGGTTGCAATGGTTACGAAGCCGATATTGCAGAGTGTAGCTTCAATGGTTGGGGACGACACGACTGTAGCCATAGTGAAGATATTATGTTATTTTGCAGTAAGTGTTTCCATTTGCATGAATAATAAGTTATTTGGCTGAGAAAGATATGTTTGACTAGTCAATTAACCTGGTTAATGAAGAATCTCAAAGATTCGCGGGATTTATACCTCGTTGTTTCCCACCTTTTTCTCCATTTTCAACGTTCTCAAATATTTTGCATGATTGAAATTCACATTGCATATCCGACACCACGGTCATTCTCAATCCTGATTGTAGTGAACATGTTTGTTCTGTTACTGTTACATTTAGTCATATCTTGCTAGCAGTGTATAAACAAAAATGATTCCTAAATTGATAAGTCAATATTTTTTCGACTCCATGGTCTTACACAAAGTAATGGAAAAGAGCGATAACCAACAAGTTTTGTAAAATTCAAGAAATGATTTAAATAAAAACTGAAAACGTAAAAGAAACTTACGGTATTGCGAATTAAATCGCAAATCATCCAATAATTACTAGCAAATGTTCAAGAATAAAAATAAAAGTGTATCTGTATTCATACAAAATTATGGTTACCACGATTTAAAAAAAATATTCTCTACTTTAGCCATGTATCTGTAATTATACATTTGAGGCAACTTATTCATTTGCTTTAAGTAAGACGCACAATAATCGTTTGGGCTGTGTCACAAATGCACTACAGCGAGGCAGTAGTGGTGGAATTATTCCCCTGATGTAGATAATGTTTATACACGCTATAGATAGCAAGTTCTGCGCAGCAACTTTCAAAACTTTTTCATATTTGGATTGTTTTAGTATCCCAGCCGAAGCTCATCTGCTTAAATCGAAAGCACTCGAAAAAATATGCCAGTACTAAATGATCGGGTGTGTCGGGAAGGAATATATTTAGTAATAAATGTGAGAATATCGTCACAATGGGAATTAGCATTGGGGCTGCGAATTTTAAAGTTTGGATACATAGGCACAAAATTGAGGTTACGGCGCAGAAATGTTAATTTCCCTTGTGCCCATATTCTCGTTGGACCCATTAGAAAGGGAATATGGACAGACTAGGAATCTAATCTTAAAATAATGATTAACACGATGGTGCTGTCTTTGGTCAAGGAAAATTGAAAATGGTCATGATTGACCATTATCCATCCTAACCTATCAGCCCATAAACCTGTTGACCTGTACACAGACTTACAATCTTACTAGCCAGCAAAACACCAATAAACCAACTCCAAAAACTACTGACCAACACACAATGTTACCGACCACCACCGGACCAGCCCTTACACACACTTCTGATCAACACCGGTATTTACCTACCAACACCCATATATACTAAATAATACCGTCTTACTAACAGAAACTGTACTTACCAACACACCCTCGTTCTGACCAGCACTCTCATCTATTGACCAACGCATAATGTAAGTAATCAGCAGCAAAATGATCTAACCCATTCGTTCTAGCAAATAGCCATTCAAACTGACACACACCTAACCTCCAATACTCATTATTACAGAGAAACACCCACGTCTCCTGATCAACACTCACATATACTGATCAAATGTCCCTCTTACACCGAATATGTAATGGAAGGATTTTTAAAACAATGGTGAAGTAACGAAGACCATCACCTAATTGAAAACAGTCACTCACTGTCACTATCAAGTTCTTACCTTTACAGCGCAAAACGGATAATGGGAAGTTCCAAGGAATGATGCCTCGTGACTATACACACACACACACACACACACACACACACACATATATATATATATATATATATATATATATATATATATATATATATATATATATATATATATATATATATATATATATATATATATATATATATATATATATATATATATATATATTTATTATATTTAGAACAAATTCCGAAATGTAATACGGTAGTTGCTCCTACCTTTGACCATTCTTTTCATCTGTTGACAACGTCACATACTTGCAGATACGAAAATTTCTCTTATGCTGCATTTTGTTGCATCATTTCGGTGCATAATCTTGTAATATACCAATATTGTTGGGAGTTTTTCTATTTTACTACAAGAGCCAAGAAATGAATGCTGACATTTTCTCATATCACCATTACCAGCCAGGAAACTTTACTGTAAATCGAACGGTGATTTAACTGCTACGAAGTAATGCCTGACAATTATAACATCACAAAGCGCTGGTAATTATTGTCATTCGTACAGCTTACAAGAGCTGTAGTCTGTTTTTGATAATTCTCCAGTTATTGCATCATCTTTTGGAAAAAGATACTTTTAATTCGCATGCCAGCAAATGTATCAGCTACAATGATATTACTAAAATTAAAAACTAATTTCTCTCGGTGTAAACAAATGGCAATCGGTTACAGTTTCTACTGAAAAAAAGAGCCAAATGAATAATACATGGACCAAACTAAAGAAAGTCATATTATAAAATAATACGCCGATTTCATGTATGAATGATAAAAATTATATTAATTTACTCCGACACCTTTATTTTAAATAACTGTTTTCCTATCATGGCGTACAATAACCTATCTTTATATTAAAATTATTGACAGCAAATTGAAACCTTTCCAACTGTTCGATGTTTAACTTGAAATTACACATATTACATAGCCCGGTGGTAGCAGAAATGTAGAATTTAGCATAAGCTATGGATGTAGTTTTTTCCCAGCAATTTGCCAGATTTGGGACCTTTTAAACTGTTCCAAATAATTAACGTATTCTGAAGATTTCTCCTAATTATTGCACGAATGACATTGGTAATATAATATACATGTAGTTTGAAATACATAGAATATAACATATTGCATCAGGAATAACCTATTTACCGAGTGTCATGTTACTTGCTTTTAAAGTAAACTTATTTTACTTCAGAAACCATATAGTGAAGCTGACATAACTAGTGTTTTGTTAATAATGACATAAACTGAGAAAATATTTTCCCCTTCAGGCAATGAAAGTTCTACAACAACTGAATCTTACTGGTGGCAAACATTTCTATCAACCTCCATACCCATCTCTACTACTCAGAACAACTGGTGGTATACTACATATTGGTACTATGCAACGACGGGTGAGTAATACGACCGAAAAACTGACTGATACGAGTTGCAGCAAGTCCACAATAGTAAGACAAATCAAGGGCTAAGCGTTTTGTTCTGCAAGTGATATCCAGGGTTGACGAATTTAAGCAGTGAATGTATCCCCTTCTTAGCCAATAGCAGCTTTGCATTTTTAGGGTCAACCATGTTTATGTTCTGATAGCATGATATCATTTCGATCTCGCAAATCAAACTACAAACGTCATGCTTCAGTATACATTGAGATACAGTTCAAAATTTTGGAACATAAATAGAGGCTTGAATTTTCTACAGCATGGATGTAATGGTAATACCTAGATCATTCAGTCATTCTGATTATACATTTATTATAAATAAGAAATGTATACATTTCTATTATAAATAATAAAAAATAATACATTAAATAATACATACATTTCTATTACAAATGATAAATAATAACATTAATCATAAGAAAAGTCTTCACAACCAGTTTGTATGCAAAAAAGATAAAACGAATACACTAAAATTTAACTGTGAATATATAAATAAAGAAACGTATCATGCATTATGTAGATACCGTGTTCATTCACCTCTCGTATTCTTTTGAAAGAAACCAAAAATCAAAGAGAGCATGATGTCCTTGGTTAATTTTATAGATTCTGTGGAAACCAATACTTTGTTTTCTGGATGAAAGCCAAAAACTTCAAAGCAGGAGAGTTAACGAAACCGTTGTTATATGTCAAAGCCTCAAAATCAGTCATTCCCTGTTAAATCATTATGATATCGATAATCCTTGATCCGTCGGTGATGGATATGAAAATATTTTTTGCACATTCCTGACAAATAATAATAAAAGTTCCATTGGTATATTGTTAATGCAAATCAAAATGACCATTGGAAGTTTCCTCTACATATGTTTGAACGTACGCTGGCATGCTAGTTTAGGTTTACACTGCTATTGGTATATCAAATTGTGATCCGTCCATGGCGCACTAATACGCATACATAAACATTCGTCGAATTGTGTGCCCTTGGGTCTATTCCTATAAATTAATGATGAAATTCCACTTATTAATCGTTATTGACATATGAAAATAACTATAATAATAATAATAATCCTCGTTTACTAAATAAATTTAGACATGGTATACAATTTAATCGCAATCCCTTCTTTTCTGTTTTTTCTACCCCTCTCATGCACTTTGGACAAAATATGCAGAAAAATAAATTGGGCTGGATAGGAAAGTCTTGAAACTGAAATTGCACCAAGCAACCTACAATATGGTTCTTTGTAACGGTATGTTTACGCTTCCCTTGTGACCTATTCAAGTATTTTCGTAATCAACGATACCAAGTTGAAATTGCCAGCGAAACAGTAAAGGAAATATCTTGATTACGGGGAAAACGTACGTAATATATATATATATATATATATATATATAATTTCGACAGAACTTTGGAACCAATGTGTAACTGAATTAGTGCCATGAACTGCTTAAGTCAAGGTTTTGGAAATTGGAAACTTTAACGTTTGTGCGTACATATCTATAGTGTTAAGCCTTTTCATGAATGTATATTAAAGATGGTGCTATGAAACGTCACGTTTCAAAACGATCAGTGCCATTTCTGTTGTATAAAGACTGTCATCCAGGTTTAAAGATAAATATCTTGCTTAGGAAGAGAAATTTCAATATTCAATCGATCGATGATGGAGCACAGCATTGCCACTGTGGGAAAAACAATTGATTAATCGTACTCCTGAAGTGTTCAACCACCATCAGAACCCAGGAAATTTTATAGTTCACCGTTATAAAACAAACACTTTCGGTAGTTAAAACAACCGCTATATTTGACAGTGCCACTGTGTAGGTATACTAATAATTTCTCGACATGAATAATTCATATATAAATTATATTATATATTATTTATATTTATTCTGTACTTGCTCATTCTGCACACAAATACTCAAATTATTGTACAAATTATTACCAAAAAACATATTACCACGATGCCTAAGCAAGAATGTGTGTGTCATTGAAATTTTCGATTTAAACAGTATAGTAACGGCTTTTACATATATTTTCACTATTGTTCTTACAAAATATCACGAAATAAAAATGTCTTGCGCGATTCGCAAAAATACGGCAAACGTTGCAATCGTCACATGTTAAAGCGTTAATGAACTTAATGGAAATCGTATGCTCATAACCGATGTTAAAAAATAAAGTATCATTGTCATGGTTAAGCACTTATCAAATGCTATGAATAATATTTTTCACACTTGCATGATAGGATCTTTTGCACTAATTATAATGACGAATATAGTTCCAAACTGAGATAAGACCAATGTAAATTATCACTTATGCACTCGGACTAAAGAAAACTAAACATACATGGCCACACAAAACGTGCAAAACAAGAATGTGATTATCTCATCACATGAGATCTGTGGCCTTCAGTACGTGGGAGAAACTGAAAAGCTACACATAAGGATAAACCTTCATAGATCTGATTGGATGACAAAAAAGCTGTACAGAAGCCCGGTCGCAGAACACTTCTCCTCCCCTGGCCACACTTTCAGTGATATAATACTTATCGCTATTGCCAACAACCACAGCTGGAGTTCCGAAACCAGGAAGGAAAAGGAATCATACCGGATACGCCGCCTTAGAACATTGAAACCAAGCGGTCTAAACCAAGAAGACTAGAAAATGAAAACTATGCACTAGTAGAATTTAACATTTTCTAAATCTTCTTATCCTTCAATTTTTACTATAAGAATAACCGGTATAGAACCAAATATCCGGGATATAATCTGCGTTACATATGTACACAAAGTAAAAATAGATGTCGCTTTGGCTTGTAGACTTTTAGGGAATTATACAACGTTTTCAGTTTCCGCAACTAGTCTATACAAGCTGGTTGTATTTATAGTTTTAGCACATGTGAAGATAGAAATGTAGTGGTTTACAAACGCAACGTTTTTGTGTTTATTTGTTTGTCGTAACTATGTTTTGTATTTGCCTTTGAAAAAGACTCATTGGGAGTCGAAAGCGCTTAGGCTAGTTAGTTACTAGTTTCGTACTGTTCGTCGTCAGTTTATTGCATCTATATATATATATATATATATATATATATATATATATATATATATATATATATATATAAGCCTATGTTGATGTTTGTGTTGTTTGTTAAACCTATCATAAGGATATAACAGTCGATTATTATCAATTAAATATGAAAATATCCAAAGGACAGTAACCCATGGTGTCAACCCCATAGACCTCATTCCTGCACATTCAAAACAGTAATTTTGGTGTCACCCCCTCTTCTGATGGTGTCACCTAGTGCTGTCCACACCTCACTAGTGACGCCACTACTAAACGCCTCTCTCTCTCTCTCTCTCTCTCTCTCTCTCTCTCTCTCTCTCTCTCTCTCTCTCTCTCTCTCTCTCAAGATAAACGGACTCGTAAACTCCATATTAATGCATAAATAAAACATTTTCGACAGAACTTTTTGCACACCAGAAATTGTGTCAACTTGAATCTCAGTGCCAAATGAACTGGCTTTTTTGAAGTTCATGGGTTTGGAAATGCAAACTTTAAAACTTTTTTGTGCTACATATCTATATATTTATAATGCACTATTTCATTGAATGTAATATTTCAAAGATCTGGTGCTATAAATACGTCACGATTTTCTACAGAAACGAAGTCAAGTGCCATTTCCTGTTTGTATTAAAGACTGTATTTCAAGGAGTTTAAAGGATAAATATCTTGCATTAAGAAAGAGAAAATGTTCAAATATTTGCTATTGCGATCAGATGATGGTAGGCACAGCATTGGCACTGGAACAAAGACATTTGTATTAATCTGTCCTCCTGTAATGTTTGTTTTCATACCATCCATTCCAGACACCCATGGAAATATAATAATAGTTCACCTATTATAATAACAATAAACTTTTCGGTAGTGTAATAAAAACGCGCTATATCTTTTGAACATGTGCCTACACGCTGTGTATGTGTGTGTGTGTGTGTATATATATATATATATATATATATATATATATATATATATATATATATATATATATATATATATATATATATTCTGTCACTTTCTCACTCTCTCTGTCACACACACACATATACAACTTTTTTGTACAAATTATTACCAATAAAAACTAATATTTTACCCAACGATGCCTAAGCAAAAGAACTGTCGTTGCTGTCATTTTGAAGATTTTTAATGCATTTTTATAAACAGTATCAATACACGGCCTTTTTATGTACAATATATTTTCACTTCATTGTTTTTGATAAAAATGATCGACGAATATAAAAATTGTCTTTTCTGTGGCGATTCTGGCAAAAATACGGCAGAAAGTTGGTGCTAAACATTTACATGTGTAAAGCGTTTATAATGAAAACTTAATGGAAATATATGCATCATATACACATTGTTTAAAAAAATGTATGCATTGTCATTGATTGTTAAGCATCTTTCGTCGAAATGCATAATTGAAGATATATATTTTTCGACACTTTGCGTGATAGGAGCTTTTCACCTACTAATTTATAATCGACGAATATAGGTTTCACAACTGAGAATAAAACCAATGTAATAATTATCAACGTTTATTGAATACGTCCTTGGATAAAAGTCATATTCATATTTAAAGAATAGAAAGGAGTATAGTTTTTCCATATAAAGTTTATCTGGATCTCAGTATAGGCCTAAAATGGATCTTACAATACCGACCCAATTTAAAATATATTGTTTTTCCTGAAATATAAATTAGAAGTTTTGAAAATAACTTTCTGTGTGGTGAATGAAATCATAAAGTCCTAATTGTTCTATCAATTCTAAAAGTATTGTGCAATAAGAAATAGACTATAAAGGTATTCCGAAAGATGGTCTGTATTGTACTGACGTATCAACAAGACAGAGGAATCACTATATAGTCCAATATCTGTTAAAACGAATTTACAGTAATTCAATAGCAGTTATAAATCCAAAAAGATTTCAACTGAATTCACAGTATTGCATGGACAGCTATTTCTCAAATCAATCGAAAATGTATCGAGAACTGTAATTACAAGAAATAATTTGATTAAGTAAATGGATTCTTTTCAATATAACTGAATAATTTTCAAGACTGATCATTCCTCTAAAAATACCTAATTCTGCATAAAAATTATCTTATATGCAAAACTAAGAAGTAGTTTCAGAAGCAAAACCTCCCAGAATTACCTCAACTAGTAAGCAAGATCAAATTTTAATAAGTCAGATATTAAGCCATTTGACAATTTAAAAACTCATGTCCTTGTCGAATTACCTGATGTTTACTTCAACAATGGTAAAGCTCGACCTTGGTACTTTATGAATCAATCGAGGTACTTGATACATAACTCATCTTTAAAGTGTGAATTTACTGCTGATAATAAATTTATTTTTTAAAATATTATTCGTAATTAACGTATCCCTAATAACTGTAAATAATAAGATATGATAGTTCGTGCAAATCAGATTAGTTCAAGATACAAAAGAAGTCTGGAGCACTAGAAAAGGACTATAAACCTGTACCTTATGTTTCATCAATCTGTACATTATGTTACATCACTGTACATTTTGTTACATCGCTCTGTTATGTTATATCATTCTCAACGGATTTGCAATTTGTTGGATATACGAGTACATGATCTGCGAGTGCGACCTCACTAGTTCTGTTTGATTGAAGAGTCAGGTAAGAACAGCGTGTCCCTGACTGAAATGCCAAATGAGGGCTAGGTGTCGCCAAGTGAGAGTTATGGGTCTCTCTTTGATTGAAGTGCCAAAATCAATCGAATTATAAGTGTCTCTCATTTATAGGTCAAGTAAGGTCAAATTGTCTCTGACAGAGGTGTGAATTCTGTGTGACTGATTGCATTATCAAGTGAGGTCTATGTTTCTCTGTTTGAAGTGTCAAGTGAGCGCCATGTGTTTCTGTTTGGTTGAATTGCTAAGTGAGGTTTATGTGTCTCTCTTTGAAGTTTCAATATCAAACGTAGGCTATCTATATCTAACTAAAATATCAAGTAAGGTATAAGTGTCTGTTTGATTGAAGGGTCAAGTGACGTCTATGAGTCTCTGTTTGATTGATGTATCAAAATCAATCGAAGACTGTCTCTGATTAAATTCTCAAATAAGGTCTAGTTTTCTCAGTTTGATTGAAGTGTTAATTGAGTTCTATATGTCTCTGATTGAAGTGTCAAGTAGAGCTACGTGTCTCTGATTGAATTGTCAAGTGAAAGCCCTGTGTCTGTTTGATTGAAGGGTCAATTGACGGCTAGGTGTCTTTGTTTGAGTGAAGTGTGAAGTAAGGGCTACGTGTGTTTGTTGGTGTGTGGTGTCAAGTAATGGATATATGTCTGTTTGATTGAAGAGTCATGTCAAGGCTATTTGTCTCTGTTTCATTGAAGTTTGAAGGACAATGTGAATTTATTTGATTGAAATAACAAGTAGGGTCTTTTTCCGTTTGTTTAATAATAATATCTATCAATGAACTTTGGCTGGAGCAGTAGTCATATAGTAAACGTAAGTCACAGATGTTCAAGGAATATTAAAGGCATTCGATAATTTAGTTTTTATAAGAATGAAACGTCATGAAAGACTGTGACCTTCATTTCATAACTAATGCTTTTAAAGTATTGAGAGATAAAAACCAATATAGAGTTTGTATTGATTCAACAGTCTATTTGACCTTCACTTTATATTTTCAAACATGTCATTTAATATAGTGTTTGAACATGCATGCACTGTCACACCTAATAAAATGACCTACATGTTGTATATATTACTCTTTACAAATATTAGTGGACGATTATTTTTAGATGTTGTAAAGCCTATATTTTTATCGAAGATCCCCAAAATAACTTAATAAAAAAATTAAATAAACGAATTATTACAAGAACTGGTGTTTGTCACATGTTCATTTGCCAAGTCTGATTTTTCATTTCTTTGTTAAACTGATTAACTTGGGTATAAAATGTTCACTTTTCCCTGTATAACAATGTAGCTCAGATTAAATCATTAAATCATAGTTTGAACAAAATGCTTTATTCACATTACATATTTTGTATTTTCTTTGGAACAAAGTCTTTCTTATATTTCCTACTCCCTAGACAATTTAATTTCCTCAAAGGTGTTTAGGTGATACCACGTATGAGACCAGATGAGTTCCTGGTCATATAGTCTGTTGAAACCGTATCAGTAACAATAACTGCCATCTTTTTGTGCAGAAAGACTCTTTGAACTCGTATGAATGCAAATGTTTGCGATAAAATGACATTACTTTAATTAACATTTATCTTTTTATTGTAAGCATTCGGCATCGCTTATTGTTATTACTTAAAACGGACAATATCAAAAATACATCGACCAAACTATATCAGGTATTGAGACGAATAAATGAATATGACAAATTCAGGTACGAATTAGGTTGATTATATGAAAAATAAATTTACATAGTCGCCTTTATTTAAAAAATATTACGGCATTCCTTTTCTGACCTGTGATAAACGATATTCAGTTGAAAAAGATTGATCTTAACGTGAAAACGTTTCTCCTCTTGAATGTTCAACTTGAACATACACATAGAAATATGTGTAAGCAGAGAGGTAGATTCTAGAATAAGATATCAATGTAGCTTTAACCAACAATGTGAAAAATATGCGACCTATAAATGGGTTCCAAATATAGCGAAATAATATACAATAAAGATTTTTTAAATAGGGAACAGTGTATTTATTGATTGTCATGTTAAATACATAAACTTATATTATCTAGTAAACCATATACTGATATGTTACAGTTCTCTCTCACTGGTTTATGATGGTGTAATATTTAAAATAAGGATAGCATCTGAGCTCCTATCGGACTTAAGTGGCTGTATCTAAATAAAGTGTAAAGTAGAGCCTCTGTGTTTCTGTCTAATTAAAGTGTCAAACAAACCATTTGAGACTCAGTCTAATTAAAGTGTAAAGTGAAGTCTCTGTGTTTCTGTCCAACTGAAGTGTCAAACAAAACCTCTAAGGTTCTGTTTCATTGGACTGTAAGGTGAAGCCTCTGCTTTTGTCTGATTGAAATGTTGAGGTCTAAGTGCTTTTTTCTGAAGTGTTAAGGCCTATGTGCTTTTGTTTGATTGAAGTATTAAGGCCTATGTGCTTCTGTCTGATTTAAGTGTTGAGGTCTATGTGCTTTTGTCTGAAGTGTTAAGGCCTATGTGCTTCTGTCTGATTTAAGTGTTGAGGCCTATGTGCTTTTGTTTGAAGTGTTAAGGCCTGTATGTTTCTGATTGATGTGTCAAGTAAGGTCTCAGTGCCCAATTCTGATTGAGGTGCAATTTAACACCTTTGTTCTTTTAACTCATTAAAATGTTAAACTAAACCTTTATGGTTTATGTCTGATTGAATGTCTGATTTATGTCTGGTCTCTCTGTTTGATTGAATATATTATCCATAAATGAGACATGTGATATTTGTCATATATATACGTCACATATACTGAAAGAATGTTACTCACATTCGGTTGCCAAGGTTTCTTCAGAATAAAACACGATAATAGACTGTACGTATATTTCAAATACTAATTAATGCTTTAAAAATATTGTGAGTGAAAGACCAGTATGGAGTTTGTATCAACAGTCTACTTTGCCTTCATTTTATATTTTACAAGGATGTTTTTAATACATTTTTTTAAACATGCATGCCATGTCACATCTAATAGAACGACCAACATGTTTTATTAAGTATCATATGCAAATTTGTACATTTGAAATCTGCATCTACATCTTTGACCATAGCAAAAAATTTAATAAAATATTTAAATAAATGAATGCAAGAACTATTTCTTTCTATATGTTCATTTGCAACATTTATATCTTTATTTCTACTTTGAACTGATGCCCTCTGGATACAAAATAATCATATTTCTAAGTATAACAATATAGTTTACAGTATAGTTTCAATAAAATTCCTTTTGTTGTTGTTATGGATTGCAATATTTTTTTGTTACATTACCCTATTTATAATTTTTAGCAGGTTACTCCCTGGATAATGCAATCACTTCAAGCTGTACCTCCAGTGGCTGGTATATCCAGGTTGACATGTACATGCTGAGGCAGATGTACCCTCTTGCACGCGAATCTGACATCTACCTCGGTGAAAACTCGTGCACAGGATACAGCAATGGTTACACGCTTGTATTCCAACATGGCATCCGAGACTGCCTAACCAGTGAGACGGTATGATATAAAATTTAGTAGTTTGCCTTTGTTGTTTTCTCTCGACAAGATGCAAGATGAATATGTGCCTTCGATTATAAGTATACGAATATCAAGATTATTCGCACCTAAACCTGTATTTGGAAATAAAGATTTATGAATATAATGGCAGCAAGTGGAAATTATTCAGATTTATTCTTGTTAACAATATGCATCATATGCGTTGTTATTGAGATTTTAATATCTGTTAAGTTTCAACGACAATTAGATATTTTTGTAACGCTTTATTAATTTCTTACGTCCATATTTGTAAAGACACCTAGCATACATTATATATAAATTAGCTACAAAAAATACGAACAACAATTCATTGGTTCCAAAAATAACCTGTTAATGCCAAGTTAAATATTAAATAATACATGTACTGAGATGTCTGGAAATGGGTCCAAATATTTTTAAAATTCATACAGATTCGATTATTAGGTCTTTTTAATAGTTAAACTGTGTTAATTATGCATTCTGTTATACAAAGTTGCCTGTCCTCTCTAACCGATCAATGTAGACAGAGCTTATTCAGATTGAGGTCCTAGTAGATACAAGTTTTAGGTATGTCCTTCAATGGCTAATCACAAAAATGATTCTTTGAATTTGAAACAAGGATAAGAGCGTTGTAATGGGCACTCGATGAGTAAAAGATAGAATTGTTAAAGATACTGGACAGTCTATTATTATAGGAACTTAATGGTCATTAAATGACAGAATTAACATAGGCACTAGAAGGTCTATGAAAGACAGTTGTGTTTACTGCACAGGATGGTCTCCGAAAGAAGGCTAGAATTGTTATAAACACTGAATGGTTCTGTAAATGACAGCATTGCTATGGACACTGGACGGTCTGTAAAAGACATTTTTAAGGACACTGGTTGTTCTATGAAAGACAGACATATTATAGGTACTGGATATTGTAAAAAAGACGGAGAGGCTATGAAAGACAGTTACAGTTATCATTGTTGTGAACAGTAGTCTGTCTATAAATGAGTATTGTTATGGACACTGCACTGTCTAAGAAAGACGGCATTGTTATAAACACTAGACGGTCTATATAAATAGCTATAAATGTTAGGAACACTGGACAGTTAATGAAAGACAACATTGTTATAAACACTGAAAGATATTGTTATGGACACTTGACTGTCTATGACAAGCAGCATTGCTATCAAGACTGGACAGTCTATGAAAGACATCATTGTTATAAACACTGGACTGTCTAGGAAAGACAACTTGGTTGTGAACATTGGACTGTCTATAAAAGAGAGCATTGTTATGGACACTGGACTGTCTATAAACGACAACATTGTTATATACACTGGACTGTCTAGGAAAGACAACATTGCTATAAACACTGGACTGTCTATGAAAGGCAACATTGTTGTGAACACAGGGCTGTCTATGAAAGCAACATTGTTATGGACACTGGACTGTCTATGAAAGTCGACATTGTTATGGACACTGGACTGTCTATGAAAGACAACATTGTTATGGACACTGATCTCTTTATGAAAGACAACCTTGTTTTGGACACTGGATTGTCTACAAAAGACAGCATTATTATGAACACTAGACAGCATTGTTATGAACACTGGACTTCTACAAAAGAAAACATTATTATCGACACTGGACTGTCTATGAAAGGCAACATTACTATGGACACTGGACTGTCAATGAAAGACAACATTGTTAGGGACACTGGACTGTCCATCAAAGACAACATTGTTATGGACACTGGACTATGAAAGACCTCATTGTTTTGAATACTGGACTCTATGAAAGACAGCATTGTTGTGAACACTGGACTTCTATGAAAAACAACATTGTTGTGAATATTTGACTATCTATGAAAGACAACATTGTTATGGACACTGGACTGTCTATGAAAGACAACATTTTTATAAACACTGGGTGGTCTATTAAAGACAGCATTGTTATGAAACTGATCGGTCTATGAAGGACAACATTGTTATGAACACTGGACTCTCTATGAAAGACAGCATTGTTATAAACACTTCACTGTCTATGAAAGACAGCATTATTATGGACAGTGGTGTGTCCATGAAAGGCAGCATTGTTGTAAACACTAGAAGACTGTCAAAGACAGCTAGCATTGTTATTTACTCTGGGCGGTCTATGAAAGACAGCTTCGTTATGCACAATGGAGTGTTTATAAAAGACAGCAGTTTTATGGACACTTGATTGTATAAAATGGACAGCATTCTTATGGACACTGGGCGGTGAAGGAAATAGGTATTCGCCAGCTGCATATTACTATCGCGTGTTGAAAAGAATGAAATGCAAAGAATATGAGCAAGACAGGAAAAATGTAATGCATTGTTCTGTCTCAAGATATATATATATATATATATATATATATATATATATATATATATATATATATATATATATATATATATATATATATATATGTTGATTCCTATTTAGCTTGTTTTAATTTGGAATTTATTTTATTTTTACGCTCTTGAAAAGAAAATAAATGTATTGTGTTTAGTGAAAAATAAACATTTTATTTAGAGTTAAGCAATCTATATATTTTGAAATTATTTGATTTATTTTCATTTATTCACGATATAGCATATGTTTTGATTGGGTTTTCACTGCATGAATTATTCATAACATGTGAAATACGATATGTACAACTGTTCTCTTTCAGGTCACACAAAACGCCATAGTGTACAGAAACAGGTTATTTTATGCCATGCGAGATCCCCAATATCCATTCATCATACGAGCTTACAATTGGTCTATTGAAGTAGAGTGTGACGTCATGAGAAATGAAACTGCGTCCAGTCATATCAGTCATAACACGCAAAATCCATTCAACTCTGGCCACGCACAGGGTACCAGCCACTACAATATCACCATGCGATTCTACAATGATCCCAACTTCCAATACGAGATACCCGGAAATCCATTGCACGTGAATGTCGGAACTGATGTATATATAAAGGTGTACACTGTTGCAGCTGACTGGGGAATCAAAATGATCGTGCACTCCTGCTATACCAAGCCTGACCTATATGCATCAGATAGCTTGAAATATTACATCATAAGGGATGGGTAAGTTTCCTGTGTAGACTAAAGAAGTACACGATTTCTAATATTATGGCATCTACATTGATTCCCTTTGATACTAGATTATTTAGATTAATTATATTTTTACAGGTAATATATTTGAAAGACTCATGACGCTTAACAAAGTTGTGCACATATATTGTGACTCTTTTCGACGTATAACTAGAATTATTAGTCTGCCTGTTTTTCAATAAACCGGTTTCTAAAAGATAGTCTGCATGGATAATTGCTGTACAATTAGGCTATCAGAACAGATCAGCAGGAACTGCATTATCTTCTCGGTGGTGAAGAACTGCAATATCTTCTCGGTGAAGATTACCACAAAGGGGGCAGGTCTAGAATAGCTGTCAGCAACTGGCTCTCCAGGCGAACCTTGAAATCAGCACCTCCGAGCAATAATATCTTCAATTTTTGCGCACTTTTAAATTTAGGTGACTTTGACAATGGCCTAGTTCATCTACATGGATGGACCTCCCCCGTTTACTAGGAAACTCAGAGCTATATATGCGGTGTTCAGTATACTGTATTATGTTGTCAGCAAATTTACACAAATAAGTTTTGTATCTAATAACTATCACAATTCATTCACCAATTTATGATCAATATAATATAAACATTTTGAGATCTAATATTCTATTTTACAGCACGGATAGCCCTAGTACATATTGATACAAACTTTGTATGCACAAAATCATTTCTGTCCTTTCTTAAAACCATTATCATTCTTGTCCTGTTACGTTTAGTCGCTTAAACTATGCAATATACAAAATAAAACCCAATAAAAATTCAATTTCCAAACTGCATTATCTTTTCGGTGAAGATCTGCAATATCTTCTCGGTGAAGATTACCACAATGGAGGCAGGCCTAGAATAGCTGTCAGCAACTGGCTCCCCAGGCGAACCTATGTTTATATTATGTTTCCTTTGAATATAAAATCAAACAAACTAAAGAAATTAACAATAGCTTACAGTATATGAATTCCTAGAATCATAAATGAATTATCAATATCACAATAAGCCAGAAACGATATAAAATTATTCCGAATGATTCTGAATTATTCCGAATAATGTGCTTATGTGCTGTGCTAGCACCACTGGAGAAATACGTTTCTAACTAGAAGGTTTTATTTCAGAGTAAATTCCAATATCACCTAAGTCCCTGACTGTTTCATAATTCCCAATGAGTTATTTAAATATCCAAATCCTTGAATAATTTCATTTTACAATTTAGCAAGATATTGTACTTTTAGAATGTAAAGGTTTCCATCTCAGCAATTTCACGAAGCAAGGTATAAATAAATCTAATTTCCTTTGAATGACTCACGCAAGACTGAAATATAATTTGAAGAATCATCACATGGTACTTAAGGTCCCTTATATAATCAACTAATACGAGTAAAATAAAAGTATAAATCTCTATACAAGATTCCTGAACATTTAAATCATTTTTCCCTTGCGAAATGCCTTGGTTGTCAACATTACTTTTTATTTATCATTATTCAATCAGTGGCTAAGGCAGTAGTGACATCAATACAAACTAGTATCACACTCTGTTGACATTACCTCCATTGAAATAATGAGTGGCGTACTTGATAGAATTAGGCATTGATAAGAACTTAGCAATCGATCTTGATTTACGAATAGAAATTTCACAAAGTTTTGAACATGTAATTTTTGTATAGCACAGGATAGTCATAATTAAATAATTAGAAAATAAATGTGTTGCTGACTCATAATATGGCTATAGTTACTAATAAATTTAGCGTACTGTTTAATATGTTGGACATTTCACTTTCGTTCATAAAGCAATTTTCACAAATTGAAATTAATTTTATTTTTTTTTTTCTTTTCGAACTCAGCTGTGAAATGGACGTAAATACACATTATATTTCTCAATCAACTCACGAGACAAAATTTATGTTCCGAGATTTTGAATACACATCAAATCATGAAGGACTCTACCTTTACTGCGATGCTACTTTCTGCGAGACTTCAAATTATTTCGATCAATGTCAGCAGTCCTGTAACCCAAGAGGAAAGAGGGGTGCCGAATCAAGACCCAGACTGACGGAAACCGTTCAAGAAAGGATCATTCATACTCGCAAATAGAATGAGCATGTTGACAGAATGTGGACTTTTTATTACCTTTTCAATGAATTGCATTGACAATACATAATCAATTAAAATAATTTGCTTGATTAAGGTTTTTAAAATAAGTATTGTGTCCAGAATTTACTTCCAACAGGTATTTACCTGTCCAGAATTAAAAACGAACATGTAGTAATTGTCCAGAATTGATTTAAACATGTATTACCTTGTCCAGAGTTTACTTCAAACATATAGTAACCTATCCAGAGAACTCATCTTTTACAATACAGCCCTTCAATATGCACAATCTATAAGAGTATAAGAGCATATATTAATTCATGTATATTGTTAATAACATAATGAAATATAGATAAAGATAATTATTGAGAGATGGCTACACTATAGCTAAATATATAGTTTAGAAGGCGAATTGTCCTTTCTCCAACACAAACAGTAGACCAATTTTGTTTGACAATATTTTACCTTTTTGATTATGTTATTCTAAAATAAATTTTGTAATGGGAATGCTTCAATAAAGTCAATCGATTGATATTCAAATGACCAAAATATCAAATGAATGTCTTAGAATTTTAGCTTTTATTTCTAGAGACGATCAAATGCTACTGTTAGTCTATACTATAATGGTAATATTTAAGATGATATAGTATCGTCTGTGAGGAACACAAAATAAGATCTATTCATGTGAAGTTCATCCGATATTTATGGTACGATAAGGAAAAGAAAAAATAAAGGAAGAAATAGTTACCTGTCAGTAGGCTTAGTTTTGCTATACTATATTCTTTAAAATGCATTATTAATCAAAGATGACACATTTGTTGCAATAAAAAATTGTTTCATATACACAAATTTTGAACGGCATATTTTTAATAAAACAAACATTGATTTAAGGAAGATAAATTCGTTACCATTGTCAGCGATGTCATGTCAATGAGAGTGAGATTAAACCATCAATTCTTTATTACCGTAATCATTGCAATCATTAACTACCATCTGTAAATTCTAATTTATGAGCAAATATAAAATCATTGTTTCTATCCAAAATCGTCTTTGTTTGTAAGGTCACTTGACTGACTCCAAACCATTTCGCAGCACGAACAAATGATTCCTTACGTACCAATATGTGCATTTTTACTAAATACCATCAAATATTTACTCAGTAACAAATATGTGAGAATTTCACAATTTGTGTTATTTGCTATGTCTAGCAGATTGCTTATAGTTATAGTTTAATGATATAGTTAAATCGCGCTCAGATATTGTCTGGTTGTTGCAAGAAATGAGCTTTAGATATGAGACTGGTTTTCGGGAATTGCCATGCTGTTACCGCACTTTCATACTGTGCCATATGTTAAATGTACTTTTTATCAATTGCCTGATTTTAAAAAGTGTTGTGAACGTTTTGCGGCACATGAAAATGACTGGTGAGCGAAAGTATTCGACAAAATAATCGCTTCAATATATTGAAACTTTGATTATAACTGTACACTGTATTGCATTCTCTTTCGCCTGTGTTATAAACTTTCAAATATGACCAATATTTACTTTTCTATTAGTAGCAACATCTGTTGGAGTAAATCACAGGCGTAACTGCTCCATTTTATGTGTCATAAGTTTATGTCTAATTCGCTGTCGTGAGAACGGAGATGAATGTAAGGATAACTGGAATTCGAAAGTACGACTTTATAGATTCCATGGATGTAATTGATTAATCAGTTTTAGTTTTCATCGCATATTTAATTGCACTTGGGCATGTAAAAGCAAGATAGCATGCAAATAAAAAATAGGTGATATTGTTATAATAAGGTTGTTGAATTTGCGAAATTTTCATTCGTGTTTAAAACTGGGGTTATGCACAAGATGAGGTTCTTTATGAACGGAACTTTACATGCCACACGATTCATGAAGCCATGAGAAACGTAAGATCTACACGTTAACGGTAGTAGCAAAGGCCTAATGTAATCAAACTCGGAGCTTCACAAAGCCTGTAAAATAGGAAGTGCGATTCTTGTAGCTAACATTAAGTACAAACATAACAAGGAAACACAAGAATTATAAAACTATTTATAATCATTCTAAATCGAACAAGACAGTCGCATGAATAAATTATCTTCAAAGGAATCTGGAAACTCGTCAGGTTTGTATGAATGCATGATTATACTGATACTATATGTCCAAGATTTTGAAACAAGCTGTCTGTTTTAGCACATAATTGTACGAGAAGTGCAATTTCTGATAATTAGACAGTTTTTCGAACTGGATATTTTCTTTATTGATACATTTCCTTTGTATTGGTGTTTATGATGGTAGTTCAACGTGTGACTGGAAACTTGGCTTGTTCAGGGATGATGGCAGATTAAGGGAATCATTTAAAGGTAAAGTAAAAAGAAAACGTTTTCCTTCACTGAGCTATAGAGCAGTCCTTGTTGCAGGTACATACAGCGTTTTCATTCCTAGCACATCACATACACATGATATGCTTTATTCAGAATCATTTTGCACTTGAATAGCTGTCTCATGTACACATTGTAATATATATATATATATATATATATATATATATATATATATATATATATATATATATATATATATATATATAATTCATCTAGGGATTATGTATGAATTCTGAAACATTTCTTGTGTATATAGGTTTAATGATGCACCAAATAACACTATGTGTATGTACTGTTTTTGTTTCACTGAAATGGAACTGTGATTAAATGGTTTGAAAAGATGTTTATTTTCCAGTGTGTGCGTGCCTGCGTGTTTGTGTTTGTGTAATTTTTGTATTGTTAACGTTGCTTTAAACTTTTTTCAGCTACGACGGCTGCAATGTGGCCGTTTATATTGATGTCTAGCACGGGGGCATCATACTGCAAACATGTAGCATGATGTCCCACCCAGTCACATTTTCCTGACACAAGACCGACCAATCCTAATACTAACCACTTAATACTGAGTGCCTAGAGAGGCAGCAGATTAATGCTATTTTTACAAGTCTTTGTTATGACTCGACAGGGGTTTTAACCCTCGACCTCCCATATCCGTGGACAAAGTTGTAACTAATTGGGCACCTGAACTGTGCTTATTTCCAGAATATTACATTTTGACTTATGTCTATTAACACAAATAATGGAACAAAAAAAGATGTAAATATTTATATTTATTTAATATGCCATTTGAAAATTAAATCCAAATTTTAATTCAATAAAATATTTGTGTTCTTGTTGTTTTTTTGATAATTGTTTAGAAACGCATAAAAGTTCAACTAAATTGTTATGATAATACAGTGTATTTTGTTCAAACCAGACGATGTTTATTTCTCGGATCACAACAGACTACACAAAGAAAATATAAATTTTTAGATGTGACGCGTTGGCACTTGAGCAAGAACAAATCAGTGCTTGTACGTAAACTATACAGATTGATGTATAGAATAGTATCATTGTGGATCAATATTTTCATCCATACCTTGTCTATTTCTTGTCCTCAATAAATGTCTTACACATCTATATGTGATTCAGACTTACCTTCTTTTTCTTTAGCAAATTCTTTAAAGCTGTACGAAAGAGACATATATTTGGATGTAGGTAAGTACAGAAAACCAAAGTAAATAGTAAATACAATTACTTTATTTGCCATAACCATACTAATTTCATCTTAACCTTGAAATTCGCCTCCAGATTCAGCTTTAGATATTTTTCAAAATCTGTACGTAGTTCGACGTCTTTCTCAATTGCGGCAGTAGTAAAGTAATTAGAGATTTTCTATCAAACCGATTTGTAGCTTAGAAAAGGCTCACTATCCCTTAAAAACCACCCTTTTATTTCAGAAAAAAGAAATTTATATTAAAATATGAGGATTCTATCTCAGACCCCATATCTTCTAAGCTATTCTAATGCAGACAAAGCACAATAAAATGTCCTATTATAAATACTGTTAAAACAATTTTACTCACCTCCGCATTCAACAATGAATAGTTCGAACCGCATAGTTATAAATCCCATCACAAAATGAACACAAAATAGAATTTTACCTGACTATAGTTATTAGAAATTCACATTGCTACATATGTATTTGTGTGGGTGAATGACGCAATCTTTGTGGAATATTCTTGGGGAAAACTATATCCTCATTGGAAATTTCAGAACGGCATTATGTAATCTCTGGGAAACCAACTGTTGTGTTATTGATTATTTACAGTAGTGAAATGTGTACAAAGCTTTTACAATATCTGCGAGCATTTAAGTATTGAAAGAAAATGCTCGATTTAATTTTTTCAAAAACATTTTATATTTTACACGATTTTCCTATATATTTTCACAGAATATCAAGTTGTACACGAGTAGGAGTTTCAGGCACTTTTATTTGTATCAAACATTTTTTCGAAAAAAAAACATTCGTTTGAGATTATTTTGCCTTACTGTACTTTCCCATCAAGAGTAATTGGTGTAGGCGTTATACTCTAAACTTCCATTGGCAATTACCTATTATTTTAAAAAATATGTAGTAATGCATATGATTTTGAGCTAGCACAAAACTATAACACATTACGAGCAATAATAATAGTGAAGATGGTCTGATATTTTTAATTCCCGCAGAAGTTAGTATTGGACTTTTGCTCATGATACATATTCATCTTTTAGTACAGTTACCATCAAAAGGTATGACGGTCAATTTCCAGTAAACATAACTGAAGTTAACTCAATATTGATAAATTGCTCGATTGCGGTTGGTTCTTATTCGGCCAAAGGCAGAAAAGAGCAAACGAAATACAGTTTACACCAAAGTTCCACCAGGTTCTCTCATGCAAATCAATCCGCGTCATATTATTTATTATCCGTTAAATGTTGAAAATCAACTACATGTTGAAAGTTTGTAATTAACAGACCAATCGTGAAAACAGTTGGATTTGAATAACGAAGCCGTTACTTATTATTTGCAGTTGCGTGAACAACATTAAGACAACAAAATTATATAACCTCAGATATCATGAAACAGACAAAAATGTATAGAAGAAAAATTGCAGGAAGATTTTTAGGATATATATTTACTAAAATTGTTGAAAATGTTACAGGATTAGCTAATAAAGTTTCGTTAATTGCATTTGACGCATCAAAAGCTTTTGAAACTGTAGCTGTATCTGCTGCTGGAACTGCAGTGAGACAAAAAAAAGTATCTGATAAAATAAAAGGCGAACCTAAAGCGCATGCCGCGCCGTCAATCAAACAAGTTATTTCAGAAATAGTACCAACAAAAGAAGCCCAACGCGCAATGATTACAACAACGAAAAAGCTTTTATTATCAAAAGGCGAGAAGGTCATACAACATTTAATATTTAAAGTAGCTGCAATGCGGTAATTTTATAATAAAATAAAAAAATGTCATTGAAAATTATCTTGATTTAGCAGAATCTTATGACACAGAAAACACAGCAACAGAATTCGAATACGTACAATACCTCGATGAAAATTCTAAAGCTAGCGTTAGAACATTCAATACAAAAGATGAGGATTTATTTCTGCTGCCTAACAAAGCAATGCTAGAAGTTCGTGGTCAAATTATGACGGTAGCTAATCTGCCTGTTGAAATTGTAGGTAACTTAGAAGTAGCTCTTATAAATAATGGTTGTTCTTTATTTGTAAGTGCTCGATATCATCTGGCCAATCAAACTGTTGAAGATATTTCAAATCACTTACAAGATGGAAGTACGATTTTAAATATTGTTTCGTTTTCAGACGATTACTCCAGATCAGTCGCAATTAATATAATGTGGATTAAAGATACTGGACGTGCTATAGTGGAATCGATAGGTATTATGATACATGGAGTTGATGCAGCTGCAGATGCTGCAACTGTAAGAAATTGTCTTATTGCCAATGAAAGTATAGTCGCACCAACTGGATATGCTGATGCAAACGCTACGAGAGCTTTACTTACTCTCGATTTTGCTAACCTTGATCTACCAGATCCTGGCGCCGATGTAGACGGTACTGCAATGCTTACTTTAGTTAATGCTAATATTGGCGTACGAAATACGCGTTATAATGATGGTTTTGCTAGGTGAAGAGAACTCTCGGCAGTATCACGTCAAATTACAATGGTGCTGTCATTACGTACAATATTTTGCAGGGATCATGATAAAGTATATCGCGGGAGTAAAACACGCTTATTTTAGATCGAGCAGAACAAAACGACTGCTTGTTTAGATCTAGCGGTGTTGATGTACAATTTATAATCTACAAACTTGCGCTGTGATTGCCAGGAATAACTCTGTCAGTCACCAATCATTTAGACTTTGATGATATCTTAGCAAAACACACGAATACAATTTATTTTACGCAACATAAAATATACTAAACAACGGTTCCGAATACCACCGAATAGACATGGCGAGTTATAACAATATCGAGTGAACAGCTGCCGCGTCAATTATTTGTTGCATTTCCCGCGTCAATTATTTGTTGCATTTCAGCAGAAAGCCCGACGTGGAAACCAACAACAAAATAATGGAATATTTGATAACGCTAGAATTCGACGAATATCTGTTAGAATAAATTCAATTCAATATTCAGAACGATAGATAGAATGCAATTTTGCAGATGACGCTAATAAAACCACTACTAGACTTTACATGTACTTATGTCCTTACTCGACTCAATGCAAAAAATATCAAGATGCTGGAGATGAAGCTCATATATCAGTAGAGGAATTTCGTACACTTTATCCGATATTTTACTTTGTTGTTAGTAAACATAGTGAGCGAGCTGTAGACAGAACAGCTGATATTGGGATTACTTGGCCGCTCGGGCCGCTCCAGCTGAAGCACTTAATGTATATGCGTTATTGAAAAGCGACATATTTGTTACAATCGACTCTGTCGGATTTAACATGACAATACATGTTTGATCTGTAATCGTTATATAAGATGACAAAATATATTATAAAAGAAATACATTTAACCGACGGCCAAGTAAACAAATTAGCAGCTGATGTTGCGAAGCGGAGTCAGATTTCATTAAAGATCAAACCGAATGATTTAGGTACTTTAAAATTATTGTTAACCAAACATCAAGCAAATAAATATGATCGCAAAAAAAACGTTCGTTTTAAATTTAAGCGCAGGACAAATAACTATCATGTCAAAGCATGACAATTTATTCGGTCTTGCACTATAATAACAAAAACATTACTACTTAACGTTTTGCCAGTACTTGATACATTATGGCTAGAAACAGCGTCAGGGGCAGTATCTGGCACAAAGAGAAAAAAAAACAGTTTAAGGTAAAGGTATTGTCAGAAACAGTGTTTCTGGCGGTGGTATAAAGATAATTTTTGTATGAAGATTGAGGTAAATTTTTGGTCTAAAGATTAAATATAATGCCTCAACGAAAGACGATGCGCAAAAGGACAGCTACGAAAAGGAAGACAGCTATGAAAAAAGATACGACAAGGTGGACTTCTTTTAATAGCCGCGTTACTAGCAGGATAAGCGGGAAGTCTATTGCTGGGTCTCTTAGGACGAGTATGAGGACTAATGCTGCTAGGAACAAGGAGATAAAGTCACGGTCGACGTCGCTGGATGCGTTAAGTAATTTTGATATACTTAATCAACTTAAAAATGTAAAATATTTTCACGGAGTTTATTCCAAAGATGAAATTACAACGCTGACATCACCACCGACACTAGGGTCGTATGTGATAAATATACAAGATTTCAATGACAGATATGGTACACATTGGGTAGCTGTTTTTGATAACAATTATTTGGACTCGTTCGAAATTCTACCAAGTGACGCGGTAAAATGATGTATGAGTAAATACAAAATAATAAATTATTTATCTAATCAAATTCAGCCAGTTGGAACTTCCGCATGTCGTTATTATTGCATAATGTTTATTAGGCTGATGACTAAACATCCAGAATTTGTGAAGATTATTTTGCAATTTGACAAAAAAACTTCTCACTCTAATGATGAGATCGCATTAATTTTGTCTAAACTACAAATATAAAAATGTCAACATATTGTCAACATATTGTCTCAAGTGTAAAACTAAAGCAAACAATAAAGACGAAAATCAACGAAAAAACCCAAAGAATAATAGAATAATGCAAAACGTATTTGTGTAATTTGTGCAAAAAGAAAAGGTATGTTTCTCCAGCAACAAAATAACTTGCAATGACGTTCTTAGGGACGTTCCCAGGGATAGGTAGTCCTGACGTTATTTTAGTATAGGACTAAAACAGTGATTGTTTTTTTTTTAAAATTTCATAAAAATCAATCAGGTTTTACATAACTGTCCGCAGCTGCAAATTATCAGATTTATAAAATTTATAAATTCGTCGAGTCAAACTTCCAGGGTTTCTCTAATTGGATCTCTAATTTTTTTTTTATAATTCATATTTTATTGGGTGTTTTCTGAAAATTCAATATTTTTAAGCAAAAAAAAAAACAGCATAAAAATTATCAAAAACACATGAACATGATTAAAATTAAGAATTGTTCATGTAATGTTAAAATCATTTAAAGAACTTATTAGAGCATCCTCGAGGTTTGAGCCGACAAAAATATGAAATTTCAACCACAAATCCATGAAAAATCGTCATAATTCAATCAAAGAAGTAAATTTGTCAGTTGTAAATAAATAAAGACGTGCAACTGCTATATCGATAATTGGAACAAGAATATATATATATATATATATATATATATATATATATATATATATATATATATATATATATATATATATATATATATATATATATATATATATTAATTTTCAATTTGAAACCTAAAGGCTGTTGGACATTGCCAGGCCAAAAATATACTGGTCAGTGGAATCAGCTTGATGAACAACTTGACAGAAATGATAATCCGCTGCCAGGACAAGATCCCTGCAGTCAAGTTGACGCAAAAGCAATGCGTCATGATATCTGCTACAGAGATATTGAATTTCCTAGCGGCGAAACAAGACACAGCTGCAGCAATGTAATGTTAGACGAACTTTGCGAAATGAAGCCAGTAAATATGAGAGAACGGTTTTGACCGTCGACTTGTACGAGAATTTATTATAGAAAAATATGAACTCGGACTCGGGGAGTCTGGACTCGGCAGAGCCTTATATGATGACCTAGCAGTAGCGCTACACAGACTTAATAAAAATTGTATGCGACGTAAGATTGTAGCAAATGCCGTTGATGACATTTTGGATATAGATTTAATAGATATGTCAAATCTAGCTCAATATAATGATAATAAGAGATATTTTTAATGTTGTCGATGTTTCTAGTAAATACGCGTTTAGAATACCAGTTTCGGATAAAACAGGAACTTCAATAACAGATGCGCTAAAGCAAAAATAATAACTACAGAAAGAAAGATGGATTGATCACGGAGCGGAGATTTTTAATAAAATGTTCGAGCAGTTTTTGGAACAAAGTAATATAAAGATACGTAACTGGAAATGAGTGAATAAGCGTCATTGTCGAGTGATTTAATCGCACGTTAAACGAAAACATTATTTGACAGATAAAAATACGAATAAATACATCGACAACTTACAGAATATTGTTGTCGAATATAATAACAAATCACCGAACCAATAAAATGTCACCAAACAACTCGATTGTAAATCAAATCCTTGTAAAGATAAACATGTACCGAAGACAAATTTAACGTTGGCGATAGCGTTAGAATTTCATTGACAAAAAAAAAAAACATTTGGAAAAGGCTATACTCATAACTTGAGCGAAAATGTATTTGTTGTTGACAAAGTACTTTTAACAATACCAGTTACATATTCGCTGAAAGGCTTATAAGGAGAACCTTTAGCTGGCAGTTTCTACGAACAGTAGCATCAGAAACAGAGCAGAATATATTTGTTATTGAAAAAGTTACTAGATAAATGGCGCGGGTAAAGCGATAAATTCAATAGTTGGGTACCAATTAAGTCTATTTCATCGACTGAATGATATTATTAATAATTTGTTCGTATTTTCTTAGTTCTGGTCTACATTTTACTGGTTTACATAAAGAACCTAAGTGTAATTTTCTCGCATCATCAACTGACAATAATTTAAATATTTTAACAAAAATAAAATCGTTTTGTATGTTTCTTTGTTGTCCTGGTATGTTTACGTTTAGAAATGACCTATAAAGTTGGCAAAATGTTTGATGATTGGCAAGGCTAAAATTAAATTTTAATATTTGTTTGGCAATGTGGTACTTAACATTATTTACCAGTTGTTGGTCTACTTAAATGTTTCTTGCTAACAACATCATCTTCGTCATCATGAAAGTTATACAAAATATCTTTATCAGTATGTCGATAAAGTCGGCTCTAGCAAATCTGTCGTCGGTGGTATTTTTTGATGTACCATTAGGAACCGGAACAAACTCTTCCGAATATAGCTGAGCCAGTCTATCGATAAAGTTCATTATTGTAATAATCTTTTATCTAATTAATACATAATATGTTCGAGGAAATACAATATCATTGTCGAGTTAATAAAGTAAACAAAAAAGAATTAGCCGAAGCAGTTCGAAATTGTTGCTGGGATATCATTTTTATTTTGTTTACGTCATGATAACATTTGGTGAATATGATAAATTTTTGTTAACGGTAGGTGCTAAAAAATGCAATGATGTCAATACGATTTAATCGCGATAATATCATGGAATTTAGTAATAATTGTCATTCTCGTAATGATATAGAAAATAGTTTTAGATATCGTATCTATAACTACATTTATCAAAGTGTCAACATAGAAGTTGCTGATTTTCTTTCACCATCAGCTACATCTTTTTATATTTGCGGATGAATTTGATAATATTTTCCAGCAGCTGTTATTGATTTAAGTTTCATTTTTCAGAAGTTTCGAGATTTATTAAGATAATTTATTTTTGATCGTTAAAATTGGGACCATCAAAAAATGCTCCACGTCTTGTGCTTTCTTTTGACGTCACCAAATCCAAATTTTCTCGTCGATTATCAGTTTTAATTTTGTTAATGTGATCTATAACCAGACCATTATGTATTATTTCGTTAAATGTTTCGTAAATAAAACGATGCTATTTATAACGAATTTGATCAGTGTTTGCTCCAAGTACCATTATGTATAAATAACTTTTATTATGTAAATGTCCAAAAACATGTTTTTGATTTTATATGACGAATAATTCCCTTATCATTGGCTTCGTATAAATCAAACTTTGGGTGGAGTTGAAATACATCTTGTAATCCTAAACGTTTGATATTATCATCTGCAATTGCATTATTTGCTCTATATACCAGCTGTCCTTCTGGAATATCGCCACGAAACAAAGTATAAATAAAATCGTTTTTAAACATATCAATTCTATCTGCAACTTTCACCGAAATTAAAATATTAGCAGGTGTTGGTACGCCAATAGCCTTTGTAGTTGCTATGTTGATAACAGAGATTAATGCATTTCCAGCAAATAGGTTGTACTCTGGGTGAAGATGATACGTTTCTTGCTCTTCCGCGCTCAGTGGCAGGTACCTCATGATTTCAGTCATTATGCTCTAAGGTTTTCCATATCTCTAATTAAAAATAAATTCAATTAAATAAATTATATATATATATATATATATATATATATATATATATATATATATATATAAATATATATATATATATATATATATATATAATGTTGAAATTGCGAGACATTGCTGAAAATAGTATTATCAAATCTGAAAAAAATTGCTTCGGCATTTTCAGGATATATAAACTCGACGATCAGGCTATTTTAGCTAATTTTAACTCCTCAGATTTATTTCTTTTTTGCATCCTGTTATAGCTCGAGAACTTGCGGCTCCTAAAAGTATCAAACCTAATGTCCAGTACCATAAGATTTTATCAAAGTTACACGCAGTCGAGACATTGCTATGGTCACTGAGAAAAATCATAAAAAAATAAATTTAAAAAATTAAAAGAGTTTAATACGTCAGGGTCGGATTAGAAATTCGAAATGATAAAACAGTTTTATTTCACACATCAAAATCTAACGTATTTCGCGGCAGTTCGTACATTGATCTCCCTCAAAAGATTAAGAACAAAAATGCTGTATAAGTGCCAAAAACAACGATGACACATGTTTCTAATGGTCTATCATTTCCGCAATGTTTCACAAAGAACAAAATTCCGATTGCGTCATCAAATATTTTTCACACAAAGAAAAACTCATTTTTGAATGGCATCAACTTTGAAAATAGTTTGAAAATAGCAGAAAATCATATACCAAAGTTCAAAAAACAGAACGGTATCTCAGTCAATGTTTTCGGACTAGACGAGCAAGAAAACGTTTACTCAAGATATAGCTCAGAAAATGTTTTGTAAAATAAATTTATTATTTTATTTAGAACTAACAAACTTTAACGGATTAGTTGGCGGACAGTACAGTACAAGCAAAAAACAAGAAATATTTATGTTATAGATGTCTGCACGGCCCTTTTTAGCAATAAAAGACTACAGAAGCATCTCAAATACTGCGTTAATGTTCAAAGAATAACTATATATGGCTAGCGAAAAAGAAAAAATATTAAAATTTAAAAACTATAGTCATACGTTGAGTATTGAATAACGTGATAAAATGTATTCCAAATACTTTTGAAAATTATATGTCAGTGACCCTCGGCAAATTACGCTTTATCGACAGCAAGCAATTCATGGCAGCATCATTAGACGAGCTCGTTAAAGGTTGCATTATTTTCAATAATCTGCGAAGCTGCCTGCAAGAAAACTCTTTCGATCTGACAAAAAAGGGTATCTTTCCTTATGTTTATATCGACGATTGGGGTAGATTTAAAGAAACTTCTCTACCTAGCAAAGATAAATTTTACTTGCAGCTCAAGAATGAAAATATCAGCAACGACGAGTATAAATGTGCACAAGATATGTGGAAAAAATTTGCTTGTAAAACATTTGGCGATTATCACGATTTATATCTAGAAACGGATGCATTTTTGCTTGCAGATGTTTTTGAAAATTTTCGTCAAGTTAGTTATGCAAATTACGGATGAGATCCTTGTTGGTATTATTCTTCTGCAGGGCCGTCTTGGAACGCTCTACTAAAAACTAGCAAAATAGAATTAGATCTATTAACATATGTCGATATGTGCAACTTTATTTAAAAAAGGCATCAAAGGAGGAATTAGCGATATAACAAAAATATGCAGCAGCTAATAATAAATACCTAAAATATCATAATACAATTATTCCGTCGTGTTTCATTATTTATCCAGATTGTGTGAATTTGTACGAATGGGTTGTGTCAGAGCCAATGTCTTGCGGTGGGTTTCATTGGATAAGTCCAGATTAATTTTTTTTAGAGAAACTGAATAAAATTCTTCCGTAGATTAGTTCATATTTTGTTGACGTTGATATAGGTTATCCCAGTTCGTTACATGATCTACATAACGACTATCCATTTTGCGCAGATTGATTATAGTTTGTTGTCGGCTGAACAACAAGCAATGACAACGGCAAAGAATTCTATCGTTAATAAGTTAGTTCCAAATTTGTTGGATAAAAGAAATTACGTTATGCATTACATAAACATAAAGTAGGCAGTAGATGCTTGACTAGATCTGAGAAAAGTACATCGCGCGTTAAAGTTTAATCAGTCACGATGGATGGCAGATTATATTGATTTAAATACAAAACATCGTGCTGTGGCTAAAACCAAATTAGAGAAAAACTTTCTCAAGTTAATGAACAGTTCGGTGTTTGGTAAGACTATGGAGAACATCCTCAAGCCGGTTAATATTGAGATTGTTAATGACATAACTCGCAGAAATAAGTTAGATAATGATGATAGTTTGGTTAGAATGAAAATATTTAATGAATATCTTGCCGCAATACAACTATGAAAGACAAATTTAAAGTTTAATAAGCCAATTTATATTGGAGCAGCCGTACTTGATAAATGAAAGTAGCTGATGTATGATTTTCATTATAATTTTGCCAACAAATGTGGCCAAATTCTGCGTGGCTATTTACTGATACATACTCTCTAGTATATAATATAAAATGTGTAAATGTTTATCAGGATATTTACGATAATAAAGATTTGATCGACTTACCAGATTATCCAACATGTAGTGGATTTCAAGATTATTCTAACAAGAAGGATATTGGAAAAATGAAAGATGAGTTTATGTTTGTGTGGGTGAGAGGGCTGTTGGACTAAGAAGCAAAATGTACGCTGTCATATTAGACGACAATAATCTGATAAAAGAGCTAAAGGTATCCCTAAAGGATATGTGAAAAAGATGATGCATTTTGAGGATTTCAAAGCTGCTCTTACTATAGCGTCAGTTTTAATAAAACTAATGTAATTAAGATTAATCATCATAAACATGTAACGAATACAATTATCAAACGTGGATTAAGCAATTTCAATAATTAAAGCTATTGCAAAGACATAATTAATACTCTCGCGCTTGGACATTATTTAAGTAATATTGTCTAAGCATCAAAATTAATATTTTAACCCCGTTCTACCTCCTTCTGCTATTGTTTCTTATGGCAGTCTGTAGACAATGATGAAAGGTATTTTGATCTTTGTCTCTTTTGACGCTTGTCTTAACTTGACGTTGTGGACATTCAGAAAACCAATGCGCTTTCGTCTGACAGATTTAGCAAGTATCTTGACTTTTATCTCGAAAGAAAGGAGAGTAATCTGTCGGCTCTTTGAAATAAACCTTGGAAGGACACATCGCAAAGTTCTTATCAGACGTTCGATCTGTTCTTGCTCCTTCATCGTTCTGGTAGGACCTATCGCCTTGCACAGACGCATATCCATGCCAGAGATTTTGAAGATGATATGAGTGAACCAGAATACAGACGCATAGAGTGTGCATCAAACCAAAGTCCACCATCAATAACTCCAGAGAGAGTCGGATAAACACTCGTCTAGAGAATTTAGAACTCGGCCCTCAACTACACAGTGAACTTTACAGATTTCAAATCAGACGTACCGCTGGAGGAAACAGGAAAATCATCGATTTGTGGGTTTCTTTGATAATCACACTGAAATGCCAATGTCGTGTCAGGAAACACGATCGCTTGATACTCGTTATTTATATCGATAATTTCAAGTCAGCTGTTTGTATCAAGTTTAGCAGTTGAGCAGAACTGACACCTTTCAAAGTCATCGATAAGGTTCAACATGTTAAGCAGTCCAACGACAAGTTTCACATCACCTATGGAAAAGCAACACTGTGCTTGTCCCACGTTTCTCTTCCCAAAGGGATCAGAAAACGCATAAAGGTGTTAATGGTGAACGACGTTCGTACCAGTAAGTGTAGTCTTGTCCAAACTAACAAAACTCAAGATAAGACGTGCCATAGTTGTGGGACGAACGTATGCGGACAAGAAATACACAGCAGCATGGAAAAGAGCCTGGCAAGCTATTCAAACATCGAACTAAACCAAACAATAAAGAGAAGCAAAACTCCTGTTACAGCAAGCAGGCCTATCCAAAGACACAACCTGTGGCTTTCTTGAAAAGTCAATATTGCAAGTCGTCTCAGATACACATTGCAAGTACAACCCTCAAGATGTGAACGTAAAACTGTTGTTTTGAGGCAAAAATTTCAAAGACGGAAAATACATTCATGTCTATCGTCAGGATGAAAATTTCTATTCCATCACCATTATCACCGGATTAATGGTATACAGTTATTACTGTGAGAAATGTGACTATGACTATAACAATAGAGAGCAACACAAGCATTGTGGATCGAAAATTGAGGGGATGTTTGGCCTCTAAACCGTATCTGAACGAAGAACAAAAGCACCTTTATTGCCCTGCATGTTGTGTGCACTTTCGACAGCCCAGCCTGTTGCCAACAATATCTGAAGACACAAGTTTCACAGCAGAAAAAATATTGCCAACTCTTGAGATTGTGTCCTACTTGTGGGCAAGTTATACGTAGCAATAACAATAATACTCACATTTGTCAATAAAAAGGATATCACATTTGTCACCAAATCGTGGAAATGGAACACAAATCCTGTCATTCAAAACTACTAAACCCAACAGAAGGAGGAAGAAGAGGAAAATGATAAGAAGAAATTGATTTCATCTCTCTCGACTTCGATTGCATGCAAGTCACATTCCTAATTTCTGTGTGGGTCATCGAACGTGCGAGAAATGCATCCGATAGTATATATTTAGTCATTGTCATCACTGCAGCAAGATTCCCTGAAGGCGGAATTGATCTTAAACCCTATCAACAAGACGTGGAGCCAAGACGATGTTGAACGTTGCTGTGATTGTTATCGCTACACCACGGTGATGGATCACAATTGCTCGGGATACGATGGACAGTTTCTTCTAAAATACTGTACAAAACAAAGGACCAAACGACCAAAAGTCACCTTGAACGAAGACAAACACATCTCCATGCAAGTAGGACAAGTGCAGTTTAAAGATTCAATGAGTTATTTGGCAATGCCTTTTTGTCGAATGTCTAAAACGTTTTGCATGACAGAAAAAGCCAAAGTCTTTTCCCCGGACTTGTTCAATACCGAAGCCAATCAACATTCTATCCTACCCCATTTGCCTGATGCTCACTACTTCGACCCCGCCAACATGCGCACCAAACAAGGAGAAGCTTTTTACGCTATGTACTAAACTCACGCGTCGGACCTCTTCAATTTTCAAGAAGAAATGCTAAAGTATTGTCTTCCCGGTACTGTAGAAAATTTCGAGAATTCTTCATGGATCACGGATTGATCGGTCCCTTAAAAATGCCTGCACCATTGCCAAAACACGTTCCTTAGTGTACCACAAACGATTCAAGCGCTAGAATGTCATACGCCGTCAAACAGACAATTTTGGCAAACGTCGATACTCTATCAAAGCTCTATGCTGGCTATATTACTTGTGCAAGGAGGCACATGGATTCAATATGCTCAAAACTGAGGAGGAAAAAAGACCATTAGACATTGTTCATTGAATGGCTGGAAATTAGAATTAGAAATTAGGAATTAGAAAATGACTTTCGGAGATTTCGTTTATCAGCCGATTCCTTGTGCGTACGAGAAACTAACTCTGTTAAAAGCGTTGCGTTTTCATTTTCAGAAGACAATTTTCGTTGTGAAATGGTAGCCAATCCTAATGCTTATGAATATGTGTGTATAGCTTATTGGTACCACTCTCACTAGATATATGTACATGGCTGAAAAGAAGTGGCCCACATTGTCAACGATTTGTGTTTTGAATTTAACGGAAAAAAGTGAACACAAAGTGCCCAGCAAAAACGGTAATCTTTAAATATGTTTGAATTGTTTAAATCACATTAAAACAATTTAAAATTGTTTAAATCACATTGGCAAAAGAACCAGACACCGAGGAAAACCACTCCAGTCAGGACAGAATTGTCATTGTCATTGACACCACTGAAAGGTCATTCCCTGGAGGACCGCTATTAGAGTGTACCAGGTGCAGAGACTCTACGGCAATAAAATTTCATGCATTCCGTGTTCAACGTAGTAGTTTGGTACTTGAATAAGAATCTAGCCAGCAACAGAATGGATACTCACCCTAACATTGCCTTTAAAATCTATTGACGTACGGAAAAGATGCCAATAACTCATATATGGATGCATGCATGCGTAAAGTGTGATAGGCCTAACATGACCCGTTCTCTTTAATTCGAGAAGATATTTCCTCTAGCTATCCTATTTACTCTTGTATAGTCATAACAGAATGGTATTTCCCTTATACAGCTAGTCTTAAGGAATGCGTCAGACCGATTTATTGCGAAGATTTTCAAATCAGATTATCTCTGCGAAAGCACATTTTACTGAGTCAGTAGTGTCTGTGGTTGATGTTGGCAGTGAGGTAGAATCCTTGGGCACAAAAAAGAGGCCTACAAATTGGCCGACGTTTTGGCCTTTATCTACAAATATGGCCTAAATGCAGCTGGGAGTTTATCACCAGGATCGGCACATTGATGAGGCGGTCTCGTTGGCAGGACATTGTGGAGCGGATCACATTACATTGGCCGAGCGACGCTTTGGCAACACCACCTCTCTACACAGGACAGAGAAAAATAAGCGACGTCGGACAACTGGAGGTTGTCATCGACAATTCCAAGGTTGCGTTGGTTTGTGATGGTAAGCCTTGAGAGCTATGCGATAGGCGAAACGCTAGTGTCCCCTCATTGCTAAAAGGACATCAGTGTTAACAAATGCTATTCACTTTGACAGCATCTTAAAACGCAAGCTCTCACTGCTTACTTGTCCCTTTGGCACCGGCTATCTTGTAGTTAGCACAAAAGTAAAACCAGTGTATATGAATGTTCTTGAAACTTAATTTGTTTTATTTATTACATTTTATGTCGTTTTAATTAGAGTTGTTAGGCACTGTAATCCACCGCCGTTTGGGAAATGAGCGGGCTTCTACTCCTTCAGAAAGGATTTCTAACAGTGAAAGGGTAAAGCACTGTCAGATTTGAGGCGAAGCTTCTTTCGCTGATTTCTAAGTTCCTCGTTCTCGACGCAGTATTTTGTCTTAGACTCTTGGTAGTAGTCAAAATAGTGGTAAAATTGTGTCAATTGTCTGTGCAATCCCACTCCAAATAATAACCCGTGAAGAGATTCCTCGTGTCATCTTGTTAAATTCTCAACCGCCGTTGAGATAGGAAATGTAGTGCTTTGCCAGCGGATCGTTGGATCTTGGAACCCCTAAAATGGACGCCGTTAAAATGTCTGGGATTGGGGACCAAAATCTCATTCTTGACGTGCCAAGACTTCTAGGACAGGATGTTGTTTTGCTTCTTTTTGTTGTCACAGTCTATGAACACAGGGGTGGCCCATATGAATAAGAATATGTTAGCTGATAAATATTTTGAATATCCGCACAGAAAATCGTCAAGCAGCCAAGCGTTCTTGTTTCCTTTCCAAGGCGGGGACGTAAGGTTTTGCGACCCACAATCCCTGTAAATTGAACAAGAACCGAAATCCGTGAAAATGTCAGTAACACCCCACCAAATCCCGCGAAGTAGATGTACACATACTTTAAGGTTTTCATTTATGCATATGTTGCCCCACTTTTCATTACTCACCAATGAGATCCGTGTGCAAGTGTGTAATTGGATAAAATATCTTCAGTTATTAATTTGAACAAGTCAACTATTATCCTTAAAAATATTTGGTTTATTTAGATTCGGAGCCACGTGAAAGGATGTTGGGTGGGTATGTGGCTACGCAAGCGTTTTGGGACATTATCCTGTCTCTATAGAGTGGTTTCCTATGACGGAAACAATTTTCACAGTTACGCTTATCAAAAATAATAAGATATCCGGGTTCATAACGCACGTATGATGGGGATGGGGGAGACTATCCTGTCTCTAGAGTGGTTGCCAATGAGGGAAACAATTTTTCATAGTTAAACTTATCAAGAATAGTAAAATGTTCGGGTTCATATCGCACGTGACTTCAATCACCTTATTTACCCTTGTGCTGTCCTATCTACACCCAATACTAAGAATTGCTCATATCTCAAATTACGAAACCCGTACACCTGCAAATATTTAGGAAACTTTCCTGGTTAAGATATTAGGGAACTTCAGTTTAGGACACTAATCAATGTTGTCGTAAAGTCTCAGCAATGCTGTACATTATGACGTCGAATTCCCGAAATTGTCTATTTACGCAGTGTAAGAAATTATTTTCCATATATTTCATAGTCACGCAAATAATCACTAAAACCTAACAAACCTTTGTAAGGAGAAGCAAATGAACATACCGTATATATATATATATATATATATATATATATATATATATATATATATATATATATATATATATATATATATATATATATATATATATATATATATATATATATATATATATAATTGACAAGTACATTCCTTATAATTTTATATCTGTGGTATATACAGCTTTGGATGAGTATACATTGCAACTGGCAGAGACAATTACGGTTTAAGTTGTCACGATTTATCAGATAGCTATCATTATCATACACGGTTTATTATTCAGTACGAATTTATATAGAGATGTTGTTGAGAAGGACATTTTATGAAATCGCTGATATCAACAAGGATGGTTTGCAATTTGCGTAAGAAAGATTTATCTCAAATGTGACTTTTATCGGCATCTATTCCTGTGTCAGCAAGTACATTCTCATGCATTTAATGGTTAACTTCAGCAAATTTTTGGACTTGATGAAAGCTGATATTATGCAATCAGACAATTGTTTTATACCCAAATGTCACCAAATTATTGATTCACGCGTTTCCTGTATTAGGGGAGATTATATTCTGATTCGAGAGGAACGATCATGTATTAAAAGGTAGCATACCGTGTTATAATCAGTCTTTTCGTTTGAGAATCAGAGGACTCCTCTCTTTCCTTACAGTTAATACTTTTCTCTGTCCGTGAACTCTTTAAACTATAAGAACTTTTGAATGATGAGGTTTTCACGATAAAGTTCCATGTATACATGATATTATTGTAAAACATTGTGAGCTCTTACTGCCATCATGTAATGGAATATTTTATTGCTTCAAAGAAGTTATATTCATTTGAGTTAATTATATGCATTATTGGAAACGACTAATTCGCTACTAACTTCATTTTTAGATTTAATCTGGAAATGAAGGTTTCTTTAAGTAATAAAATATGCTTAAGTAAGCTATTCCAAATTAATAAGCTATTGTAAATTTAATAAAATGCATTATATCGAAACTATTGAATTTAGTCGAGATCGAATTATATGTATCATATTCTAAAAGGCAGAAATTTCTGCAAATGTAGGAAGCTGGTAAGCTCGAAGGAAAAGTATAACTTTTTATGTATTTCATGCATTTTAAATATAAAGAATTATAACATTTATCGCTAGAATTTAGCATTATATATATATATATATATATATATATATATATATATATATATATATATATATATATATATATATATATATATATATATATATATATATATATATATGTTTATATATTTTTATATATGTATATATATATATATATATATATTTATATATATATATATATATATATATATATATATATATATAAACTGAAGTCACATGTGGAACATATAAGTGAAGGGAAGCTGGGCGTACGGGTAGATGAAAACGTTTCACATGCTGTTTACATCTACACCTCTATCTAAAAAGGGTTAGAGAAGGATTATACTACGGATCAGCCTGAACTTAAACAGCCTTCTAGATTTAGGAATCAGAGTCAGACATTTGACTTGTGGGACTTCACGATTCATGTTTTGTTGTTCATGGATAATACATAGTTTACCATAGCCAACCTTGGATGCGTTTGATTTAACTGATTCATACCAATGCTTTTAGTTTATGATTTGTCCTTGTTCGTGTTTACCTATGTAACATCACTGATTGGCCTGGATGCCATGACACGAAACATGATCAGATATGAACGAGTCTATCTGTATGTCATGAATAAGACAACCACGAACATACAAAATGTGTTATGCAGCTGATTCGTATATGTTGGTCGAAGTGTCCACGTATTAAAGATGGACAATATCAGAAAGATACATGATCGAACCATACACTTAAGTGGCATTAGGCAGGATTAAACATAGACCATACTACATTAAGACATTGCACTGCTCATCATTTATTCGGATTGGTTCCAATGTTTTGGCGCAACAGCAATATGAGCTTATTATTGTATTATATAATTGCAAATTTCCAAATTGTTATGCATGACTTTAAATATAATTTACATTTTTAATTTTTGACAACAATAGTTGTAACGGAATCATAATCAATCTAAAACTCCTGAAATTCAATTTTATACATGTCGGTTGTTACTGACAGCCTTTTTAAAACAAATGTGAAATGTATTCACATATAAACTAAACATTCAGTACATCATTTGTTCTGTGTAACCTTTTATTTATAAAGCATCGATATAATCTGCTGTGTGAAAGTTTAGCATTAAACAAACTTTAGTTCCCTGTATCATCTCTTAAACTGCACGTCTACGAGCTTTACGAACAATTTTGGATATGGGTTGATGTACTGTATAAACAGTATGGACGTGGGTAGGACTGCATCATGTGAAAATACGTCATACAGTTACGTGATTGAGATACATATTTATAATTAATGATGAATCATTGTGACACCGTAGGCCTATCTATGAATACAAAGTTCGACTTCGTGTTCCTAAATAAATAATTCAAATCAAAGCATTTAACTTCAACAAAAACAATCACAAATTATTTCATATATCAACTTATAAGAGCATAATATAAAACTTATCAACAGACACAGCTATATCGATCTAACAATAAATATGGAAAGTTGAACAACTATAACTGATATTTTGAATTATCAACTCGTAAGGTAAATTATTGTTAATCAGCAAAAAAAAAATAGTATGTGGATCTATCGTCAATTTAGTATTCACCGAAGAGTACAAAAGATGTAAGATTCATAGTTTCACATGTATATCGAATGTATCGAATGTATCTCTACCCGGAAATATCTGGCCCGACTAGCGTTTAAGATAAAAATTTGATTTTGCTGGGTCGGGTCGTGAAAGAGGAGGCAGGGGAAACAGGACAAAATGGCAGGGAAGAAACTAGACTCGGTAAAAGTTTACCCGGATAGAGAGTTACGTGCCCCTCCATTATTAATAAAAACATGACGATATTTATCTCATGGCATCCTAGTACTCATGATAAGTCGATCCACAGGTACCTAAAAATGTTGAAGTATTGACTCTCGAGCCGACGTAAACATTAACTATAATATCTGGGTCAAACAACATCCCCAAATTTGGAGGACATTTTATGAACAAATTTAGCCTGACGGAGCCATGTAATACAAAATAAAAGTTCAAGTGCTAATACAGCGATATTCGTGGCACACGGGAGCACGTGGCTTGATTTCGTTATGTATTATATTCTTTCATGGGAATGACTCTACCACATTATTATTACGATAACCCATACATGAATATGTCTCCGACATGAATAATTACACTGGATTATAAAATCGAGTTTTCCTCGATTTAATGCATACTTCATAATACTGAATTAAAATGTTCTGTTCAGCTATAAAATGTCTAAATTAGAACAAACTATTCTATCCAAAATCATGGCGTTATCTGGCTTAGAAATGACTTAGTAAAAAGTTCTGTACGAAACAAATTACGGATAGAAAGAAATAATAGTTTTTTATATCCTCAAACTTTGATTGCTGATTAAAGGATTATAGAATAACGCCATAAATCTGAATCACTTATGGGGATGCAGTACGAAAAATTCTATTCTGACAAATATTTCGCGTTTTTGGCATACTTCTTGTATTAAAGCAATCCTGGTGTCATTTTGATAGAACAGAAACAAATGTCTAAATATGTGATAATAATACAGAAAACACGTGTCCGGGTGACACAATAGTTTACAAGTGAAGAAGCCTTGCCTAATAATGCAAGCACAAGCTTCAAAATCAAACAGGATCAATTACTCACTAGTACTTTGACGGAGGAATCAAATGTGTATCGTTGATAGTAAGGTATATTCTGAATTGGTGTTCGTTCCATGCCGTTCTTCAAAATTTATTAAGCTATTTCTTAGAGAAAAAAGGAAAAGCATAATGCAAGTGCCAACAAATTAATCAGGAGAAATAACACCAGTAAATTGAATGGATACCGATAATGGTCAGATTTGAGATAAATCTTTCTATTGAACAACAAATCAAGTTTTAGTTCAGACTATAAAGTTCTACTACAGAGATTATACGGACATAAATTAATTATAAACAAGTGCAGACTGCAAAAAAGATTTAAAGTGGGTAAATGGAGATGCTTTTCCGTCTTGATGGACTCAAAATGTTTACATACTATAGAATACTGTATTAACACGATAAGCGTCCACTAGTATTTGCCTTCATTGATATTGGTCATCATTTCATATCTTTATTTCCTGAAGTAAAACTCAAATATATTTGTGATTGTGAGATCGTAAAGCCAGCACAAGAAAAAAGGATAAAACTTTCCAAAAATACCTAACAAAACTCAATTAATAACATAAAATCTTATACCCTGATCTAAACTGAAAATTAACAAACATATATAACTGTTGCCTTGGGGTCCATTTTTAATCACAAGAACGTCTACGTCTAAACCTCCAATAAACAAATATATTTAAAAATCAAATTACTTTGCGTAAAAGTACAAAAGTCTTTTTCAAAAAATGCCTACAAATTATCAAATTAAACCTTCCTTGTTGACTCGTTTTTCTATCATATGATATAAATTTACGTGTAAAGCAATTCTTTTTTAAGTATAGTGGATTACGTAACTACGTAATCAAACTCGCAATGAACGGATAGAGAATGCACTGACAAACGGACATAACCAGATTTTAATGCCCAGCTCACAAATCCAAGGACATAGACATTACGCCAATCCCAACATGATAAGCTTGATAAGTGCAACGGAAATAGCAAAGCATCCTTGTTGATATCATATTATTCATAAAATTTCTGTCAAAACAAGATCTCTATAAAATTCGTCCTGAATAATAAACCGCATATGATAATGATAGCTATCTGATAAATTGTTGTAACTTCAATGGTAATAGTCTCTGCCAGGTGCACTGCATACTCATCTCAAATTTCACATGCAACTGATATAAAATTATAAGGAGTGTACTTGTCAATTATATTTATATATATATATATATATATATATATATATATATATATATATATATATATATATATATATATATATATGTGTGTGTGTGTGTGTGTATATATATATATACATATATATATATATATATATATATATATATATATATATACACACATATATATATATATATATATATATATATATATATATATATAGATAGATAGATAGATAGATAGATAGATAGATAGATAGATAGATAGATAGACAGACAGACAGACAGACAGACAGACAGACAGACAGACAGATAGATAGATAGATAGATAGATAGATAGATAGATAGATAGATAGATAGATAGACAGACAGACAGACAGACAGACAGACAGATAGATAGATAGATAGATAGATAGATAGATAGATAGATAGATAGATAAATAGACAGACAGACAGACAGACAGACAGACAGATAGATAGATAGATAGATAAATAGATAGATAGATAGATAGATAGATAGATAGATAGATAGATAGATAGATAGATAGATAGATAGATAGATAGATAGATAGATAGATAGATAGATAGATAGATAGATAGATAGATGAAACTAAGGTATGTTCCGTTAGTATTTACTTCATATACTTCTTCATACATAGATATGTTTTGGTTTTAGTGATCATTTGCTTCACTATGAGATATAGAATCCGAAGTCAGAATTTGCAGCATTCCAGAGACTTTATGGTAACATGATTTGTGTTCTAAAGTTACCTTCCCTAATATCTAAACAAGGAAAATTCCCTAAATATTTGCATGTGTACGGATTTAGTAATTTTGGATATGAAGAAATCTTAGTATTGGGTGTAGATAGGACAGCGTAAGAATAAATAAGGTGGATGAAAGTACGTGTGATATGAACCCGGACATTTTACTATTATTAATAAGTATAACTATGAAAATTCTTTCCACATAGACATCCACTCTAGAGACAGGGTAGTCTTCCCCATCCCCAGCATCACCAGCTTCCCACTCAAGCCCTGTCACGTAGCACCGAATCTAATTAAATTGTTTAATGGATAATAGTTGATTTGCATAAATTATGACGTGGAGATAGGTTTTCCAGTTACATACTTGCATATGGATCACAATCGTAAGTAATGAAAATTGTGGGAAGCTATGCCTAAGCAAAGTCCTTAAAGTACGTGGGTCGTAAAACCTTACGTTCACGCCTTAGGAAGGAAACAAAAAAGCTTGGCTGCTTGTAGTTTTATGTGCTGCTATCTGCTATCAATATTTAAAAATTTTGAAAACTTTTTCCGCTAAGATATTCTTATTCTTATGAACCACCCATGTGTTCACAGACTGTGACAACAAAAAGAAGCAAAACAACATCCTGTTCTATAAGTACTCTGTGTTAAAAAGGAGAAGATCTTGGTCCACAAACCCGAACATTAAAACCCCGCCAATTATAACGGTTCCCAGGTCCATCGGTCAGCTGGCAACGCACTACATTTCCTTTCTCAACGGTAGATGATGCTGTGACAAGACGACTCAAGGAATCGCTTTGCGGGTTATTATTTAAGTGAGATTGCACAGTTCATCGACACATTTTTGACCACTATTTTGACTACTACCAAGAGTGAGACAAAATACTGCGTCGAGAACGAGGAACTTAGAGACCAGCGAAAGAAGCTTCACATCAAATCTCACAGTGTGCAGTGTTAGGAGAAACTCATTTTCTTCCCCCATTTCACTGCTAGAGTTCCTTTCTGGAAGAGTGAAAGTATGCTTTCGTGCTCATTTCCCAAACGGTGGTTGATTACAGTTTCTAACGAGTCTAATTAGAACGACATACAAAAAATAAAACAAATTAAGTTTTAAAAAAATCCAGACATACTGGTTTCCCTTCTGTACTACCTACAAGATAACCGGCGCCAAAATATTATTGCTGCAGTTCCAGTGACAAGCAAGAATCGAAGGCTTTCGTTTAAGAGGCTGTCAAGGTGAATAGCATTTTTCAGTCATGTTATCCTTTTAGCGAAGAGGGCAGACTAGCGTTTTGCTATTGCATATCTCTCAAGGTTTGCCATCACAAACCAAAGCAGGCTTTGGATTGTCAATAACTACCTCCAGCGGTCAAACATCGCTCTCCTGTGTAGAGACGTAGTGCCAAAACGTCGCTCATTCTGCCAAAGTAAGTTGATCCGTACCACAATGTCTTGCCAACCTGACCCCGCCACACCAATGTGACGATTATGACAAAAACAAATCCCAGCTGAACCTTGGCCTTACTTGTAGATAAGTGCCAAAGCGTCTGCCATTTGTAGGCTTTGCGTCTGTGGTCAATCACCTTACATCACTAGATGTTGTATAATGGTACCAGTCTCAACACATGAACCTAGTCTTTTAACTCCCTCTCCCCACCTCTTACAAACATTATCTATGTAAATGGTATCTGGGCACTAAATCGTTCGCAATCAAGGCTCTGTACGTGCTGCGTGCCATTATTAGTAATGCTGTGTTTTACCTCCTAAGACTAACTAATAAAGTCATCGGTTGACAGACCGGAAAGTTTTGATGGTTCTTTCTATCATGATAGCCGTCGATTTATTTGCTGCTATCTGATCTCTTTGCGTAGTCAAGCGCAGTCAATAAATCTAGATCAGAAACCAAAAGGCCGTTAAACAATCATAATACCACCACCAACTATGCATGATGCTGAGACCACAATTGAGGATTAGAATTTTGTCAGTCATTGCTTCCCTGACTGCAATTGCCGCTGCAATCACAGCTTAGAGCTATTGTCTGATTTATGACATCTCATCCGTACGGGAATACAAGTTATATAAACTCTATGAAATCCTCGACCACATAGCTTAGGCGCTAAATGACTACGTCATCGCTGAGGAAGAATTCAAATGTATCAATGATTAAATAGACAAAACCCAACTACGTTTAATAAAGAATGGGCTGTGTTGTATAATGTATACAGTTCGCATGTAATAAAGGATGCGCACCATACTCATGCTGTGGGGACACCAGAGGTGCTTCCATATATGAAGGTATACACCCAGAAGTAGAGAGCGTTTTCTTTTATGCCTTTTCGAATCCAAATGCAACTTCAAAAATATATATGATCATCGTCATCATCATCAATTCCTGAACCAATGAGATCTTTGGGGCACCACAGTTGACTTTACAACCAAGTCTCCCCATCTTTTCCTGTTCTCTACTGTCCTTTGTGAATAAGTCTCCCCATCTATTTTTTGTTCTCTAATGTCCTTTGTGAATCTTTAAATCCCATGCATGTTGCATTTATATAAATAAATTCAATACACATCTGGAAGTTATAATTCAAATCATTAAAAAACCAATTGTCCTTGGCTACTAAAGGCGCACATTAAAGAGCATTACACTAAGTAAATATACTTGTAACAAGAGCACGGATTAACAAAAAACAAGGAGTAATTGGTTGGCTATCTGAAAAGATTAATAATGCAGGCTTTCAGAACTGAATAATTTATATTTGAATATTTTCTTGAAAAATATTTATTGTTATAGTAGTGAGTATATGTATATGCCTCTCGAGAAGGCATTTACAAAATACTGGAGTCATAATTATGGAATAGATTATAAACATCCGCAGTGAACTGTACATATATGTCATGTCCGTTATGTTGGACACTTGAATTATCAAGGTAAATAACTGTACACAGCATACAATCTGGTCAAGATCAGGTGTTGGCAACATGATAATTCGCAACTTAAATGTATGATACGATTTGTTCAGTAAAATACCATCCTCTACATATTTCCATTTCCAAGAATACTTCTAATTTCAAGGTAAACCTATGCACTTATGACATAGTTAACTGTGTGGCACCATGATGACTAAATATTGTACAATAATATTAATGTACTTATCACAATATAATAATATCATAGCTTTAAGCAATCTTTTGCTTTCACTGATTAATTTATTTTTATATCCTGCGATCCAGGCCATGTTGTGTATTGTATTTATTACAGTTCGCAAATCTCTTAAGTTGAGAGGAACGGACAGTCAAACAGACAGACAGAGAAGAATATTGTTTTAGTATCAGAAAATTCAACTTAATCAGACAGGCGAAAAGGAGATAGGTCTGATTGATCTGCTGAACACAACACATTACATCATTTTGCTCTGTGTAAAATACTGGAAAAAATTATAATCAGGCATGAAGTCATTTATACTTCTTTTGCATTTTCAAACTTCATCATTCCGAAGTCAAGGACATCTTGTTTACCACATTCATATGCTACACTTAAATATTTTCTAACAAACATTAGCAAACTTTTGTAAGGTTATTTTCCATTAGGTAATAGTTTGTTTTTTTTTTAGAAAATTTTAACATAACACTTCCAGCAATGGATTTAATTTAGATTTCCGATAAAGTTTATTCAGAATAGTAATCATTAGGACCTGCATATGTAATTCTATGAACATTTAGGATTTAATTCGCAATACCGTAAGTTTCCTTTTTGTATTCTCACTTTGTGGGGAAATAAATTATTTGTTGAACTTTATTAAGCTTGCAGCGTCTGATTATTTTAAGACCACGCATTCGCAAGAGAAATGTGGAGGCTTAAATTTTGTATACTTGTTTCTCTAAAATATTTCAGACATTTTGGTTTAGGAAATGTAAATTCATCGAGTTTTGAAATTTTCTAAGACGGGTGTGCTGTGGTGTTTATGATTTTTAACGTAGCGTTAACTATTTTTCAGTAATTTTACTACAATGTCTGCAGTGTGGCAGTTTATAGTGATGTCTAGCACTGGGGCATCATGCCGTAGACATGTAACAGCATGTCCCACCCAGTCACATTATCCTGACACCAAGCCAACCAGTCCTAACACTAAGCTCTTAATGCTGAGCGTCTATGGAGACAGCTGTTAGTACCATTTTTGTAAGTCTTTGGTATGACTCGACCGGGGATAGAACCCACGACCTCCCGCATCTGAGTCAGACGCTCTAACCACTTGGCCACATGAGCGGTTAAATTTTCTAAGACATGTATTATTTCATAACTTAAAAATCTTTAGTGAAACCAACATACTTTTATATAACGGATCTCAATTGGGAAACGATTTAGTATTGAATTTATGAAACGGGTTAAATAATGTCCAGCGTTTGCAAGCCTTACCTGGCGAGCGAACTCTGATCATTATTTAACGTGTTTCATAAATTCAATATTAGGTCTTTACCAGTATGAGATTTTTTAATCACATAGTTTTATTTCAGTACAAATTATTTAGATAGAAGAATGAATAAGTTCGTACATTCTGACAGACGCTGTACCTTTCATATGCTGTGCGTTAAAATAGTCCCAAAGAAAGTTGAAATAATAAAACTATGCTATGCATTTTGCTAACTATAAATCAAAGAACAACAATTCATCCAAATAAACAGAACATGTTACAAAGATAAAACATTTGCCAACATTAAAAATGTCCAATGCGTGTGATTGCACCTTGTTTGATAAGGTGCACAGTACCGGTTTAGTGTGATGTCATCTTGTTTGACAAGGTGCGTAGTACCGGTTTAGTGTGATATCAATTTGTTTGATAAGGTGCATAGTACCGGTTTAGTGTGATATCACCTTGTTTGATAAGGTGAATAGTACCGGTTTAGTGTGATGTCACCTTGTTTGATAAGGTGCGTAGTACCGGTTTAGTGTGATATCAATTTGTTTGATAAGGTGCATAGTACCGGTTTAGTGTGATGGCACCTTGTTTGATAAGGTGCATAGTACCGGTTTAGTGTGATGTCACCTTGCCTGATAAGGTGCATAGTACCGGTTTAGTGTGATATCACCTTGTTTGATAAGGTGCGTAGTACCGGTTTAGTGTGATATCAATTTGTTTGATAAGGTGCATTGTACCGGTTTAGTGTGATGGCACCTTGTTTGATAAGGTGCATAGTACCGGTTTAGTGTGATATCAATTTGTTTGATAAGGTGCATAGTACCGGTTTAGTGTGATGGCACCTTGTTTGATAAGGTGCATAATACTGGTTTAGTGTGATGGCACCTTGTTTGATAAGGTGCATAGTACCGGTTTAGTGTGATATCAATTTGTTTGATAAGGTGTATAGTACCGGTTTAGTGTGATGGCACCTTGTTTGATAAGGTGCATAGTACCGATTTAGCAGCCTACACAACAGAGTACCAGTGTTTACGCTGAAATTCCACATCACAACTAAATATTATATTGTTGCGTTATTTTTGGGACAAGAAGGTTACTGGATGCAGAAATACACATATTTACTTTAATGTATTTGTAACCCGATATTTACAGTATTTGATTTGGAACATTAGACTGTACAGAAGATTTACACAAACCTCTTTTTTAGTCCGACTTGCAATCACATATTTACCGCATAATATGTTGTGATTGGATAACGTTCTATCAGTTGGGGAGACCGATTTATGTGAACAAATGTGAGTTTATTAACTTCAATAAGGTCATTATTTCAGTAAGGTCACATATAAACCAATCGTGCATATAGAGTGCATTCCATGCTAAATATATACAGCCCCTCTATCCTCACTGAACCCTCTCAATCATCTGAGTAATTATGGTAATTTTGCTAAGCTGTTATTGCTCTTGTCCTGGTTGTGTTGCCATTTCTCATGTTATAATATGTTATATATGACATAACAAACTCCCGTGTGGATAAATTGGCAATATTGACCATTTTTACCCAATTTACTGTCTTGAGTCGAATAAAACTAATGGAGGCCAAAATTGTTCATTGAAAACAAAAAAAAAAGATCCAGAAGGCGGGGTTGAAAAAGTTTTTCGACGATAGCAGCCATTCATTAAAGATAATACTGCACAATAATTTCATGAGCTTATTTGGACGAATCAGGATCACACAAAGTGATATGCTTACATTTAAACATGAAAAAATGTCATCTAACGTGGAGAACTGTGTTTCAAACTCTACATAGTAACGTTTAGATCCCTTGAGAAAAGATTAATTGCTCCAACTTGCCGGACATTTGATCTTACTAAGGTGAAGACTTCCTTAACGAAGCAAGAAGTACAAATTATTTTGGTAAAATATTTGTTTGGAAAGAAGTTTTAGGATAAAAGCGCTTTCGATTTGATCACTAAGTCTGTATCAGACTCCATCATAAAAGCAAAAACATTTAAATTAAAATGCGAGATGCAATTATAATTATAAAAGCTTGAGCTTCAGAGAGAAGTAAATGAATTGCATTTGCCGAAAGAGGAAAGATATCTGCAGTTACAGAAAGAAGAAAGACAAATTCAATCAGAGAGAGAGAGAGAGAGAGAGAGAGAGAGAGAGAGAGAGAGAGAGAGAGAGAAGATGGAATTTCAATTTAGATTACAAGGATTAGAGGTGGCAAGTGAAAAGCATATCCCCACAATACACACAATTAAAGGTTTAACTGTACTAAGAATATTAGGTTAATACCACTTTTCAAGAAAAAGTCGTACAAAAATAATTTCGTTTGAAAATATCCTGAAAAGTTGTAATTGCCGAGAAATCAACAAAGTGCACTTATTAGCAAATGTCTTGACATACACATTTTCCTGTCATTGACATACACATTTTCCTGTCATTACAACAAAGTGTTGAGTTTGATCTAGGTAGAGAATGTATCTTGAAGAGTTATGTGCTGGTAAAGAGGTTCATAGTCACAAGTTGAGGAAATATAAGAACCTGGACAACCCCTGCCAAATTAGCAAGAGATGAAAAAGAATTATTTGAGGGGTAGGGCTCTTAGCCGAGAAAGTTAGTTAAAATTAGGAAAACTCAGACAATTTGTTTTGGCGAACATAGTGACGTTAAAACTTACCTTGGTGAGCATAAGTCTTATAAAATGCAGCTCGTCCTGCTGACAATTATTCCTTTGTTTATGAGGTTTATTTAGTCAGTTACTCTTCTACTCAGTAGTCTTCTAGCAAAACACTATTTCAGGTTTATGCGAGTACTTCCAAATCTCAATCTGAAACCACTTTTAGAAATCAAGTTTCTAACAAGAATAATCAGAAGACCTTACTTGTACCTATCGCCTGAGGAAAGGCTAATTTCTTGATTGCTTTAAATTGAAAAATAAGCACCAGTATCAAAGAAAGACCTATTTTAAATGATATTATTTGTAAGAGGTCAAGATCACGGTCATGTATTGAAAGCAAATTATTTGTTCGGTCAAAATACCTAACCTGACTTCATTATGGAGAATTATTACCCTTTCACGTCGAACATTTATATTTCACTCATGGGTGATTAAGCCAATCCTATCACTATTTATTATAACAGACACAGTAATTTCTCATTCTTTTATTATCAGGTACTTTTCCTTTTTCTAAGAAGTCTCCTTCTATTGAGAGTGTTCGTATTCAGAGAGCATACTGCGGCTTTGTTAATGTTCTGTAAATTTGTCATCAGACTTAGTATCGGGATTCGTGACAATCGGAAGTGTTTTTGTTTATCCACTGAGGACGTTCATTTATTGCTACGCAACGACCTAGCTGGACATAAGGTTGTGGTTAATCCACTTGTAACTAACAAGCCATGTTTGGATCGGAAAGTTCATCCTATTGAAAAATAAAATCCCTGATTTATACCCAGGTTGTTCAGTTACTAGAGTTATGGCAAAAGAACTAGTGAGAGTGATGTTTAAAGAAAAGTATCCCTTTATCTAATTGGTAAGGCTTTTGATAAAGTTATACTTCAATTAGGCATGAATTCAAGTCTTATGCCTTCTCCCCTTTAAAGGCAAGCAACTTTAGAAACAGTTCATCAAACGTTCACAAATATGATTCGGTCATATTTTTCTGATAGATCGGGACGAAAGTGTTAATTTCGTATTGCTTGCGAATAAGGAATCAGTTCAAGAATCTTTAGGATTTAATCTATTTGAAATAGTTTTCGGATATACTATCCGTGAACCTGTTCTTAAGAGAGAAATTTATTTCAAATGAAGATAAAAACTTATTGATTCAAGAAGACAACACTGGTGTGGATCATCGTGTTTGCTATAATTAAAAAGAAAACTAAATGAGCAACACATAAATATTTACACAATAGAGAAGTAATTTTTTTGCTTAGTGATCACAGCCCCCTTTACTTTCATTGCCAAAATTAAAATAAAATCTTCAGATATTTCAGATGGAATTCTTTCTGAAGGGAGGTTTTATGTATATTTTGTTTGTATTTTTATTAGTTAAGTTTCTTTTTTATTTTTTTATTTTTTCCATTTATTCCATAATATGCTGTTGATAATGTAACATTTTATGTTAGGCTTAACATTGTCCAAAACCATGTTCACTTTTTTCTTTATTTCAATCATATATTTTATTTTCAACTTTGTAAATAACTAACATATAGCGAAATAGTTTAGCCATGATTATGGTTTCACCATTATGATTAATATTTTTACCTGAATCAAGGATTTTGTGTTTACCACATTATGTGTTCTAAATATGACTGAGATTGTATCTGGTATCATAAGAAGCTTTATGGAAGGTTATTTGCATTAAGTAATATCTTTTAATAGAAAATGTTAATTATGACCTGAGACCAGGCAGTGGACTATATTATCTTGTATTTGTAGAAGTGTTAATCTGTCCTTTAAGATCTGTACAGAATCATGTGTATTATTCTTGTGTGCACTCGTTCATTTAGAATGAAGTATATTCAGATTATGTATTCACTTGAAATGCGAGGTGCTAATTAAATTAATATCCTTTTGAAATACAAAATTGAATTTGTAATGAAAATTTAAATAACGATATATTCTTTGGATATTGTTTTCTCTACTAGACGCTGACGAAATCGATTTCCATTCTTTTTGTTTCATATCATAACAAACAATTATACAGGCAGAAAATTAATGGATTTAAATATCAGCAAAACATATATGAGGCAAATTGAAATACATTCACCATATGCTTGTGGCACAGGAAATAATGCAAATTTGAAAGATATGTGTTTGAGAGTAACTTGTGAATTTTTTTTTAGAGAGAGAGAGAGAGAGAGAGAGAGAGAGAGAGAGAGAGAGAGAGAGAGAGAGAGAGAGAGAGAGAGTGAGAGATCTAACTTCGCAGACTGGAGAAAACTGCCAATAGGTCTATCAATTAACAATGAATTCAACTTCTAAAAGAAAAAAAATCAGAAGTTCGTAAGGGCCTTTTAATTAAACTAAATGAAAGATATAATCTGGTACAAATATGTATGTGTAATTTAATAAATATGTATTGACTTGAATGCTCATAATTGCTATAATTATACGAGGTAATTAGACCACACCTGTGTTTTCTAAGCTGTCTAGCAGAATTTGGCTTCTGCCAGAAATGCGTTTCCAAGCTATATTTGTTTATATATTTGTTGTTGCTACTATTTTGCCACCTTGTATTGCCCAAAGATTGATCGAAGATTTGTCCATATGTAGGTTTTGAAAAAAGAACGACATTGCTTCAAAACTGCCAGGCACTAAATGTAATGTGATGTGTGAAATGAAACATAAAGGGCCCTGGTTTACAGAAGAAACAAATACTTTCCAGATTGAAATTGAATGTATGTGTGTGTTTTCTTTGAATATAGGACTCTATATGCTACTGCAACAGTACATTTCAGCTTTCTGCACTCAATCTTTTCCTACTACAACATTAAAAGTCAGTTTCATCACTACCATATGTTCTACTACAACAGTAAAAGTCAGTTTGTATTACACTAAAATGTGTTTTACTAAAACAGTAAAAGTCAGTTTGTATTACACTAAAATGTGTTCTATTACAACAGTAATGGTCAGTTAGTATTATACTAAAATGTGTTCTACTACAACAGTAAAAGTTAGTTTTTATTATACTAAAATGTGTTTTACTACAACAGTAAAAATCAGTTTGTATTACACTAAAGTGTGTTCTACTGCAACAGTAAAAGTCATTTTGTATTACACTAACATGTGTTCTACTGGCAATTTACTTCATGTAAATCGCGACGCTCAGTCCTGACTAAACGCTATTGTCGATTTCCAAACATTCAAGTGAATCTAAGTCATGCTGATGTCGATTCCAAAATACAAACAAAATTATTGATGAGGCTGTAATAGATACTCGAAAAATAATTTCTCAGGATTGAAATGAAAATATTTCGTTCAATGCTGGTCTCGTGATGGACCAAAAGTTATATATATATATATATATATATATATATATATATATATATATATATATATATATATATATATATATATATATATATGTACATACAGCTCTCTCGCTCTCTTTATATATATATAAATATATATATATATATATATATATATATATATCTATATATATATATATATATATATATATATATATATATATATACATATCATATAGAGTTCTTTTGATTGCAATAGCACTCATGGAAATTTAACAATAGCGATTTGAGCACTATTTGGCATTTAGAATGTCCCAAAATAAAATGATTAATGAGTTGTGTTTGTAGGAAGACGAACTCTTCCAAGTAAAAGATAAAGGAATCGAGAGAGAGACAGAAAAAGACGCTGAAGAAGAATCAATGACTGTTAAGAATATCAAGTAAAAGACAGGGAAGAGAGGAAAAAAATGACTCTTTCTATCGATTTGAAATTTCACCGTGATTCGTATTCACAGCAATATGCTAGAAATCTTAACTGTCAAGGCGTCCTGATCTTTATTTGCAAAACATAGTATGTATAAGACATTCAGAAACAAAAGCACACACATACACACATTTGATATGGATAGCTTTAGATTAGACTTCAACTATTCAGCATAGCTACATCAGAGAAGTACCTATGCGTGTATATTGAAAGGAACCTCACGCGTCCGCTGTCTACTTATTGGAAGATAAACTCCACCCAGTGACTCAGTTGTGTTACACGCCTTCTTTTTGCCAGATTATCCCAATTAGTTTCAATCTGCCTAAAGACAACATAAAGAGATGAACTTCCCATTTTGATTTATATATTTTCAATATAAAGTTGTAGATTAGATTCGAATCCTCAACCATTATGTGAAACAAGCTGTTTTATTCGGTGTATCCAAGTTATGTCAGCGTGAAGATTACATACAGCATTTTGGAAATGAAGCGTCTGTACTGAAAGGCAGAAGTGCTTGCAGAATGCCTTAGTTAATGTACCTGCAGTGAGGATAGGCATGTGTGTGTTAACCACCTAAACACCTCTTTTCAGGACCATACAAATTTCATAACAACAGAGACACTACTCAATCATTGTCATTCTGTGTTTTATGTTTTTGTATGTCTTTCATTGCTAAGAAAGATTTTGGTCATTCCATTTGCAGCTGCCTTTGTTGTATTTGTTATATCCCACATTATGTACTAACAAAGCAGCACTTTTGTTCGCGTCCAACTATCTCGGTTCCCTCCTCATGTGTGGTGCAGGATGGAGAACAAATTTTGCCCAGATCCAGGGGTGAAAATTTCTTTCTTGATACCGTTGTCATATACGCAATTACACAAGTCTGGATAAATATCAATAATATACCTGGATGCGTTCAAATAAAGAAGAAAAAGTAATTTTACAAAATAATGTTTTTTTCGGCAAAACAATCGAAACTAACAAGAAAGGTAATGCCAGGACATTTTTGGAAAGCGCATCAGACCTACTTAAACTCAAAACTAAAGTTAAAGCAGGTTGAAGCATAATTTTAAATCAACCACTCTTTCGCAGAAACGCTTGGCAACGAAGTGACGCTATTCTGGCAGAAGCGAGCGCTGCTTCTACCATAGAGATTGACCAAATTTATGAATGGCAAGATTCCGTTGACGGTTAAATGATTCACGCAGAGAGCGAGCGAGAGTGTTCATGTACACGTGGAATCATAAAAACTAGTTTTTGGACTAAAAAAAATATTAGTGATGTGCAACAATGACGTCAATAAACGGCACGCATACACACGATGCAAGTCAGTACGCTCGTTTCGGTCGCAGTAAAGGCAGCAGTTTCAGAGCCAGCTCTGTCGCTGGTGGCCGCTTTGTAGAAGATAAGGCTCCTGGCGTAACATATATCAAACATCAGCGATGTAAAGAGTATTCGCTTGTAACAAAGAGGTCGTTTTTGCTCCTTTTCGCCTGATAAACTCTCTCGAGAAGGTACTTATCTCGTCTAGATTGTGAATGAACTCGATTTTGCCAATGATACCGTCACTTAGTAATATGAACGCAACAATGCTGATCACGTTAAGCTTTATCTCTGCAGACACGAGAGGACCATAGTATTGTTTTCTGGCTTCGCAGATTTATTCCTGCCAGCTTAAAGGCAAAATCGGTGACCAAACAACAGTGTTTCTGCCCATATTGCGAGAGTAGTTATATACTGTTGCTGATTTCTTTGCTGGTTACATAGTCAATGTATGAGAAGACCAAGATCTTGCGGTAGCATCTCATTTAGAAGATTTGAATCCTTCTTTGTAGATCTGATGTGCGCGTCTATGTTTCACAAGCATACAGAAAGATGGATATGACAATCGAGCCCATCAAAGACCACTTATAATATCTACAAACGATGAATACATAATTATTTAACCTTGAATTTTATTAAAAATGAAATTGAGGGACACATCGACATACATACAGATTTTGAAAGTTATCTAAAGCTTAACCTGGAGGCGAATTCTAAGTTTACCTGAGATCCGTAAAAAGTATAATAAAGCTATCTTATTGACTATGTTTTTCTGCATGCAAGCTACCGCGTCCTTGTCAAAGTCTCTCTCGTGCAACTCTAAAGAATGTGCTAATGAATGTCTGAGTGATACATAGTTGTGTGAGACATTTATTGAGGACCAGACATAGTCGCCAAGGTTTTGATGTACTCATCCATCTAAACGGATACTATTCAGTCTCCAACCTTTGTAGTCAAATGAAAACCTATTGTTGTTTGCCTCGCTAAAAAGTCATCGCCTAACATATAACATTTTTTAAAAATTTCTTTGTGAAGTCTTTCATTGTCTGAGAAAAATAACATTGTGTTCTTTTAACCAAACAAATGCTGCATTATATTAATATTCTGATTTTGCTTAAGAGGGTCTGTAAATATTTAGCTAGCACCCGTTAATATTTTAAGTTTTTGTCCGTGATTGACAAGAGTGGATAATCAAACCAGTGTGTACGTTTGCTAATAATTATATACAATATTCACAATTATTAAACGCATTTACATCGATTATATTTGTAACATGTGACTAAAAGAATATTGTTATTAGATCCGAACTCAAGAAACTACAGATGATGTAGCTTCTTGGTTTTCTTTTCTCAGTTTTAGAACTAAAATTGAAAGAAACAAGATCACAAAATTTATCTGAATTTAAATGAGAATTTTACTTTTGGAGAACGTGCTAAATATATTTGAAAACTGACTTTATTCTACTCCATTATTTTCATTAATAGACATTAGTAAAATATGACATACTACGAGAATATAAACATCATTTCTGCTTCTACCAATTTATCACTGTTTCATTGTATATGGAAACAAAAACAGGAAACGTTCACAACGGTGTCTTTGGTAATTCATGAAATCTTTCTCCATAACGAAGTTCCCAAACTTCATACAAACATCTCTAACAATATTGAATGTAGAGGGATTCATACAACACATTGTTTACAAGTCACAAATATTCAAGAACAAGGGACCCTGGAATCGAAATAAAGTATGTCAGATATATGCGCTAAGAATGAAGTCTCTGTCCGTAGATGCAACAAGGGAGTGCTCCGTATCTAAAACAAGGGAGTCATTGTCGACTTTACATCTAAAGGATCCACTTAATTTGCCATCGCTCCTAAACAAGCTAAGCATCACTTTACTCTACCATCACAAAGCACCAAGATAAAGAAAATATGTCATATGTCGCCCCAATGATTTATTACTCATTCTTACCTTGCTCGTCGCAGTTTTCACATGGACCAGAACGGACTGTTTGTTTCAACCTCTCCGAAATATACTATCAGTATTAATCGTTTAGTCATTTAAACCTGAGCTGTTTCAGATTCCTCGCATGAAAGACCAACTTTTGTATTCATGCTATTTTCTTGTATCTGTTAACAATATTTTCACACAATCGTTAAAAATAGTTCTTATAATTCCTTTGTTTCCTTGTTATTGTTGTACTTATTTGCAACTGTAAGAAATGCACTTCGATCAATATGCACCAATAGCTTTTACTTCGCTACGGACGTACGTGCTTCTATTTTCAGCTTCTTGTGACTTCATGAATTTTAAAGCTCAGTTCTTAAAGTACCTTAATTTGTTCGGGCCAACAGTTTGAAGCTAGAATGAACATTCTCAAAATCAAAAGCTTCCTTTATAATAATATGACCTATTTTAGAATTGCTAGTCTTTGTTCGTTTAAAATATCCCAGAATAATTAGATGTGTGAGCTGATTGCGCAACAACCATGAAAAATGGACTCTACGTTTACGTAAATAATGCAAACAACAAAGTAAACATCTATTTTATGTTATGGCCTTTATTTTGCACTCTTAAACAATTTTACATCGTTAAAACATATGAAAAAAGCAAAAGCAATTGAGAAAACACGAAAATAAAGAAATCCAAATATCCTAACCTTTGATACACAATGTCATAAAATGTTAACATACACAAAGAACAAATTATTTCCAAAGAAAGAATGAATTAGAAATACATATCTGACAACCTTCCTGCACAAATATTTTCGTGAATAATAATTAATGAAATCGGTTATGTCAACGGAAACCCTAATAATTGTCGTAATGTCCGGTTCTCGTAACATTCATCTCCGCCAACCCCACCCCACCCCCCGACACCGAATTAGTTATAAATTATGACACATAAAATAGAGCAGTTAAGCCTGTCATCCACTCCATCAGATGTTACCAATAATAAAATATTTACCAGCTGGTAATATTTTAAAGTTTATAACACAATATAGGCGGAAGCATTTATAGTAACGTTTAAATGCATTGACTTAATTATTTTGCCTAATTACTTTGCTAACCAGTCACGTCGCAAAAGATTACAATTATTTTACATCATGTGATTGCTAAAGAGTATATTTAATATATGATGCAGCAAAAAAGGTTGCAGGTGCAGGAAAATTGCCAAAATCCAGTCTCATTTCTATTATTTAGTCATCTGTACATATGTATCGTAATTTTATTGTATTTTATCGTTATCAAGAAACACAAATTAATATTTGGCCATTTTTTTACTCTCATAAATAATGGGTTTTGAGGTACTTATTTCTAGAAATATGAGTTCTCTGGACAAGTTATTTCATTTTCGAACTCATCTACAACAACTTACTACATGTTGGTTTTAATTCTGTTCAACTTGTGATATGTTCGACTTTAATTCAACTTTAATGAAATTTGTATGTATTCATGTACAATATTTGCCTTGTATTTCTTTCTTCTACCAAGATTAATAATAACTATGTATCCTATTATATCATTGGAATTTATGAAATTAGAGTCACGAGTCATACATAGAGCAATAAAAGAGTTTGTCATTCGAATTGTAATCTATAATTCTATTAGTATTACATTACACCGACATTCAAATGGTCAGGAACTGGTAATATGCTTACTGGACGAAGTGAATCACTCGAGTTTTATATAGTTTGGCCACTTAAATTTTGCGGTGAACTAATGCTGTTTGGAATGCAATATTTAGTATATTATTACATATCTATTACAAATAATAGATTTTAATTCATTCCCAAATTCATGTAAGACTAAATTTAAGAAATTCTTAGTTGACATAGCTGGAAATATTATAAGCAAATTTGAAAGTTATGACCAGGATCGCAAAATGTTTCCACTCACCGGAAACAGATTTAGTACAGTCTATTGCAGATTTTGCTTTTCTCAAAATAAATTACTTTATGTCCTTTGGCTGTCAGTAAGATATTCACATAGTAAATTAAAATCAGCTTTTAAACAGGTTTAGCATTATTTTGCTTTAATGTTGTTAAAATGTTTCAAACTCAGTATATTTAATTCAAAAGTATGGACGACCTATCATATTCGTAGCTAAATGCCTTTAATTTCATATTTAAGATAATAATGACATATTTCTTAATGATTATCTATCTATCTATCATCTATTTATCTATTCATCTATCTATGATATAGCAGCATATCTCTTCATGTTTCCAAGATATTCGTATTAAGAAATCGAAACAATATCAATGAATATACAGTTAAGCTTAGACTTTAAGAAATATTAGTAACGGTGAAAGACTTTAATCAGACAATTTATTTTAATTTATTCTGTCGTGTCCAAGTCATTCATTCCGTAGATATTAAAATGACAATATTACGTCAACATATTTATTCTATATGTGAGTATGAATGATCTTTTCTTGAAATGTTTCGATTAGTTTGGGTCTCGATTCGGCACCCCTCTTTCCTCTTGGGTTACAGGACTGCTGACATTCATTCGAATAATCCGAAGTCTCGCAGAAAGTAGCATCGCAGTAGAGGTACAGTCCTTCGTGATTGGATGTATATTCAAAATCTCGGAATATAAATTTTGTCTCGTGAGTTGATTGAGAAATATAGTGTGTATTTACGTCTGCTTCACACCTAAGTTTAAAAAGAAACAAAATTCCATTTTAATATATTTTCCAAACGTATACCATTGTAAATTAGTGCGATTTGCTTTATGAACAAAATCGAAGTGTATTACACAGCAGGTGTGGGTATGAGCCACTACCGCAATGTTTTATTTCAGGGTCAACTTTTCGCTCTGCGTTCTGTTGGAAGGCTCCCATATACTCCCTAATTTCAAGCACTTAAACCAGTTTCATGAACCACCTATGATTTACAATAAAGATCTGCAAAGATGCAAATATAAATCCTTGTAATGCTCTACGTTGCACAACAACATTCAAGGCTTAGTACTTCTCCAGGTTTTCAAATTAGCGATAACAAAGTCAATCGAACTTAATCGTTAATCCCTATGCGTTACGCATTAATGTTCATTACCAAAAGGTTGATGGAAAGCTATTTTTTTTTGTAATAAGCCGTTTTCTAAAACAAATATATCATAGACTCACTATCAACATTTTTTTAAAAAAAATTATTCACCTCGGCCTTTCCTTCAACCCATTTCAACAGATAGAGACAACGACAAAGAGAGTCATTGTCCCGCGTGGTACTTTAGTATTCCTAACATTTTTTATGCATCTTTTTGATTCTATGACACTCATATTGAATGGGATGACGTGTCTATCTTTTGTCGGTATTATTATTGTGATACAAGATGGATGTAAAAAATCTTGATGCAATTTCTCTTTATTTAACTTGTATT